>CATIWC010001033.1:0-442177 GCA_948472305.1 Vicia faba
TAATAGTAATAATAATAATAATAATAGTAATATAATAATAATAATAATAATAATAATAATAATAATAATAATAATAATAATAATAATATAATATAATAATAATAAAATAATATATAATAATAATAATAATAGTAATAATAATAATAATAATAATAATAATTATTATAATAATATAATAGTAATAATTATAATAGTAATAATAGTAATAATAATATAGTAATCATAATAATAACAATAACAATAACAATAACAATAATAATAATAATAATAATAATAATAATAATAATAATAATAATAATTAATAATAATAATAATAATAATAATAATAATAATAATAATACTAATATAATAATAATAATAATAATAGTAAAAATAATGCAACAATGCTAACAAGTTAGAAGAACATATCATCTCTTATGTATTATATTGATTACAAATAATACAAAAGGTACACAATATGTAGACTTTGGAACTAGTCAATGTATCCAAATCTTAATAAAAAATATATAAAGATCTTTCTCCTCTAAAATGTATATAAAAAAAATCAAAAACTGATATTCAAGATATCAATGATTCAATTCATTTTAGATTAGCATGATCATAGTAACTATATTAGGCATATGACAAAGTAATATTTTGTGTGATGAAAAATCACATATTATTTTTGTTGTCTATCTTCTTCTTATTCTTTTTAATTACCACTACGACACCTTTTCGCTGCCTCACATCCTCTATTATATGGGTTGGCTGGAATCGGTCTGCAACTGCTAGGATTAATTTTTCTATTGCATGAGATAGTGTCGCTTCTCATTGCACCATTACCGATATTTGTGGCATCAACACCTTGCGTAAAAATAGAGCAAACCAAAAGGACACTGAAGAATACAATCAACATTGTCTTTGTCATTGCCATAATAGTTACGATGTAACTATATAACTTTTTTTCTTTTAGAAAAAGTTATATAGTTACGTTGTAACTAATAAGAAATTGGTGAATAAGTTATTCACAAACTTAATTTTTCTTAGAGGGTTGCATGTGCTTAAGTAATACTTTTTTATCCTATAATTAACCACCAATGAAATTATAGCTATCACAAATGAGATTACTGGTCGTCCGAAAGTGTAGAGAGAGTCAAAGAAATTCGAGGATGTTCACAAATTTGTCTTGGCCGTGCATATTAAAATTATCCATAATAGTGTAGAGTATTTTGGTGAAAAAAATGTAATTTTTTAAGTTTATTGTGATTTGAAGTATTGTCTAACAAATATATGTATAAGAATAGTGGCTACTTTTTGTTTTTATTTTTTTAAAAATGGATTTAGGAGAACTTCCTTATAAAGATAAGTGATAATTTTAATGTAACTTGGCTCTCTCATAAAAAAGAAATTTTGTTTGTTTTTTTATAAGTAAAAATACATTAATGCGAGTATAAGGGTACTAGTCCATAATACAACAAATCAAAGAAATAAAAAAAATCTCACAAAAGACCCTAACTGCTCCAAACAATTCTATAAAAAAAATTGAAACTACCATACAAGTAAGTAAACTCACAAGTCAGTCCGCAAATTTGCAAGCAACCAAAACATCATTTAAAGCCATAAACCACTCCAACGGAAGGCGCTTAGCTAAGACAACAAAGTCTACGACTCCATTAGAAGTCCTTTTAAATAGAGTTGTATTCCTTACTAATCATATAGACCATAAGACGACAAAAGAGATTATAAGCCTCAATTTCTTAGGAATTCCACCTGTAAGGCTCAAATCATAATTCGGCAAAAGAACAATCAAAGAATGCGGATTGAGTGGTATACCAACATCAATCCAGTTACCTATGAGAGGCTAAACACGATTTGCCACTAGACAAATAGAAAATTACGAGAATGAGATTCTACAAGCCAAAAATAAAGCGAACACACTAAGTCATGCACACCTCTGAGTCTCTCCTTTTTTGCTAGTTCATCTCACGTTTGTAATCTTTTCAATAACAACCTTCGCCCGAAAACTTGTATGTTGCTAAGGATACAATTTTTCCATACCAATTAAATAGCCCGAGCCCAATCTTCATTCAAATCTGAGCCTGCTCCAGCAATACTCAAACCTGATCCTACAATGAAATTTAACCTTATACCAGGCTTCCTTGATAGAAAAAACACACACATCACTCCACCAAACAAAATTATATTTGCGTATCCTGTGAAGGCTGAATGAATCGAATGATATCGAGAAACTCCTCCTTCTCCAAAGTAAAAGATGGTGTATTAAAATACACTAATCAAAAGTTTCAAAAGGTGGAACGAGATTTTCTTCCCGATCTGTGTATTTTAATACACTATCTTTTACTTTATGCTAAGAATTTTATATGACTTCTTGCATTATTTTAATTGGTTTTAATAGGCTTTTAAAAGTTAAGTTGAATTCTACTTATTTTTTGAATAAGTGCTTATTTTCAACTTAAACAAATATTTGATACATTCTCGTTGTACATGTCATAACATGGGCTACGGGATTCCGTTTTGCCCATTTTAATATGCGATGGAAATCTAAGAAGATAAGCTACAAATTTCATGTTGAAGCCAAATTCTAGTTCGGAGTGAAGAAGAGTCAAATATTTCAGTTTAGTTCCAGACATAAGAAAATACTTGTTTTTCGAGCCAATTTTTTAAATTTTCGGGTTGGTTGCTCTTTAAGCCTGATTTTCTTGTATTATTTAAATTAAAATGAAGTGCTACTGATAGGGAGTCAATATTCATGAAATTATAACATTGAGCCACTAGGATTCTATGGAGAACTAATTCTTATGGTTGATTTGTCGAATCGTATTTCCATCAGACTTTGAGGTTTTTACTTTGATCAATTCAATTTTGTTTCTCTTTTAATTTTGTTCTCTAAATTTCTATTGCGTCATTTATCATTTCGTGAAATGGTTTTGATAAATTCCGTATGATTTCACACTAAACTTTAATCACTTTTGACGTAACTTTATCGTTAATTTACGTATGTTAAATCGTGATTACTTAATTCACGATTAATTTAATTTGTTTGCTTTATTAGGAAAATAGGATTGTCAACTATTATTATATCCATTGCGCTTTCAATCAATATTGGTATAAAATAGAGATCGAAGCTGCTTAGGGAATTTGTAAGGTAGAAATCAATGATAAGTCGGAAACTGAAACAATAGACTAATTTGTTCATAAAATTTTGTTATTCGTTTCAATCTTTTCAAATTTTGTTTATCATCAACTTAATCAAAATCAAACACCCCCAAATGTTTTAATCGGTTGTTACAATAATCAAGAGTCTTTGCGATACAAATCAAGTGTCGCTTCTCTAAAGTACATTTTTTAATTATTCGTTTTTACCCGTGTGCGACAGCGGATTAAATCGGCATCCTTGCCGGGAATTCTTGTTATTTTTAACCGATATTAGAGTCATAGGTATTTTGTTCTTGCGTGTTGGCCTATTGATTCTTGTTGTCTCGAAATCAAAATTTTACTGTGCCATTTTAACAGAAAAAATCAGAAATCAAAGTCTCCTACTCTAGGGCTAAGCCATGAGACACCACCCTCAAAACCCCAAATTAGTCATTTTTCTATATTTTATGATTTTTTTTTAATGTTTTCATAGTATCAAAAAATTCCAAATAAAAAAATAGTGAAATTCTTATTTGACTTAATTAAATTAAATATCATGTTTTTTGTTTTTTTAATAGTTTTTTCCGTTTTCCATTGTTTTTGCTTAATAGGGACATTGTCGGTACTTTCACATTTGTTGTTGCATTTCTGGCTACTAGCTCTGGTTCTGATGACTTGTTTGATTTTGATCATGAAGTTGAAAAAACATTGAACGCATGTCGTAGAGCACATCAGGCTAGCACTAGTTCACCATCCATTAGCGATAGTGATTCTGATTTTTTGTTCTCCCATACTTTGTTTGATTCTGATTATGAGATTAATTATAATAACATAGTTGAACAAATAACTTTAAGACAACTGGTGGCACCTGATATGAATTATAATGTGTTGTGTATTCAGTATCCTGAAGTTGCTGCACCTTTTAAAATGAAATATGGTTTAATACATTGTTGCCAAAGTTTAGTGGTCTTGTAGGTGAGGATCTGAATACGCATTTGAAATAATTCCTGGTTGTGTGTTCTACACCATTGAGGCCTAAGATAATTACAGAGAATCATGTCAAGCTCAGAGCCTTTCCATTTTCATTGCAAGGTGCTGCAAAATATTGGTTATACTACCTTGAGAAGAATTTTGTTACAAGCTGGAATGATATCAAAAGACTGTTCTTAGAAAGATTATTCCCTGCCTCAAGAGCTTCTTTGATCCAAAAAGAAATATGTTGTATTAGACAGGTTGACATGGAATCATTGGCCGAGTACTGAGAGAGATTCAAACAGTTAGTGTCTACTTGTCCTCAACACCATATTATTGACCAGTTACTTATCCAGTATTTCTATGAGGGATTGCTACCAATGGATAGAAACATTTTAGATGCCGCTAGTGGTGGAGAACTTGTTGATAAGGCCTTAGATACTGCTAAAGCCTTGATTGAGAATGTGGCACTCAACTCTCAATAACTCACAACTAGAAACAATTTTGTGGTCCATACAAAAGGTATGGATGAGATCCATGCTTTTTCTTCCAACGAGGCTATAGAAACCAAAATTCATAAGCTTACTTCTTTAGTGAAACAGTTAGTAGTGGGTAAACCTCAAATAACAAACTTGTCTGGTATTTGTTGTTCTCCTGAACACCCGACTAATACATGTCCTATTCTGCAAGGTGAGTCAGTCACTGAGTTTCCTCAAGCATATGCAGCAAAACTTTACAATCAAGGCAAAAATCAGAACATGTACAACATTCCTGACCTGTACACTAACAAATATGAACCAAATTGGAGGAACCTTCCAAACCCTCGATTTGGGAATCCACAACCTAGCCAACAATAATTTATGTCATCTCTGTCACCACCACATAACCATCCTCAAGTAACTACCTTTACACCTTTTGGACCTTCACTAGAGGATCTTGTCAAGCTAATGGTTGTACACGGTCTATAGTTTCAACAAAGAACTTATTCACAATATTCTGAATTTGCAAACACATATTGGACAACTGGGAACTTCAATGAATACCATGCACCAAGCTCAAGGATCATACAAACTACCTGCTCAAACAATACCGAATCCAAAAGGACCTAATATGAGTGCAATTTATTTGAGATCTGAAAATAGTGTTGAACCAGCCCTGACTCCCTCGACTCTAACACCATAAAAATATAACAAAGTTGTTGAGCTCATACTTGAGCCCACACCTAGTTTTAAAGTCATTGTTGAAACTGAAAAAGAGAAAGAGCAAGTACCACCAATTCCTTCATCACAGAGAACAGTGAAAAACAAAAAGTTGGACGAGGAAGATAATGATAAAGAGATATTGGACATATTCAAAAAGGTGGCGGTAAACATTCTGCTTCTTGATGTGATTAATCAAATTCCAAGCATGCCAAATTTATAAAAGACTTATGCACTCACAAAGGATATTGAAGGGAAATGAGAGAGTTAATATGGGAAGAAATGTCTGAACCCTCATTCAGCCTAAAATTTCAGAAAAAGTCACAACTGAGCAGAATGTATCAGCTCTCACTCAGGCCATTCCCCAAAAGTGAAAAGATCTAGGAACTTTTGTTATTCCTTGTACCATTGGGGATAGTAAACTCGAAAATCTCATGTTGAATTGAAGAGCTTTTATTAATGTTATGCCTACTTCTGTTTGTAACAATCTTGATCTTGGTCCTTAGCAGAATAAAAGTTTAATCATTCAACTAGCGAATAAGAGAAATGTCCGCCCTGTCAGAGTAATAGAAGATGTCCCTGTTAAAGTTAATTACATGATTTTTCCTGCAAATTTTTAAATCCTGAACATGGAAGGAGAAACTAAGTCAAGCATGACACCCATCATTTTGAGAAGGCTGACAAGGGCCAAACTGTATTGAATATTTGTATATTTTAATGTCACTTATTAACTTGATTCATTGGATTCACAAGTCAAAACCTCAATTTGTGTGTAAATATTAGCTTTAGTGGATTATTGTGTAAATTTTGTGTAGTTTAATCATTTGCAATTCATTTTGTAGGTATGTTTGCATTGGAGGAGCTTTAGTCATCAAAATACAAAGAAAAGGCTTCAATGTGCATTTTAGGAACAAGTCAAACCTGCAAGATGGGACTGAGTGCGGTTGAAGCACCATCAAGAAACAAAATCCAGAGATGTTCGTGTTGATCGTGCCTTGGCAGTATGAGGGCGTTGATAACCATTTAGGGCAGTTTGAGTTGTATGTTTGCCAACAATGCTGAGCGCATCTTGATAGCTTTGAGCGCATGTTACTTTATCAACCTTGTATAAATAGCTTTTGACTTCATATTTTTAGGGTTAGCCACTATTTTTGAGAGAGAATACACCAAGAACAAGATAAAAACTCATAATCAAGGATCATAGCCGAATACATAACCTTTGTCGACTAATTGATAAGTGAAAATTGTTGTTATTTTTGTATATACTTTTTGTTGCACTTATCGACTCTTGGTTGTTAATATTTGTTGAATAACCCAACTTTGTGTATAAATATGCATAGTTTGTGTCTAATGTGTTTTCTTGTATAAAGTGTATCGTTTGATAGTTTTATATTCATTTTGTAGGTATTTAAGCATTGTTGGAGCAAGAGGAATAAAGCTCCAAGATGCATTTTTGGATCAATAAAGGAATAAGGAGAAAGATTGGAGCCAGAGGAAGTTATCCAGGAAAGCAACAGAAGTTGTTGTACTGTCATGGATCGTCGGGCGATAGAAGCCATTGCCGAGCGAAAATTGAAGGCCACATTTCCATGAAGTTTCTGCCTTGTGTTAAGTGTCAATTTGTGTATAAATTCATATCAATTATTGACACTTTGAGACCTTTTATTTTACTTTTGATTAGGTTAAATATTTATTTTCTGTCATTTTGTGTATGTTCAAAGAGCTGTGTATGTTTAATTTGTTTGTTAGTGTTTCAGCAAAACTTGTGTAGAAAAGATGGCAAAAATGGAAAATTTAGACTTGCCAAGCAAAAGAAACAAAAGTGTTGATGCTGCAAAGGATCACGCGACAACAGGATGTGTCACCCGACGAAAATGGTGCAAAATAGAAGTTCCAGTCCTTTATTGTTTCGCTTCTGAGGCACCGAGCAATGAAAGATGCTCTTTTGGGGTTTTAACACGCCCAACTGGTCATGTGTGGCATCTAGGCAAAATCGCATGACAATGGTTTATGGTCGTCCGACGATGGAGCGCAGATAGGACATACTTTTGGCTATTTTTTTCATCTTTTATGGAAACTTTCCACCAACTTTTGTTTTGTGGAGGGAAAAAATATGATTTTGGATATAGAAACCTTTTGTTCTATGGTTCATAACATGACAACATAGAAAGTATATTTTTTCTTTTCTCAAACAAGGAGAAGAAGAATAACACTCTTGCATCTTGAATCAAGGAGACTTGAAGTTTGATGTTCATCAACATCCATTGTTTATTCATTGAGCAATGTATCATGACAATGAGTAGCTAAACACTTTTTGTGTCAAGGTTAGAAGTAGTCAACCTAGACTTAATGTATTTCTTTTAATCATTTTCTATATGAACTTGGTTGAAGATTAATACATGATGAATATATTTGTGCCATTGTTATTTTTATGGTTTGGTTCATTATTGAGAAGTAAGTTCCAAGCTTGACCAAAGATATTCATCTACTAATAAACAAACTCTAGACATAGATGTGTGAGCTAGCATTCACTTGTATAAACATTAAATATTATCATGTTAATAGTTAGGTTGAGATATCATTTAAAGATTAACATGATAACACTCACAATATTGCTTAGACATGAGAAATATGGAGAGGATACGTGAATGTATTGGTCATTGATTAGTTCATATGCAAGGTTAATCGAATAACTATGGAATAGGTTGATGAAAACTAATCTTGACACCTTTTTATCAAAACAAACATTTTCAAACAACAACCTCTCTATTATCCAAATCTTTATCTAGTGCATGACTGTTGTACCCCAAAATTTGCCCTCCCTTTTTCACAAGAAATCACAACCTCGGGGTTTTCTCTGATTTTTCAGATCGGCTCGAGAATCGGTCAAACAGACTCTACTTTATCAGTTATACCAGAATTAGGGTTTCCATTGATTTTGTTGAGATTGGCTCAGGAATTGATTAGACAGATCTTTCTTTGGCAGTAATCCAGGATTTGGGTTTGCGCTCGCATTTCTCAGAAGAAACAGAATCCTCAGAAATTCAGTTGACTGTTACATTATTTTTACGCTTGTTCAAGATTACTGGTTGTTTCTCAAAACCTAAATATCTGAGATAGGAGCTGAGACTTTTGTTTGGAACTTTGAGGCGTTGGTTTGATCAGTGGAGTGAAAGGTTTATGGAATGCTTGTTTGTGTAACTGTACAACACATATGTTAATTGGAATACCAGGCGTATTGTGATTAATGCAAGGTTGCGAGACGACAAAGTTTGTTGATTATTTGTTTCATCTGGATTAAAGTTATTGGGATACATTTCTAGTTATTTTAACTTAAGAGTCTTAAATAATTAAATAGACAATACAAGGAAAAGTTGGAAGATATTTGACAAAGACTTTTTATTTATTTATTTCAAATGTCTTTACAAATTTTAGTCGAATAATGTGAATTTACAATTTACAGTATTTACAATAATATTTGTTTACAATAAATGAAAAAATATAATAAATTTAAGCCTAAATCTCTGGAGATCTTTGACTTCTACTTCTGCTGCTTCCTCTATCATCCAACTGTTACTTACCTGCAAAAGACAGAAAGAAGTTAGTATAATAATTTTCAAGCAGAAGCAGGTAAAAAGAAAAATCATCATTAAACTCTGTTGGTCGGAATCAGAAATGCTATATTCATCATGTTTCATTTTCCTCTCTGCAAATCACGAGAAGATTTCTCCTCTCGGTTCACATAGAGAAAAATAAAATATATAAAATTGCAAGCATACACGTTATTCAAAATGCAAAGACACAAGGCTGCACACAAAGTAAACTGAACTACCAAACTGAGTTTCAAAATGCATTAACCAAATGACAAACTAAGTCACAAAGTTGTCCAAGAAAGTACACAAAGTTGTCCAAGAAAGCACACAATGCAGGAAATATGGAAAAAAGTACACAATGCAGGAGATGACCCAAGTTACAAGCAAGAGCTTGTCCTATCCCTCATCATGTTCTGGCCAGCAGCTTTTTAGAATAATATAATAAGCAATTAAAAGTGCTTTTATGGAGAGAGAAAGAGAGTGAAGTGAGAGTTTGAAGTTTTGGCAAGCTGTAAAAGACAGTAAGAAAACAAATAGATATAACAGTCTAAGAGTTCAGCAGAAGGAAGAGGAGAACATTGAGCAAAAAAACAACTCAAACTGCAGTAACAAACAAAACCTACATCTCAAACACCATAAGCAAAAACTATTGTCAAAACCAAAAACCCGCCTGTACTAAACAGCATAGACTGCCTTCCAAAAGCAAACAGAAAGCCTGCCTGTCAAACACCAAAACTCGACAAACTGCAAGCTAAAACTTTGAAACCTGAAGCCTGCCTAAAACTTACCACAAACCTGCTCCCAACCAAAAACTTCCCAACTGTAAAAATAACAAGCAAACCTGTAGCCTGCTTTACAAAAAAAACTCACAAACTTGCTTAAAACTGCATCAGCCTTTTCAAACAAAGATTGGAGCAACCAAAACAAAACAGCCTGCAAGCTTGCAACTTGCAAAGACTCAAACAGCAAGCCTGTTTCCAAAACTGCAGAAAACCTACCCAAAACTACATCTCAACACTCAGGCCAACAAACCTGTAAGCAAATCTGCTTAAACAACAAACCTGCAAATCACCAAATCCAACCTGCAAGCTCAAACTAACAGCAAAATTGCCTCCCAAAACACAACAGATCAACAAGCTCAACAAACATACAAAAAGCAAAACCACAACATTAGTTTTCAGTTTCACCATCATCAACAAAAAAGCAAAACAACAACATTGGTTTTCAGTTTCACCATCATCAACAAAAAGCAAAACAACAACATTGGTTTTCAGTTTCACCATCATCAACCAAGACAAAGAACAACAACATTAGCTAATCTCAGAACCATTTCATCATCAAATATCCAACACCCAAAGAAAGGAAGAGTTTTAGAATTAAAAGAAACAAAGATTCAGAAGCCATTTCATCATTATCCAACAATCAGTAGCCAACAAAGGCAAACAAAGATTCAGAAGCAAGTTCATCATTATCAAGCATCAGCAGCCAAAGGATAAGAGAGAGATTCAGAAGAAATAAAGATTCAGAAAACAAAGATTCAGAAGCAAGTTCATCATCATCAAACAATCGGTATTCAAGCACTCAGAGGAAGAACATCAATAAAAGTCCAAACAACATAGGGTTTTCAGAACGAGATCATCATCAAACGTTCAAAGATACATAAATACCAGAAAAGCCAAAGCAATCATCACGCTCCTCCCTCCGCTCCGGCCACCAAGGAGGTGCCACCAATCCCTTTCCCTCTCTCCTTCAGTTTACAGAAGCAAGACGTTCAAGGTACGTCTCTCAAACCTTCAAGCTTTTACTACGTATAAACATCAAAAAACCATAAGAATGAAAACATGCAAGCAATAAATGTACAAGAATCTCAAATGTAAACTGTAAAAACGCGTGTAAAACCAAAAGAAACAGTACCTTTCAAACCATCGCCTTGGATAGTCGTGGAGAGGAGAGGGCGGAGGCAACACACCGGAAGCTAGGCGTGAGGGAGAAATCCAAAGCATGGTTGAGAACGAGGAAGAGAAATGAAGAAGATGAGAGGAGCGGCGCCGTCGTAACCCAAAACTGAAAACACTAATTCTGAGTAAAGGAAACATTAACCCTAACAAAACTTGTTCAAACATTCATAATGGGCCTCCGCCCAAACATAAAACCATAAGCCCAACGCTTCTGAACATGCCCACCTCCCTTTCTTCTTCATAATTTCCTTGTTCTTCATCATTTTTTTTATTGGGCCATCCAAAAACATTTTTTTAGGCCCATTATCTTTTTCTTTTTTTTTAATGTTTTAAAACTAATACATTTGTTTATCACTTTATTTTTTATAATCTAATTCTTTTTGTCTTTTGTTAAATAAAAATATATTAAATTTTTGTATAAATTTTCTTAATAATTTTCCTTAATAATTATTACATTTAATGAACATACATAAATAATAAAACTTTAACTTAAATAATTTTTATTTTCTTTAAAACTCTTTGTTTATATAATCAATAAAAAACACAAAAAATAATAATAAATACTTAGTCTTTATTAGGTTAATTTTTATTTGTTCATTTGTAAATAAATACACGCATCTCATATTTCTTTGATTTTCATTAGCTTATGCTTTGTCATAATTTTTACATTGAAAATGCGACAGTTCAATTTGGTTGTAATATATACTTGGACATTATTATTCTGATAAGACTCATCCCCATTTGTAAACATTTGTACCCCCATCCCCGGATACTGTTTTGTAATTATTTAGACTTTAAATTCCCGCAATTTATCGCTTTCAATATACTGTATAGTAATTAGTGTTTGTATGCGAAGATTCAAAATCAATCGCTAGATGACCTAATACAAGATAAATGCATGAAAATCAATACACAATTCACACTTGCACCTCTAGGGTAACCTCGCTTGTTGCCTCGGAAAATGCAATCATGTCCCTCGAGTATGAGACACTCTAGCAAATGTCCCGTCAAAAAACAAAGATCGTAGTCCCTCGATGGCCCTCGATGTTGCCTTCGATAAAACAATATCGTCCCTTACAAAATTGCTAGAGCGTCTCACAAGTTGCCTTCAATGATTGTATACGATGACCCGCGCCTGTCCTGTTTAACATCCTAACACAAGGTTATTCACCAAACACAATGGTGAAATAACACTGTTAAAAGGGTTAAAAACATAAGAAAGATCTTTGAGTAAAATAGGGTAGACAACTCTTAGTTACTTGATCAAAAACTTGCAAAACATCCTTGCCGTTTTTTTCAAACACACCTCACAACACAACTTCAAAACAATTTCAAAACAACTTTCAAAACATTGAAATATCTTTTCAAAAAAGACACACACCTTTGTATATATTCAAACAAGAATCATTACAAAGGTTGCCCAGACAAGGCATCTTTTTCAAAACATTTTCAAAACCACACACACAAAGCACCATTTCAAACAATTGAAAAGCAAAGGCATGTGATCTAAAACAAGTAACTAAGAGCCCATGGATAACCATGGATGAAAAGGGTGCTAGCACCTTCCCTTTTCATAATCTACCCCCCGAACCCAAGAAAACATCTCAAAGGTCTTTCCTGTGCTTTTTGACCTTTCCATTGGATAAAATAAAAAGTCGATGGCGACTCTTGCTAAACCGCACAAGTGCGAAAACAAACGCAAAACCTCAAGTCAGTTCTCCCACTGTATCACAGAACTGGCGACTATGTTGGGGAAATTTCTAAAAGTGGGGTTACCTTAGGGTTTTAGATCACCTTTACATGCTTACCTTGATTGCTTTGATTGCTTTACTTTTTGGTTTCCTTTTTTGGGTTTGTTTTAAATCCTACACCCGGATTTGGGGGCACCTTTTAGGTAAATAGCAATACGTTGTGGAAACTGCGCGGGGTATACCGACATGGTTGAAGCAATAGCTATATTAGTGCGACATATTTGTGGGTACCAGTAGCCTTTGAGTCAATCAAAGAGAATACGGGGCCACTGAGTGATGTCATGAAGCACTAATGAACTCTTAGAACCTTACTTGACCATCTTGGCCTTATTAGGAGTAGTGAGATGACCGGCTTTGGTGCAGTCCGAAGTTGGTAGATACTCGATACTACACTCATTGAGGTTTGATTTTTTGGGATATTTCGGTCGCCATTAAAGAGGCTTGCGCTGAAACAATGCCCAAGGAAACAAACCAGTGATATTGAGCTCCTTAGAACCCGGTTACTATTTATAGGACAGGTTGAGCCAACTAACTTCAAGAGGGTACTTACCTACAAACCCCATGCAAGCCGTTTAAGGACTTATCTGCTTTGTGTGAATGTGATTACCTGTATATACACTTGCTTACTTTTGCATACATGTACATAACCTCATAACATCATACCATAGCATTTTCAATAACCATTTCAAGGATCTCAAGGGTCTTTTGATGCAGGGTCATGTTGAACCAGACATCTACCAAA
This sequence comes from Vicia faba, assembly GCA_948472305.1. Taxonomy (NCBI): domain Eukaryota; kingdom Viridiplantae; phylum Streptophyta; class Magnoliopsida; order Fabales; family Fabaceae; genus Vicia; species Vicia faba. Next base: position 13,351 of record CATIWC010001033.1, read on the forward strand.
GGGCAAGAGGATTTTCCTCTAAACGAACGCCGTTGAAGATCAAGTACAACAACTTGAATCGGGGGCTATGACCCACTTGATATGGTGAGCTTGACTCTCGTGGAAAGACATCTTCCGATACAAAGTTCTCCAGTCAAAGATGCTGATCAAAGTTCAACCTCTAACATTTTCTTGTGTTTACCCCAAGAGATCTTTGAAAAAATGCATCCACATCATGAAAAGTTTCCCCTTTCAGGTTTCCTCATTCTCCTACTGTTTATTTCAGTGGAGATGGCTCTAGAGAGGACTATCGAAGATATCCAGGCTCAAAACGCTCAACTTCAAGAAATGTTCTTGAACCTGTCCCAGGGTCAAGAAGAAGTAAAAGCTCTCCTCACAAGGGGCATGGTCCTAGGAAATCTAGGCGGCGTCAAGAATGATCAGTTGCAAGAACTACAGATTGAGCTGGCAACAATGAAGATCCAGATGATGGGACAACTGGTGGGCCAGATGGCTCTCATTCAAGACCTGGCTCAAAGACAAGAAAAGCTCAGGGTCCTCGTCAACAAACTGCTTCAAGATAACCAAGTGGGGCAAACAACTAGGGTTGAAGATCAAATCATCATTCAGCCTCCTTTGAGATAAGAAGACAAGGGAAAGGCTCCACAACTTGCTTCAGGGTCACAAGCCCAGCAACAACCTCGCCAGTGTCAGCGGGGTAATCGGCCTAAGAAAAATACGTCTGGAAGACATTTCTCTGAAACTGACATACCGTCATCTCTAATACTAAAACACCTGTTGGAGGTCAATCTGCTTGCTTTAAAGGATCCTCTCCGGAATCCCAATACCTCTTCTCCTGGCTATCACCCCGACGCAGTTTGTGTATACCACTCCTATAGTCCTGGACATGACACCGATGAGTGTTGGGCTTTGAAAAACAAGATCCAAGACTTGATTGACGGAGGAGTGCTAGAATTCATGCCAGATGGCGAGATGAAAATCTTCCGCTAAGGGTTCTCCACCTAAATTGACAAAGTTCAAACTAAGAGACTTTTGTTTCATTTGAATTTTCAAGTTGTAATTTCTTTTGTTATTCAAACAATTATCTGTTGATGTCAAACTCTGTTTCATTAATGCATTGCATATGTTTGTCTTGAATTCATCCATTCGTTTTCACTATTCTTTAACTATGCTTTCCACTTTCTTTATGACATTTAACTCTTGCAAGAAAGCTACAATCCTTTAGAGGAAGGATGACGAAACAATACCATAATCTCATACAGTATGCTTTTGGATAGACCTTGTTGATGATATACAGGCGTTTCTTTCAAACCCTAAACACTGGAGTTATAAGGAAGATAATCCCTAGTCAACCCTTTCGAGCCAAAGAAGTATAAGTTTTTGTTTTAAACACGAGTTGAAACCTTTAATCAAACCTGGGGCAGGGTAGTCTCTCAGTTAATTCAAAAGATGCGCATTGAAGTCGCAAACTCTCAGTTCGTAATACAACGAATGACATCAAAAACATTCCTTTGGAACCAAAAGACAGTGATGGTTCCTTATCTCATAGGCAGTCATTATCTCTCCCAAAAAAAAGGTAAAAGCCCACTGAGCCAAAATCTACAAAGGAGGCTTAAGAAAGATGGGGCATCCCGCTGACTGTAATCTCGAAAATAAGAACAACCAGACAAAAATTAGGGATAACAAATCCAAAAGAAAGAGGTCATTACAAATCCTCAAAAACATGAAAAATGTTGCGAAAAAAAATGATGATGACTGCCTTCCAAAATCCAACTTGTGTGGACCATCACCAAAACGTTCTTCCAAACTCAAATAGAGTTCGACGCACAATTAACTGAGTTTAGGATTGAAGAACATCACGAAGAGCGGGTGGGTACAAATATACTTTGAGCCTTTATCCTTTGTTTCTTAAACTGTGAACCAGACCACGTTACGACCCTTCAAAAGTCCTAATTGAAGCATGGGTTAGTTCGAAGGCATACTGTTACAAAAGGTATCCTGACTCCTGTAAGGCTTTGCTCTAAATCTTGTGTTGAATTTGTCTTATAAAAAGTTTTCTGCTAAAAAATGCATTTTTCAAAACTTCAAGACAAGCATAAACTTTTCATTATTTGAATATCGTCGTTTGCACATGTTTATTTGTTTGACAATAAAGAAATTCATACAGTGAATGTTCGGAGGAACGAAAGCTCTCTCAGTGAGTAAAATCACTTCAAGTGGGATGACACTCCCGTGGAAAAAATCTCCTATCAACAAAAGGGGACCTGATATAGTCCAGTAAACCTGGGGCAGTCTAGTCAATATTTCAACAAATCTTTCAAAGTTCAGTAAACCTGAGGCAGTCTAGTCAAGATTTCAAGAAATCTCTCAATTGCAGATTAACCTGGGGCAAGTCTCCCTCACCATCACTTGGGGCATTAAAACGTCAATCTCAATAAAGGGTTACGTACAGTCAAAGTTTCCTGGCAGTGCCACAAACACTTGATACTAGGGGCAATGACGAATCTCTCCAAACTCCTTCTGAAAAGGAATCCAAGCGTCCTCGAGAAGTTCGTCACCTCTCTAGCAGACCAGCAGCCATGGGTTTATTTCCCCAACATTTGTCAAGGATTTATTCTCCAAAACAAATTACATTTCAGATTGATCGGTCGTTAAAAATTTCCTTCATCACCTGTTGGAAGTTACAACCACCAACAGAATAACGGACAACTGAAGCTCCTAAAAATCTGTTTCTCTCAAGAATGAAGGTTCTCATCCTTGAAACCTCAGAAGATTGGTATACTCCCAAGCTCCTGATACCGTTAACAGAATGAATATTCTCATCCTTGAAACCTCAAGAGATTGGTATACTCCCAAGCTCCTGATACCCTTAACAGAATGAAGATTCTCATCCTTGAAACCTCAAGAGATTGGTATACTCCCAAGCTCCTGATACCGTTAACAGAATGAAGATTCTCATCCTTTAAACCTCAAGAGATTGGTATACTCCCAAGCTCCTGATACCGTTAACAGAATGAAGATTCTCATCCTTGAAACCTCAAGAGATTGGTATACTCCCAAGCTCCTGATACCGTTAACAGAATGAAGATTCTCATCCTTGAAACCTCAAGAGATTGGTATACTCCCAAGCTCCTGATATCGTTAACATAATGAAGATTCTCATCCTTGAAACCTCAAGAGATTGGTATACTCCCAAGCTCCTGATACTGTTAACAGAATGAAGATTCTCATCCTTGAAACCCCATTAGATTGGCATACACCCAACCTTCTGACCCAAACGCTTCAATGAAGATTCTCATCCTTAAAACTCCAGTAGATTGGAATACACCCAACCTTCTGACCCAAAACGCCTGAATGAAGATTCTCATTTCTCGCTTCCACGGTAGATTGGCATATACCCAACCTCCTGATACTCCCGACAGAATGAAGATTCTCATTCTCAAAGTGGTATAACATCTGAATTTCTGATATTCCCGACAGAATGAAGATTCCCATTCTCAAAGTGGCGTACAACCTAAACCTGAACTTCTTCCAAATAGGAATAAGCTTTTTCTAGAATCCTGAGTTTACTCTAAACATGATAGCTACTTTTCAACAATATGGCTATTCCCCACAGAATTTTAATTCCCCAAGCAGAATGAAGACCCTCATTCTCAATTCCTCACAAGAGTTTTTCAGATATTCCCCAGCGAAGATCTCCTCAAAAAAGGAATCCCCAGTAGATTGGCATACAACCCAAACTCCTGATTTCCCCAACAGTGGTCTCAGGACTTCTCTTTTTCAACAATCAAAGATTCTTTGGAATCCTCAGCATCGGTCAAGGATTTACTTCCCCCGGCAGCAGTCAAAGATCTCATTATCTCCAGTTATCAAGGATTTATTTTCCTCAGCAAGATAGCTACTCAGCTTACATGCACATCCATTACATTCATATATCATAAACATTGATGAAACACAGTTCATTGCATCATACATATCATACAACATAACTTTGTGTTTTAGCTAACATTTTACCCTTTTCAGGATAAGATTAAAAGGCCATTGTTGACAATTATTCAAATACAGTACATATATACCCCAGACACGGCGGTTATTTTACTACTCATTTAGGCTTCAGCAATCCGATCCAGACTAGATATGCTCCAGACACAGCGGCCATTCTACCTCTCATTCAGATTCAACTATCAACTTCAAGTTCAGATATGCTCCAAACACGGATGCCATTCTGACCTTTACACCAACAATTTGATTATCCCTAGTGCAGTTACCACGGAAGTCATTCTGTCACTTATTCAGATCCCAATTACAGTCTCAGATATACTCCAGACACGGAAGTCATTCTGCTACTCATACAGATCTCAACTCCAGTTACAGTCTCAGATATACTCCAGACACGGAAGTCATTCTGCTACCCATACAAACCTCAACTTCAGATACAGTCCAGATACACTCCGGACACGGTCTCCATTCTGTCACTCATTCGGAATTTATCCCCAGTCCAGAGATGCTCCATACACAAATGTTTCTCTGTCGCCCATTCAGAATTCAGATACAATACAGATATACTCCAAACACGACAGTCATTCTGATATTCATTCAAAGTTCAAATATAGTTACAGCTCAGATACGCTCTAGACACGGACGCCATTCTTTTGCTCATACAGACTCAGTCTCCAGATACGGTTCAAATGCATTCCAGACACGGATACCATTTTGATGCTCATTCTTCTGACCTACAACATACTGTTCAACAAACATTCTTGGATGGCATCTTTAAGCCCATCTCCGACAAGATTCTGTCACATCTCCAAATGGAATCTTTAAGCCCATTCCCTCAAATATGCTTTGACGAGTGCAAATTTTTGGGCACTCTAGTGTCCAATCATCTTTTACCTTCGAGTCGCGAACGGCAAAATAGCCAATCTAGCTCTTCAAGTTCAAGAAGATTGAACAGGGGCAACTGTTGTACCCAAAAATTTGCCCTCCCTTTTTCACAAGAAATCACAACCTCAGGGTTTTCTCTGATTTTTCAGATCGGCTCGAGAATCGGTCAAACAGACTCTTCTTTATCAGTTAATCCAGAATTAGGGTTTCCACTAATTTTGTTGAGATTGGCTCAGGAATTGATCAAACATATCTTTCTTTGGCAGTAATCCAGGATTAGGGTTTGCGCTCGCATTTCTCAGAAGAAACAGAATCCTCAGAAATTCAGTTGACTGTTACATTATTTTTACGCTTATTCAAGATTACTGGTTGTTTCTCAAAACCTAAATATCTGGGATAGGAGCTGAGACTTTTGTTTGGAACTTTGAGGAATTGGTTTGATCAGTGGAGTGAAAGGTTTATGGAATGCTTGTTTGTTTAACTGTACAACACATATGTTAATTGGAATACCAGGCGTATTGTGATTAATGCAAGGTTGCGAGATGACAAAGTTTGTTGATTATTTAATTCATCTGGATTAAAGTTATTGGGATACATTTCCACTTATTTTAATTTAAGAGTCTTAAATAATTAAATAGACAATACAAGGAAAAGTTGGAAGATATTTGACAAAGACTTTTTATTTATTTATTTCAAATGTCGTTACAAATTTTATTCGAATATTGTGAATTTACAATTTACAGTATTTACAATAATATTTTTTTACAATAAATGAAAAAATATAACAAATTTAAGCCTAAATCTCTGGAGATCTTTGACTTCTACTTCTGCTGCTTCCTCTATCATCCAACTGTTACTTACCTGCAAAAGACAGAAAGAAGTTAGTATAAGAATTTTCAAGCAGAAGCAGGTAATAAGAAAAATCATCATTAAAGTCTGCTGGCCAGAATCAGAAATGCTATGTTCATCATGTTTCATTTTCCTCTCTGCAAATCACGAGAAGATTTCTCCTCTCGGTTCACAGAGAGAAAAATAAAATATATAAAATTGCAAGCATACAAGTTATTCAAAATGCGAAGGCACAAGGATGCACACAAAGTAAACTGAACTACCAAACTGAGTTTCAAAATGCATTAACCAAATGACAAACTAAGTCACAAAGCTGTCGAAGAAAGTACACAAAGTTGTCCAAGAAAGCACACAATGCAGGAAATATGGAAAAAAGTACACAATGCAGGAGATGAACCAAGTTACAAGCAAGAGCTTGTCCTAGCCCTCATCATGTTCTGGCCAGCAGCTTTTTAGAATAATATAATAAGAAATTAAAAGTGCTTTTATGGAGAGATAAAGAGAGTGAAGTGAGAGTTTGCAGTTTTGGCAGGCTGTAAAAGGCAGTAAGAAAACAAATAGATATAACAGTCTAAGAGTTCAGCAGAAGGAAGAGGACAACATTGAGCAAAAAAACAACTCAAACTGGATCCCAAACTGCAGTAACAAACAAAACCTGCATCTCAAACACTAGAAGCAAAAACTGCTGTCAAAACCAAAAACCTGCCTGTACTAAACAGCATAGCCTGCCTTCCAAAAGCAAACATAAAGCCTGCCTGTCAAACACTAAAACTCGACAAACTGCAAGCTAAAACTTTGAAACCTGAAGCCTGCCTAAAACTTACCACAAACCTGCTCCCAACCAAAAACTTCCCAACTGTAACAATAACAAGCAAACCTGTAGCCTGCTTTACAAAAAAAAACTCACAAACCTGCTTAAAACTGCATCAGCCTGTTCAAACAAAGATTGGAGCAACCAAAACAAAACAGCCTGCAAGCTTGCAACTTGGAAAGACTCAAACAACAAGCCTGTTTCCATAACTGCAGAAAACCTACCCAAAACTACATCTCATAACTCAGGCCAACAAGCCTGTAAGCAAATCTTCTTAAACAACAAACTTGCAAATCACCAAATCCAAACTACAAGCTCAAACTAACAGCAAAACTGCCTCCCAAAACACAACAGATCAACAAGCTCAACAAACATACAAAAAGCAAAACCACAACATTGGTTTTCAGTTTCACCATCATCAACAAAAAAGCAAAACAACAACATTGGTTTTCAGTTTCACCATCATCAACCAAAACAAAGAACAACAACAATAGCTAATCTAAGAACCATTTCATCATAAAATATCCAACACCCATAGAAAGGAAGAGTTTTAGAAGTAAAAGAAACAAAGATTCAGAAGCAAGTTCATCATTATCCAACAATCAGTAGCCAACAAAGGCAAACAAAGATTCAGAAGCAAGTTCATCATTATCAAGCATCAACAGCCAAAGGAGAAGAGAGAGATTCAGAAGCAATAAAGATTCAGAAAACAAAGATTCATAAGCAAGTTCATCATCATCAAACAATCGGTATTCAAGCACTCAGAGGAAGAACATCAATAAAAGTCCAAACAACATAGGGTTTTCAGAACGAGATCATCATCAAACGTTCAAAGATACATAAATACCAGAAAAGCCAAAGAAATCATCACGCTCCTCCCTCCGCTCCGGCCACCAAGGAGGCGCCACCAAGCCCTTTCCCTCTCTCCTTCAGTTTACAGAAGCAAGACGTTCAAGGTACGTCTCTCAAACCTTCAAGCTTTTAGTACGTATAAACATAAAAAAACCATAAGAATGAAAACATGCAAGCAATAAATGTACAAGAATCTCAAATGTAAACTGTAAAAACGCGTGTAAAACCAAAAGAAACGGTACCTTTCAAACCATCGCCTTGGACAGTCGTGGAGAGGAGAGGGCGGAGGCAACACACCGACAGCTAGGCGTGAGGGAGAAATCCAAAGCATGGTTGAGAACGAGGAAGAGAAATGAAGAAGATGAGAGGAGCGACGTTGTCGTAACCCAAAACTGAAAACCCTAATTCTGAGTAAAGGAAACATTAACCCTAAGAAAACTTGTTCAAACATTCATAATGGGCCTCCGCCCAAACATAAAACCACAAGCCCAACGCTTCTGAACATGCCCCACCTCCCTTTCTTCTTCATAATTTCCTTGTTCTTCATCATTTTTTTTATTGGGCCATCCAAAAACATTTTTTTAGACCCATTATCTTTTTCTTTTTTTTAATGTTTTAAAACTAATACTTTTGTTTATCACTTTATTTTTTATAATATAATTCTTTTTCTCTTTTGTTAAATAAAAATATATTAAATTTTTGTATAAATTTTCTTAATAATTTTCCTTAATAATTATTACATTTAATGAACATACATAAATAATAAAACTTTAACTTAAATAATTTTTCTTTTCTTTAAAACTCTTTGTTTATATAATCAATAAAAAACAAAAAATAATAATAAATACTTAGTCTTTATTAGGTTAATTTTTATTTGTTCATTTGTAAATAAATACACGCATCTCATATTTCTTTGATTTTCATTACCTTATGCTTTGTCATAATTTTTACATTGAAAATGCGACAGTTCAATTTGGTTGTAATATATACTTGGACATTATTATTCTGATAAGACTCATCCCCATTTGTAAACATTTGTATCCCCATCCCCGGATACTGTTTTGTAATAATTTAGACTTTAAATTCCCGCAATTTATCGCTTTCAATATACTGTATAGTAATTAGGGTTTGTATGCGATGATTCAAAATCAATCGCTAGATGGCCTAATACAAGATAAATGCATGAAAATCAATACACAATTCACACTTGCACCTATAGGGTAACCTCGCTTGTTGCCTCGGAAAATGCAATCATGTCCCTCGAGTATGAGACACTATAGCAAATGTCCCGTCAAAAAACAAAGATCATAGTCCCTCGATGACCCTCGATGTTGCTTTCGATAAAACGATCTCGTCCCTTATAAAATTGCTAGAGCGTCTCACAAGTTACCTTCAATGATTGTATACGATAACCCGCGCCTGTCCCGTTTAACATCCTAACAGAAGGTTATTCACCAAACACAATGGTGAAATAACACTGTTAAAAGGGTTAAAAACATAAGAAAGATCTTTGACTAAAATAGGGTAGACAACTCTTAGTTACTTGATCAAAAACTTGCAAAACATCCTTGCCATTTTTTTCAAAAACACCTCACAACACAACTTCAAAACAATTTCAAAACAACTTTCAAAACATTGAAATATCTTTTCAAAAAAGACACACACCTTTGTATATATTCAAACAAGAGTCATTACAAAGGTTTCCTAGACAAGGCATCTCTTTCAAAACATTTTCAAAACCACACACACAAAGCACCATTTCAAACAATTGAAAAGCAAAGGCAAGTGATCTAAAACAAGTAACTAAGAGCCCATGGATAACCATGGATGAAAATGGTGCTAGCACCTTACCTTTTCATAATCTACCCCCCGAACCCAAGAAAACATCTCAAAGGTCTTTCCTGTGCTTTTTGACCTTTCCATTGGATAAAATAAAAAGTCGATGGCGACTCTTGCTAAACCGCACAAGTGCGAAAACAAACGCAAAACCTCAAGTCAGTTCTCCCACCGTATCACAATGACACTTGATCTTTGGTTACTAAAAGCAAGCATTAAAATTTTGTTTATCATTCAAACACTAATAGACACTCAAACTATATAACGACATTAATATCACACTAATCCATGAGGAAAACGATAATATAAATACTTTTGTTAAAAATACTACAAACACCTTGCGTCGCGTCTTAGTCACCAGGAAAAAATAAGGAGAGTCGTCGGGTGATGAATTGTGATCGCCGGACGATGGAGAATATATTTGACCCACTGAGGACGTGGCTTATTCTGGTCCAAGTGAATAAGAGACGTCTCCGGGTGATGCTTTATGTCGCTGGGCGATTCTCGCGGAATAACATTTCTTTATATTTCCTTTTCATTTTATTTGTGGGTGGATGGTTTTGGGGGTATTTGTTCCCAAATTCCATCACCTTCAACTTTTATACTTAGAGCTTAGAAAACAACATTTGTGGCTTGCAAATGGATGATCTGGGGTCGTGAGCTTGATGGATCGTATTTGACACCGCGAGAAATCTGGTTTCTTATCCTCTTTCTCTCTTTGTAAACATTATTTGTTGGATTTTGTATGTAACTTTAACTTGATTATACTTATATTTATTGCTCATGGTGTTGTATGAAATTTTCTTTACAAATCTTTATTGATGTTTATCCTTGTTAGCTTGCTAAGTGTCTGGGTTTGGTCGTTGCAGAGATGGACGGATTGAATCCAGATTTAAGATGAATATCTATTGGGCTTAGATTATAGAGATAGATTTATGCTTAGTAATCACTTAGGTATCGACTCTTAATGCTTCAGTGTTGTTTTGTGTTGTACTGAGATATCGTCGACACAGAGTGACACGGTTGATATCTTGCTCTGCGTTAGAAATGACCTATGTCGGAGTGATACATGATGATATTGATGAATAGTTAATGTTTAGTACAACTGGGTAGTAAGTTTAAGTATTTGATTGGGTAGACGAAATACAAATTTGAGAGTTCTATCATATTCGAATGATGAAATTCTTCATGTGTATAACTTTTAATTTTAGCACCTTACATACAAAACCATTCTATCCCAAACTCATTAACTAGAGAATTGATGAACAGAAATTTATTATTCAATCTCTGTGGACACGATACGATATAACCTATACCACCCAGTAAAAATAATACTTTACTTTTTGCTTGCCACTATATACCACAACGAATAAAATAGCATCGTTGTCGGGGATTGGTTCAATTGATTTTGCATTGCGATAATTCTTTTGATTTAGAGTTTTTTAAATAATGTATATGTTGTATAGAAATTGTATATTAACTTGTATATGATATTTATGCATATATGTGTTTTCACGTATTGTTCTGAATTGTCTTGTTTTTGTAATGTTTGTTGTGTGATTGTTAGGACACTCTCTTTAGGTTTGCATGGTGTGACAATTCCATGGCATGACGAGAGGAGGTTACTAATTTGCATAATAAAGGCGTAGAGCTTACGATGTAAAACAAGAATGTTTGTTTGTATTTGTTTATGTGTGTGGTGATTTGTGTTTTAACAAGTTGAAACAAAGAAATGTTCTGAATTTCAAATCTTTTCTTTTCAACTTGTTAATTCATTTTCACCCGGTTTTCATATCATTATTTGTATTTGTTTTGTTATGTCAAGTTGTTTTTTCGAAAGCTTGTCGTTATTAGCTTGAGGAGTTTTGTTCATTGTAAATATTATAAATTTTGTACATTGAAATTTTGTAGGAGTAATATATTTCTAATTCTTTTGATTGTTGTTTGGACTCCATTTTCTGTCTGATATCTTGAGGAATTTAGATGCGATTTTCCAAGTCTAAACGTTTTAACTTGCAGATGTATGATAATGATATTGTTATGAAGTTGGTACACGCCAGGTACTCATTTATCGCTTTCTAGAACATAGCATGTTTATGAGACTTTTCTTTTGTACAATTTTTATGTCATTCATTCTTTTGCAAATTGTGTTCACTTTTGAATCACTTTAGAACTAAACCCTTGTGAGGTTGCTTTCCATTGTTTACTATATGCACGAGAGACTGAAAATTTTGTCTTAACTCAATTTTATTATGTTTAATCTTACATTTATGTTGATTCGTATGAAAGCATGATATTATCAAGGCATTTTTTTTGAGCACAACCACCTTGCCAAATAGTAAATTTCACCTTGTGAGTGTGTGATCATTTGTAACCCCTTTGATACTTTTGTCACTATCTATGTTGTTTGAACTTGATGCTTGTCTATAAGTATTGAATTAAATTTTTGAATGGATTTTGATTGTTTTTTTCTTGAGCCCTCAACTTTGTGTTATTGTATGAATTTTTGCCTTGTCTTAGAATGTAGGGAGTATTCACATAATGATACAGTTGAATTCTAGTTGGGGAGAGAAATTTTTATATGCTTATGTTGTGATTTCTATGAGGTTTAAAAAAAAGAAAGAAAAAGAAAAAAATGTGAAAAAAAGAGGAGAAAAAAAAAGAAAAAAAAAGAAAAGCTTTGAAAGAGAAAAACAAAAAGAGTTCGAATAATGTTGTGTTAATAAGTATGGTGCTTTGGTGTGAAATTTGGGATTCGGAAGAAGTTTAATTGGAATTTTGTGTTTGAATATTTGCTGAATTGATCACTCCCTTAGGTTTAGGCAAGTTTTTATTTCGATTAGACTTAGGAATTATCCCTTGTTTGTTCACCTGACCACGCTACAACCCTTGAAGCTCTTCTGATTCTGCTTTTGTGCTTTGAATATGAATTTTCTTTGATGAATGCATAATTTAGTTGTTGTTAGCAAGATTGTTGGGTGAGATTTGAACACCTCATGTCTGTGTTTCTCATCTAATGATGAAGTGTGTGCTAGGTGTGACTCACTTGTGAACAATATATTATTTTACAATTTTTGACTTGTGCTTTGTATTTAGGAGTTGTTTCATTTTCATGTTATCGTTGTAGTTTAGTGGCAAGTTTTTGCCTTGTGTGTACCTTTTTATTTTAAACCATACATTTGTTTTCCGTTTTAAAAATATGTTAATTTGTGATTCTTTGATTATTATTTCTTTATTCTTTGAGTTGTTTGACCTTGTTTGAGGACAAACAATGATTCAAGTTGGGGAGAGTTTGATAAGTGCAAATTGCAGTTATTTTTGTATATACTTTTTATTGCACTTATCAACTCTTGGTTGTTAATATCAATTGAATAACCCAACTTTGTGTATAAATACATATATTTTGTGTATAATGTGTTTTCTTGTATAAAGTATATCGTTTGATAGTTTTGTATTCATTTTTTAGGTACTTGAGCATTGTTGGAGCAAGAGGAATAAAGCTCCAAGATGCATTTTTAGACAATAAAGGAATAAGGAGAAAGATTGGAGCCAGAGGAAGTTATGCAAGAAAGCAACAAAAGTTGTTGGACTGTCATGGATCGCCGGGTGATAGAAGCCGTCGTCGGGCAAAATTTAAAGGCCAAATTTCCATGAAGTTTCTGCCTTGCAATGGGTCTTGGTCGCTAGGTGAAAATAAGGAGAGTCGTCGGGCGATGAATTATGATCACTGGGTGATAAAGGATATATTTGAACTGCTGAGGACGTGGCTTATCCTGGGCCAAGTGAATAAGAGACGTCGCCGGGCGATTCTCGCGGAACAACATTTCTTTATATTTCCTTTTCATTTCATTTTTGGGTGAATGGTTTTTGGGGTATTTGTTACCAAATTCTATCACCTTCAAATGGATGATCTGGGATATGAGCTTGATGGATCGTGTTTGACACTGCAGGAAATCTGGTTTGTTTTTCTCTTTCTCTCTTTGTAACCATTATTTGTTGGATTTTGTATGTAACTTTACCTTGATTATATGTATATTTATTACTCATGGTGTTGTGTGAAATATTTTTTACAAATCTTTATTGATGTTTATCCTTGTTAGCTTGCTAAGTGTTTGGGTTTGAGTCGTTGCAGAGATGGATGGATTGAATCTTGATTTAGGATAAATATCTACTGGGCTTAGATTCTAGAGATATATTTAGACTTAGTAATCACTTAGGTATCGACTCTTAATGCGTCAGTGTTATTTTGTGTTGTGCTGAGAGATCTTCGACACGGAGCGACACGGTTGATATCTCACTCTGTGTTATAAATGACCTTTGTGTGAGCGATACGTGATGATATTGACGAGTAGTTAAGGTTAAGTTCAACTGGGTAGTAAGTTTAAGTATTTGATGGGGTAGAAGAAATACAAATTCGAGAGTTCTATCCTATTCGAATGATGAAATTCTTCTTGTGTATAACTTTTAATTTCAGCACCTTTCATACAAAACCATTTTATCCCAAACTCATTAACTAGATAATTTTCGAACGACAATTCAATAATCAATCTTTGTAGACACGATACAATATAACTTATATCACCCGGTAAAAATAATACTTTACTTTTTGCTTGCTGTTATATACCGCAACAAACACTAATCAACTAAGATGCTTATTCATTTCTTCTTTTTTCTTGTGAAGCAAGATACCATGATGATATGTAACTAAATCTCTTATGTCAGGATTCGATGTGATTAATCGTACTCGTATGTATTTCTTTGGATCATGTGTTATGTGAACTAGTTATGAATCAATATAGATGTTATTTTTGTTTTCATATTAATTTTATGGGTTCGAATCATTATTGAGAAATATATTTCAAGTCTAGAGATAGGCTTGGAGTTTGAATTCACTTATATTAAGTCTTAATTTTATTGTATTACTTAATAGGTAGAGAAATTATTGATTAAGAAATTTAGTAAATAACATGCCATCGGTTAGACATAAGTTATGTCGAAGAGTGACACGTGATAATAACGATTAATAATCGCGTACTAGATCATTTGAATATATATATGAAATAGGTAAATGAAATCTAATCTTTACATGTTTCTCTACTTGTTAATTTCTTAAATATTTACCATTGTCATATTTGTTTACAACTCGTTTGTTTATCAAATCAAAACTCTTACGACCCATTCCTTAAAATCATATTAATTTAATGCCAGTGATTACATCAATGATTTTAAGCCATAGATCAAATATAGGAAAATGAAAACCAAAATACTTTTTAGAAGTTTTAATTTTTCAGTTTTAAAAATAACTTAACTTTAAATAGTTTTGAGAAACAGTTCCTAAAATGATATAAACCAAACTAATTTTATAATTTTTTTAACAATTAAAAACTTTGATTAATTTAAAAAACCACGAAATATACCGTAATCGCTAAGATCTAACCAACAAAAACGACAAAAGCACTTAGAATATCATCAATCTAACTATGTGAAGTCTAAGTGTTTTACAATAATATCCTATGGATAATCACGTCCATGATACTTTTCACAATAATATCCTTCTCTATTTTGTGCACAAGCCAAAGAATCTTCTCTTCCCACATCCTAGGAATATGATCAACTTGTATCCACTCTAAACCAGTACTCCAAATTTGTTTCATTTCCTCACATCCTAGAAATTTTATGATTTTTAAGTTTTAAAAAAGTAGAAAACAGTTTTTAAAATGTCTATCAAATAAGCCCTAGTTTTTATTTTTCATCTATTATTAATAATTTATTATTTTGTTATATAATAAACATTTCATAATTTATAAATAAAATTTTTATTTCGATTATTATATAATTATATTCTTTTGGGGTGTTTATGTAAACATTTTAAAATATTAAAGTAGTATATTGATATTTTATTTAAATTGAAAAAACTTGTTAAATTTGTAATAGTAAGTATTTTAATTCACCATGTAGATCAATAAATTTGTTCATCATTGTTAACCTTCACCACAAGTTCAAGCCTTCCAATGTTTCTTCTACTAGTGAGGGAGAAATTACGGTTCTTATAGACTTAGAAGTAGTGTATTATGCTCTTATATAATTTTGTTAATCATTTGCAGTTTTTTTTGTTTGCCAATCTGATCATTGAGCCAACATTTATGATTTTATTATAGTATCATATATATATATATATATATATATATATATATATATATATGATTGCCTACATTTTGTTAATTAGTGGCTATCATATACAGGTTTAAAGTAGCATGTGAAATGTATTACGAAGGAAATGGAGTGGCTACTACTTTAGATTTCTTATTTTTTTTAAATTAATTAATTTAACAGGGTTATAAATCGCCAAACTTTTTCTAAAACTGTCACACTTATCTTGAAAACGAAACACAAAAAAAATTCACAACAGTTTGAAATCGAAGCAATTAGCTATTTAAGGCAATTCACTAACCGTCGTAAATATTAATGACAATTGGAGTGGCGGTTTTTCAAATCATCGCAAAACATGCTGGTTGCATACGCTTTTGTGATAGACTAAAAGTGTCGTGACCCAACAATTACGGCGGTTTGAACCTTCGTAACTTTCCAAAATAACCGCCATAACTTTTCTTTTTTTCTTGTAGTGAATCATCCAAAGATTATAGCCAAAGATAATAATGAAGATTAGAAGACGAAGTAGAATATGATTTTGAAAAAAATCTCAAGTTTGCTAAGCTTTTGAGAAAGGTTATGAGAAGAATTAACAGGTATGAATAATCTCCCTACCATTGTCAAGGGCGATTAGCACCACATTTTCAATAAGTTTAAATTTCAACATAAAGGAAATGATGGTGACAAACAAAATCTCAACTATTATTACAGAGGCAAATGTATCCAATGTCTTAAATGCAAAGATTTTGGACATATTCAAGCTGAATGTCAAGTTTTCCAAGGATACCAAGAAAAATATTACCATATCACTAAGGATAAGATAAATGAAGAATGTGAATTTGATCAAGCAAACAATGTTGTGACTTGCAAAGACATAAAATAGGTTATACACACTAGTGAGCCATTAAATTCAAAGGATATGTGTATTTCTCTTATTCATAAAACATAATGCATAATGTCAGGTAACACGTCTCAACATCATGTCAAACATGTTTACCAGTATATTGATTTTTTTCTACACCAATCTACTGTATTGTTATAAATTTTATGGTAGTCAACAACATCATCAACATATGTATCCCCGTCCCACCATCATCCATTTAGAAAAATCAATTTTTTTATTAGAAATATTAATTTTTTCAAAAATCAAGTTACATTATAAATTAATAAAAAAAAATAATCTTAAAAAATTCCACACATACATTTCAAATATTTTAAATAGTAAATATAAACCAAATTATCAAAATATTGGCCACATATTTAATATTCTAAACTATGAAAAATAAATAATTATATACATAATGAAAAAAATGGGGCAAGTTCGGGGGCGGATCCGAGATAAGTACTAGTGTCCCCATTACCCGACTCGTCCCCATATTTTGTAATCAGGGAAAACCAAAACCCAGTCAAAGTAGGTTTTCCTCGTCAACTTTGGGACGAATTCGGGAGGGTACCCGTGGGTACGGGTTTTTTTCATGCCTAATCTCAAAATTGAAGAAGGTAAAAATTATGAATTTTGTCAGGTTGTTATGAATTTTGTCAAGTTAGGAAGTAAACCATTATGTCATACAAGATGTTTCAACATGTTACTTGTGTTTGTGAATTACTACTTATGGACTTTATGAGATTCATGCAATAATTCTTCATTAAAGTGAAGGTTGATGGTTAGGGAGGAGGTCCTCCCAAAATTGAACAACCCATGGTGGTTTGGAAGAAGCTAAAGAAGATTAGTGATTATGGCATAATTCTTTCTATTGGAGTTCCTTCTCATATTTATGAAATTTTCACTATTAAAAAACATGATATTGTGTTTGATGAAGTTGAAATTGATCTTTCTCTTAGTGTGTTGAAGTTTAGTTATATGTTGTATGTCAGGAAACATGTCCCTGACAATGTTCCTCACAATATTCCATATTTTGATGAGTCTGACCTGGTTGTTGGTGAAGATGTTCCACTCATGTATTATCCATCAATTTAGTAGAGTTGACCAAAAAAACAAAAATTCATAGCGTTATGTTGGGAGTGTGCAGGCCTATATTTTCATGTGCAATTAAAATTGAGTTAAAGTTACCTATGAACTCTAGGGAAAATTATGATTAACTTGTCATCCTTTTTTAATGTTTTATCATCGTTACTGATGTTTTATCATCATTGCTGATTGTTTTGTCATCTTGTCTGATGTTTTGTCATTGTTATCTGATATTTTGTCGTCTTGTCTGATGTTTTGCCATCTTGCTTGTTGTCTTTTGTCTTTTTTAACTAAAAAACACCAAAAAACTAAAATATATCAGCCAAACTACGACGCTCTGATTCTTTAAAAGGGATACGTAGGCATCTGGTCACGGGGCTCAGCCGAGCAAACTTTATAATTATTTCCTTCATTTCTCCGTGTTTTATCTTTTGCATGCATTCCATCTTTGCGCCGTTCTTTTCAACTTTAAGCCTTAGGCATATATTTTGACCACACCCATTAGATTGGACAACATGAGTGGATACTGTTGTACCCCAAAATTTGCCCTCCCATTTATCAAAACTCTTCTCACAAGATCTCTTTGACTCAAGAATGATTTAGGGCTTGGTCAGCTCAAGACACGTCCTCTTGCACTGATGACCCAAAATTAGGGTTTGAGTTTTCACAAGGATTTTTGGACCATAATTGCTTCACATGACTTTAAAATATCATTAGGGATCCCTAAGATCACTTATGACAAGTTTCAAGCCTTGAATCACATTTTTGATCAGTCAATTGGACAATTGACCTAAAAATCAGCTGTATTGGGGAAATATTAAACCATGGCCAATTTAGAGTCAAAATTCATAATTTTTTATCCACATCAACATTTTAAACTCACATGTATCATTCGGTCATGTTTGGATCACAATTCCTCAAGAAATTTTATCAAATCACAAAAAGGGCAAAATGGTCAAAATTAGGGTTTTGACTGAGGAAAGGCAATTTCTGATTTTTAACCTAGAAAAGGACCAATTGAGTTCAAGCATGATTTCAAGGATTCAATGGCATCATCTTGGCTTAATTACATGGTTCAAAACATCTCAAATACATTGGATTGACAGATGAAATTTGCAGTCAACTGTTCAAAAGTTAATTGTACACTGAAAAGTCAAACTTTGACTTTTTGGTCAAAATCAAGTACCAAGGGTCATAATTCATCAAAACATTTCCAAATGTGAAACTTGTTCATCAAGAAAACCAAATTTGAAAATTAGGGTTTTGAATTTGAAAATTTTCTAACTTAGAAATTTTCTAAATATAGAAAATTTTCTTATTTTTTCTCAACTTTACCCTACTTTTACACCATGATACATGATGATTCAAGGAAAGTTCCCAACATGAAAGTTGTATACCTCCATTAAATATATAACTTTTCTTCACACACTTTTCCCTAAAGATGCTTGGATCTCAAGATATAAATTTGTGAATACATGGTCATGAACTTGTTAACTTAGTGAAATTTTGCCCTAATTTAGGCGGGTTTTGGACCCAACTTCATGGCAACTTTTCACCTAGTTCCAAGAGGTATCTAAAAATTCATTTCAAATATTAATTATAGAGAACATTGCAAGCTTTCCAAAATGTCAAAGAACTCCTCAAGATCATTTTTTAGTAGGGAGAATCGAAGAGATGAAGTTGGCAATTTCTCACTTTTTGTCCAAGCCATTTCATGAAGAACAAAGTTGCAAATCAATCCTATGCTGGCTAATTTATGCTGTAAAGGTACTAAACTTGCTCCACACTCCTTAATTAAATGCTTACTCAGTTGACAAAGCCTCTATCCATGCTTTTGAACCTTTATCCAACTTGTAATTCCATTTATCGCAAAAAGGTTCCATTGCCATTTTGAAAAAGAGCAACTTTTGCAAACTTTGTAATCTTGAGCATTGGACCTGTCCCCTTGATACATGCGAGTACCACAGACCAAAGGAAACTTGTAGGGAAGAAATACCAACCCTAAGGAAGCCAGTACAAGAATGTGAGCTTTGTCTTATCACTTTGCTTCAAGTACAAGAAAAGTTCAAAAAGGCTAGGGCTTGCACAGCTGATAGAGGGTTGACACAAAACCATTTCAATACTAATATACAAACCATATGCAACACAATACATGCTTGGAAAGGACCTGAAAGACTCTCAGTAAGCAAAACACCAAAAACTGTCCAAAACACACAGTTTCTGCACAAGCATACCCATCTTCCATTTTGCTCGTGCGTTTTGAGTTTGGATCATTCAAACACCTTATATACTTGATACCTAGTCAATCCAAGCCATCATCCCTGTTCTGTAATCACTCCTCCACTATCTGCCATTGTTGAATTCAAAGCTTGCAGATTGACTTGGCCAAGGAGTTCCAGCTACTTTCAGAGCAAGGCAAGGGTTGGAATAGATTCAGGGAAGCTCAAGGAAGCTCAAGCAAACATCAAGCCTCTCTCAAACTCACCCCAGCTCATTTCATGATTCCAACTGAAGGAGGTAAAATTTCAAACTCTATCTCCTTGTAGAGGCAACCTTAGGCCACGATCTGTGAATAAAAAATGTAGTCCTCATCATAACGAAGTTGTACATACCATTATCTTACATTGATTTTACTTGTGCTGAGAGAATTTGGAACTTGAAATTTCTAGAAATATTAGGTCAAGATTTAGGGCTGATAAAATTCTCTTTATACTTTGATTAATAGTTCACATAATTTATATGGTTGGAATCATGTGCTCAAGTGCTATAATTTTCATGTTATGCATTTTTATTTTTATGGAAGTATGAAGAAGTTACAGGGTATCTGGCTAGAGCTTGAGGAAGAAGATGAAACAAGGCATAAGGCGCATTTTGTAATATGTTATTTTCGCTTCAGTAAAGATAATGGGTTCGAACCTGCGCGCTACTTTTGTTTTTTCACATTTTCTTCTTTTTAGTTTTTTGACATTTTTTTGCAGGATGGGCTTGTCTATTGGGCCAGTGTTTTTTTTGCTAGCATCTCACCATCAAATCTGCTTTATCACCCACTTGCTGACTCTTTACATTTTCATATTTTATTTTTATTTTGTTTTGTTTTCATATTTAATATTTTTTTTAATATTTTCTTTAAAACATAAAAATCCCAAAAAATATAAATTAATAATATTACACTTTTATTTTATTTGTTTTATTATTTCTCACATAAAAAATACACTTTATTTTACTAGGATATAATTTATTTTTCTTGATAAACTTTTAAATATAAAAATATATTTAGTATAATTTATTTTTTGTTTTAATACTTATAAATATCTATTTTTGCATATATATAATTTTATATTTATATACAATATTATTTATTATTTTTATACAAGAAAATGCACAAAATAATAATATATAAACTTTATTTTCTCTTAAATAATAATTAGGGTTAAACCCCTTTTAGAAAATCAATTTTTTTTTTTATATTTTTAGGTTTAGATTAAATTTTCTTTTACATAAAAATAAGACATCAAAAAATCTTTTTACATGAACATTGCATTGCATTACATTTTAGATATTGTTTTGTATTTATCTTAAATTTGTACAAATTCGATTTGGTTGTAATAATGTATTTAGATTTATATTTGTGCAAATCCCCATTCAAACTTCTATTCCCCCTTCCCATAAATTGTTGTAATAGCTTACAAATATTTACATTATGCAATTTATCGCTTTAAATTCCATGATTAGTAATTAGGGTTTGCATGACAAGAACAAAACAAAGCAAATATAAAACCCTAACTACAAGACAAAATCAAAGCATGAAAATGATACACTTGCATACAAGCACCCTTAGGGTTTATCCACTTGGGTGCCTAAAACAAAAATGGCCATGTTATGCATGCGAAGTATCTTGGCAAAACAAAACAAATATAAGATCATAGTCCCTCGATGACACTATTCAAAAGTTTCCTTTTAAAAATGATCTTGGTCCCCCAAAATGCTAAGATACTTTGCAACATTTCTAATCATGGCTATATGATGACCCACGCCCGTCCCTTTACATCCAAAGATAGGGTTGCTTACCAAATCAATGGTAAGACAACAATTTCAAAGGAATAGAAAATACATAGGAAAAACATTTGAGTAGGTAGATAGCTTCTAGTTACTTGCTCCATTTCAAAACAAAAACATCCTTGCTATCTTCAAAACACACACACATCTCAAAACATATCACAATCATTGAAAACATTTTCAAAAGACAAACATCTTTGTATACATTCTTACGAACGAGAATCATTACAAAGATTTCCTAAATGAATGGCCTCTTTTACAAAATACTTTCAAAACCACACCAAACACAATTTCAAACAAATAAAAGCAAGTGATCTAAAGCAAGTAACTAAGAGCCCATGGATAACCATGGATGAAAAGGGTGCTAATACCTTCCCTTTTCATAATCTACCCCCCGAAATCAAAAAACAATCTCAAAGGTATTTCCTGTGCTTTTTCACCTTTCCTTTTGGATAAAAGAAAAGTCGGTGGCTACTCTTGCTAACTGCAACATTTGTAATCAAACGCAAAACACCCAAGTCAGTTCTCCCACTGCATCACAGATACCATAGAGTACTAAGGACGAGAGGGGTGCTAACACCTTCCTCTTGCATAACATACTCCCTTACCCTATCTCTACGGTCTCCAGACCGTGATTTCCCACCTTAGGTTTTCTCGATGTTCACCTTTCTATTTGGGCGGGATAAAAGACGTTCAGTGACGACTTCATTGATTTTATATCAGATGACGGTTCAGCCAGTTGTTTCAACTAGAGACTTGGGGATACAAAATTGACCAAATGCTAGTCCATCCCAGAGTCTCTCCTAACTCTTGTTTTCTTTTCTTTGGGTGTTTATTTTTATGCTTTCAGTTTATTCATTTCTACATGATCATCTGAGCATATGTTCACATTGTATTTTACCACTTTCCATATTGGTTATCTGTTGTGCTGGCTTCTAGTTTTCCATCTTGGGTATGTGTTAATATGAGGTAAAAGGCTCAATACCCAGGCCAAGTGACAAACAATAGGAACACTAGGAATAGAGTGGAACATGACAGATATGGGATGTAGATTACCCTAGACGGTTGTGTCTTCCATGCTCAGATGAGTTTTTAATGAGTTTCTATCATTAGCACATAGGTGTATAATGATAGTACTATCAAGCGAACTCGAGATTTTGAGTTACCTTTGCTTACCCTGACATATTTTCGCCCATGAGCGGAGAGGGATGATTGATTCTTATAGGTACCAGTAGTGACTTTTGGGTTCTGTTGGTGACTTTGTTCTTGTTGGTGACTACTTGATCTCCTAGTTTTATGGTAGTTTATTTCAGTAGTTCAACAATTGTCTTTTATGATAGGGAGATTTTGGTATCATGCAGTTGCTGATCCACTTGGTACTTGGTTTTTTTTTGTGTTCAAAGGTGACATCAGACCTTTGATCAGGTGATATTCATCATTAAGTGTAGAGGCAGTGCAACCATTTTCCATGTTTATGAAACCTTGATCTTGTGTTCTTGCACACATAATATGTTAACATCATTTTAATACACATGTTCTTTCCATTTCCAAGGAACCATGCTTGTGATCTTTGTGTTGCACTTCTCCACCTTTTACTGGTTTAAAATCAAAGTCAAAGCATGATGGTTCCTTGGAAATGATCGAACATGGAATTGCATCCACTCATGCACTTCATGCATATTCATGCATTCACAATAGGTACTCAGAGTTGGAAGTTCATATTTAGACTTGGTACTCTCTTTAGAGTTACAGACTTGAACTCTTGTTGCCATATTGTAGCGGTATTAATGTTGATACTAAGCCATTGGATTTACTTGACTCACACAGATCAAAATAAAAATCGCCACCGCGCTTTATTGTTTCCAAAGGAATGGGAAAAGAGCGAATAACCCAAAAAGATGGGGAGGGAATCTAAGTTCGGGGGTTGGTTATGCAAAGGGAAGGTATTAGCACCCTAAACATCTACGGTACTCTGTAGGAACCTCTTTGAAAATCTCTGTATTTTGGCTATGAGTCTTGTATAAAAAAAATAGATCGTGGGGATGAGAAAAGAAGAATTTTTTACAATTTTTGCACCCGCCGCGGTTGTGAACCTTTAGAGCCTATGTAACACCTTTCGTGCAATAGGGGATTAAGGTACTCGTAGTTCACCTTTAAAAGTTTTAAAGCAAGTGTGTTGCTTAATTTTAAGAGATAAGACATCATCGTCTTATCCGAGTGGAAAATATACTAACTACCCACAATCATGAGAAAGGAGAATTTGCGTCATCTCAAAGTGGAGGGTATGGCCTGGATTTTAAAATCAACAAAGCCTCGCTCAACACCCAAGTGGAAAATGTATCACATCACTACATATCGTAGAAGTATAGTAGTTCGCATCACTACAAGGATTGACAAGAGTCTATATTTTGAGAAAATTTTAAAGTAAAAGAGCCAAAGTGACCAAATGGTTTGAATGAGATTGATTGACTTTTAGTCTTCTCACAAAAATGTCAAGGTATTATTAAGTTGATTAAAGTTTGATTAAGAAAATATGTTTGAAAATTCATGGACATAAGTCCAAGTTTATTGTGGAAGCGATTCAAGTTTAGAAAACAAGAATAGTTTTGAAAAGGATGGAGGAGATTTTGAAATTAAAGAAGTTGGGAGGAGATGAAGGGACTATCCTAAAGCATGAAGTAAGAGCTAGAGAAAAGAACCGTCTAACCAACAAGAAGCCAACACTTGACACAATTATTCAATGTAGAATTCCCATCCTTAGGATTGAAACTAAACAAGTAAAGATAATAAACCTCTTAAGAAAGACAAGATTCCATTGCATAGGTATTTCACAAAAATTGAGCAGAGTAACGACTGTATACAGATGAATTCCCCATCACAGATAAAGCATGTAATCAAAACAACTTGCACAGAAATCAAACAAACAACCCAATATCTTGGGGTAAACCCTAAGAACTCCAAACAAAATAGAAATGAAATTTACAAGGTCTCAAGGTAGGCCAAGGTATCTAATCCTAAGTCTAAGAAGTCCACAATCTCCATAATGCCAAGGATAGTAACCAAATAGTCCAAGTAAAATTAAAGTTTTTATGATTCAAGTTGATTATTAGATATCTTCAAAAAGAAATGAAAAGCTCAAGTGAGAAAAATAAATATGACATAAAAGTAAACGCTCAAGTGAGAAAAGATGAAAAATAGCATGAAAGGAAAATTCTAAAATAAACGTGCTTAAAGTAAAAAGCATAAAGTAAAAGCATAAAATAAAGTCAATTGTTAGAAATTAGAGGTTAGCTTAATGACCATCTTGAAGTTTGCATTTGAAAACTCATTAGAAGATTGATAAAATCAAAGCCTCTCAACAAAAAGTTTCATTTGCTTTTTGTCAAGTATATAATTCATTTCAAAATCTCAAGGCAACAATGAATGATCAATGATGTTTAAGTGATTCACTTTGACCAAAGCTTATGAAGATTCATTAGAGGATTTATAAGACCAAAGCCTCCTAACAATGAATCACAAGATTATTGGATCGAAGGTTTCAAATTAACATACTTAGGCTTGTAAAAATAGGTTTGGGCCACGAATGATCATTTCTCGAATCGAGACAAATTTTAGCGTTATGTTAAGCAATCGTAAGTGGACTTATATAGAAGTCACACCTATTTTGAGGCCAGTCAATAGTAATCTATGTACCATATGTTTTGAGAAATGATATGTAAATTATTATCCAATAACATTTAGCATGATTAAGAATTGGATAAGATGAAGAAGGAAGGGATGTATTAGATGAAAATGGTTTCAAATATCATCAACATCATTCATCCATCTTGATGGATTTGGTTTTTCAACCTATAAACACCCAAGATCGAATGATGTTGAAGAATTTGTCCCAAAATTTACTTCCAAGTCAGTATCAAATGCCAAATCAAAATTAAAACAATAATTATGTACAAAAGTTCTCAATTACAAGCTTTGATCAAAAGCAAAACCCTAAATAAATTCATGACTCTAAATTATATTTAAAATAAGAAAATAACTTGTAAAATTATGAAATTAAAACTCTATCTTCCTAAAGTTCTATAAAAGTCACAAATAGAATTTAGAGTTCTTGGATTGAGGTGGAAATTTGATTTAAAAATGTAAACTTTGAAACTAGCTAGAAAAAGGCTTAAACTAGAGATGTTTTGGAAAACCATTTGTAAAATATATGAAATCAAATTTTAAAACTCTAGAAAAATGATCTTCATGACCCCATCTTGTTCAAGCACTCTAAACAACTTCATCCCTGATTTTATAGGCATGGGAAGTCAGAAATTTTAATCAATTATTGTGAATGATCAAACAAAACCCTAAAAAGGGGAATTAAGTTCAAAATTAATCAATTTGATCTAAAGTTCAAATAAATTTGATGTAAGATAACCTAAATTTCAAGAAAACTCTAAGGATGAGTAAGTATATATTTCTTGAATTTTATCCCAAAAGGAAGAATTAAATGAAAATTATTTACACAAACCAACAAAAAAGACAAAGAAAAGATGATATGTCCAACAAACGATTTAATTTGTAACTCAAGAATTTTATAAAATTGGAAAAAAAATATTTTTAAGAAGTAGACCCAGAGAGATGTTAGAAAATATTTTTTTTTTATAATTTTTTGATTTAGTAGAAATTGGAAAATAAAATTTCAAAACTTAAAAGAATATTAAAACCCTAATTAACTACATGAATTTATTTAATCAACAAAAATGATAAAAAAAAAAGAAATAAAGATCAAAATATGGAAATATATTGAAAAAGGAGTTTAAAATATTTTTGTGATAATTTTTGAAGTGAGGAAAATATTAAAATAAAATTTGAGAAAACAAAGAAAATTTAAAAAAATATAAAGGCTTATTACACGTCCTTTTCTCAAAATGCGCTATAAAATGAGGCAAGAACACATTCAATAGCAAACAACCACGTAATCATCCCTACCAAAATACCAAACCTTTTCTATTTTTTAGTTTTGAAACCAAACTTTTAGATCCAAATATCTCACGCATTTCTTGATGAAAATAAAAAATGTAAACATCAAAGTTCAAGATCAAAATATGCTGAACACGATGGTATCAAAAATTTCATGAAATGATGTATTGATGATAGAGAAAATCGCGCGCGAAAATTGCTACATGAACACAATTGTGATTTGGACATTTCAACAAACAGATTTCAACTTCAAATTTCTCCTTCAATTCTCCACGAAATTAAATGATCCAAAAATCAAAATTCATCACAAACATGCAAGGAACATGAATATGCTAATAGATTTTTCAAAAGGATTATGGATTAAGAATAAGCGCAAGCTGCAGTTAAGAGAGAGAAAATATAGAGAATCTACCTTGTGAACGGATTTGTTGATGCTTGAGCTCAAATAAATAGCAAGCAAATAAGAGATTCTTGACTTGAAGATTCAAAGATAATCAATGGAGAGAGATGTGAATGAAGCTTCAAAAATGGAGGGAGCTTGCTTATGAATCAAAGAGAGAAGAGGAAATATGAACTTGAAAAGAGAGAAGAGTTTCGTGTGATAGAGAGAGATAACTTATGTAATTTCATCTATCCAACCTTTTCAATTGAATCAAGGATTGCTTTTATAGAGTGAGAAATGGATAAGAGGGTAGAAAATAGAAAATGAAAATGAGAGTGAGGTAGCGAGGTGTGCCGCACATTTTATGTTTGCTACTAACTTCTTGGGGGCCGTTTTGAATAAGTGCACAAAGCATGTGCATGTGAGCTGGCATGCCTTTGCTTGGCTGATGCGAATCCCATGCATTTTCATGAAAATTTTACCAAAACCATGATCGTGTCTTTACCTCCTTATATATCTCTCCATAGTGTATGAATCATAACAAAGATTGAATAAAAAATGGAGAAGACATTACATACTCCTACTTTGATGTTCAAAATTTTTCAGAACGAAGCTTGAATCAATGAGATAATTGGCTATGAATGCATGCTCGTGAACCGTTTGATGAAATGTCATGCCTGACCGGGAATTCCAAGCGCACGACATGTCTTGTGTTGGGCAAAAATTCAGCTTGCATGGTACCTTCTTTCCATGATTATATCTCATAATATATGAGTTATTTTGAGAAACTTCCTGATGCAAAGTTATTCCTCACATTTAGGACACGATCTTTGATGTTTAAAATTTTTCCAAATAATGAAAATTTCAAATATAAAAGTGATGATGAATGTGTGCCCATGAACTGTTTGAGAAAATTCCTGGCCTGTCGCGCGGGTGACATGCCTTGTGCTGGGCAAGATGACAACCTGGAACTCCAAATCCTAAGCATCATATCATTTTCTACACTTGACCATTTGAGATGATTCTTGAACCAAAAATGAAGATCACACTTCAAACTTCAACTTTGATGTTTCCAACTTTTTGATTTGAGCATAAATAGACATTCAAAATTAACCATGAAGAAGTCAGATTTTTATGCATATTTAGATTTTTCACTAAGTGTCCAAAATTTTCCAAGTTCCATAACTATTTTTTCCTTTCACTTTTTGGACTTGAGGCTTCTAATACAAAGTTGAAGAATTTTGTATTCTCTTTCCAGGCATGTAAATTTTGTACATTTTTGTGATACGGTGGCAGAACCGGCTGTTTATACTTCTTTTGCATTTTGTATTCGCAAATGTCGCGGTAAGCAAGAGTCGCCACTGTCTTTTCTTTTATCCAACAATGGAAAGGGTGAAAATAATAGAAAAAGACTTTTTTGATAATTTTCTAAGTAAGGGGGTATATTATGGAAAGGGAAGGTGTTAGCACCCTTTCCATCCGTGGTTTTCCACAGGCTCTTAGAGGTTTTCTCATTTTAAAAATACCTTTGTGCTTTGTGTTTGAAAATGTTTTGAAAATGCCTTAGTACGACGAAATTTGTAATGTTTCTCGGGATAGTGGAGAAAATATACAAAGTGTTTTTTTTAAATGTCTTTTGAAAAGAAGTTCTTTTGTAAGTGCAAAATGTTTGAGCAAACTTCTAACAACTATCTACTTTTATAATTTGCAAAAATGTTTGATTTATTTGATTTTTAATTAAATAAAATTAATATAAAATGCAAATAAAATCAATACTATGAAAAAATGGTTTTAAGAGTCCTCTATACTCTTATGAAGATGTTTTAAGTCTAAGAAAATGGGCCATTTCCTTAAAAGCTCAAATTTGCTCAATGCACATTTGTTGAAATTTCCCAAATTTTCCCAACTTGGGCAAGCCATAACTTGCTCAATTTTTGTCTCATGATGATGATATCTGGCTTTTTGGAAAGCCTAAGATGTCTACTTCAATCCCTCTTTTTATCAATTTTGCATTTGAAGAAGTTATCTTGATATAAAAGGTCTTGGCAAAAAGTGGCTTTTATTGACTTTCTAAAAATGACCTGTAATATATGAACTTGTATCTTTCAAATGGTGCATTTATTAGATTTGAGGGATTTAAGAGAAGTTGTAGGTAATTGAATTCTCTTCAAAATGAGATTTTTTTGGGGAAAATGGATGAAATATGTGAGAGTTATGCCTGGTCAAAGTTTGGTTGACTTTTCCTATAGAAACCCTAATTAGTAGTTTTTGACTTTTAATGAATTAGGAGCATTTCTTGAGGAATCATGATCAACCCTTGTTAAAATGATAGATATCACTTCAAAATGTTGATGTTGACCAAAAATCTTTAAGTTTGACTGTATATAGGCCATAATTGACTTTTAACCTAGCACAGTTGATTTTCAAGCATTTGAGCAATTGACTGAGCAAACTTGTTGTGCAAGGCATGAAGTTTGGCATGGATAATCTTGAGGACATATTAGGACCATGGAAAACATTTGAGACCATTGGATCTCACACATCTTGATGAAAACTGAAACCCTAGTTAGAGGTTCATTGTCTTAGGAGGAGAACTTGTCTAGTCAATTCTTAGTCTTCCTAGGGAAAGTTGGGGACCTCAATGGGCATGTGTTGAATAAAATGAGAGGGAAAATTTTTGGGTACAACAGATGCCGCTATTTAATCTTCTTAGACCTGAGGATGTAGATTGGATTATCTGCCTTTCGTGATATGAAGGTGGAAGATGATTGAACACTAGAGTGCCCATAAATTTGCACTCGTCTGAAGTGATACTGTTTGTGAATAATATCGGAAATGAGCTTACAGATGTCATTTGGAAAAGATGACAGAAGACTGTTGGAGATGGGCTTAAAGATTCCATCTAAAGTAGATGCTGACTTCATAAGAAGTCTCTTTGTGGGGATTATTGTTCCTGCTGTATGAGGAGGAGTCCGCTGGGGAATGTTTTGGGGGAATCGAGTCTAGGAGCTTCGGTTGTCCATTAATCTACTGGGGAGTTATATCTTGATTGGAGAGACGAAAGCAGGATGTTATCTGGTCGGGGTCCAGGCTTCACAGCGACTTGTCGAGGATAATAAGGCTGACTGTTATCTGGTCGTATTCCGGGCTTCACAGTGACTTATTGGGGAATATGAAATTAACTGCTATCTGGTTTGTTGCAGGCTTCGCAGTAATTGTAGACATTGAATTGTTGTGTGGTCGTATCCAGGCTTCAGTGGTTTGAAGAAATTAAGTTGTTACCTGGTCAGGTCCAGGCTTCAACTTGAATATGAGGTATTCTGTTATCTGGTCGTATCTAGGCTTCAGTGATTTGAAGAAATTAAGCTGTTATCTGGTCGGGTCCAGGCTTCAACTTGAATCTGAGGTATTCCGTTATCTGGTCGTATCCAGGCTTCGGTGTCATAGGTTATACTATCATCTGGTCAGATCCAGGCTTCATAGTAATTAATAAACTGCTATCCATTCGGACTCCACGCATTACAATATCTTTAACTGGATAAGAATCATAAAATCTTAGGGTCGATTTAACTGAACCTGAGAAAGTATCTATCGGAAAAGAATCAAAATAAATCATTGGTCGATTTAAACTGAACCAACAAAGGTCTTGAGTTATCTTTGATTGGATAAGAATAAGAAAATCATATTGTCGATTTAATTGAACCAAAGAAAGTATCTACCAGAAAAGAATCAGATTAAATCATTGGTCGATTTAAACTGAACCAACAGAGGCCTTGAGTTATCTTTGACTAGAAAAGAATTAGAAAAATCTTAGTGTCGATTTAACTGAACCAAGGAAAGTTTCTACCGGAAAATAATTAGAATAAATCATTGGTCGATTTAAACTGAACCAGTAGAGGTCTTTTGAGAATGATCTTTCTGAGGAAAATGCTTAAATATCCCTTCGTCAGAAGTAGCCTTTGAGAAGACTGTCAGGTCATATAAGTAGTCAATGATGTTTGTTGATTTGATCTTTCCTGAAAAGGTAAAGAGTTAGTCATATGAAATGTCATGATGTATGAAATGCATTGTATAATGATGTTCTCAAAATAAATGAGATTATGTTGTATGCAATATGTATGCGCATGCCATGATGTATGAATATAGAATGATGTGGCGATGTTTCCTAGTATGGGAAATAAATCCCTGACTGTTGTTTGGTAGATAGGGAAATTGAGTCTTTCATTTCCACTAGGGATGATGAATGGAGATGGTTTACTGGGGATTTCCTCTTTCTGTTTGAGGGTATTTTTTCAGGGATCTTTGACTCTTGCTTGAGAATGACTCTAAGGGGAAGAAGATGCTTTGTTGGAATATTTTACCCATGTAGAGAAATAAACTCTGTTGAGGGATAAACTTTCGTAGCTAGAGAAATAAACTCTACCAGGGATAAGGCTTTATGAACTGTTCGAGATTATAAAAACTTAGCTGGATTTCATCTCTTTAAGGGAACTTTGCTGGAGGAGGTAATTTTGGCTTGGGGAAGAAGAGTTAAAAACTTTGGTTGTTTTCACTCTGTGGGGATATAAACATCATTAGGACGTATGTTGAGGATGTAGCGGTGACTTTGCAGTAGGACGTCTCTGCCTTTGTACTTGTTAGAGAACATAACTGAGGGGACTACAAATGGCTTTTTAGACTTGGTTTCATTTCTTAAAGTCATTAGCAACTGTCTTTCTGTTTTTCATGCAAGTATTTGTAAACAGTAATCATATTCAAATGCATATGTAAAAAATAATCACTGGACATTTTTTCAAAACAAAACAGAAAAATGAAAATGAAATGTTTTGTACTTTCAAAGAAGTGTTTTGTATTGATTTTGAAGTTTGTCTATAATAGGCGTTATTTGTACAAAGAGATTGATATTCTAGTAAGAGAATGCCGTCATGAAAATGAAAACTATACAAAATAGTGTACAAAGAGAAAACAACTATGTGTGATAATCCCATTGAGTTTCAATTCTACTATTTCCCTTATGTCATCGAGCGTCTCATCACTTTGCTACTTGTCCAAAGTTGACTGGGTTGATTGGTATCATTTTAACTTGATAGTTGATACTGAAGTCTAGTTGCAAGATGATCCAACGGGAGATATTTATACGCTTTTAAATCCCTAATTTTTTCCTAGACTTCCCTTTCGGGTTTTCAGTCCACCGGGATACCCTTTTTTGCCCAAGCCACCTTTTCAGGTTTTCGACTTGCTGGGTGTACATATTATTTTTGTATTTATCCCTAATTTTTTCCCGAACCCTTTTGGTTTGTTGGGATGCCCTTATTTTTTCCTAGGCCGGTCAACCTAGCGGGTCTTTATTCAAGCGTAGTATCTTTTAACTACCTCCACGTTCACAGGGTGAGGAAGGTCGTCACTGTCCATAGTGGTTAAGATCATGGATCCACCAGAAAGTATGTTCTTGATTACAAATGGCCCTTCGTATGTGGGAGTTCAT
Source organism: Vicia faba (assembly GCA_948472305.1). Classification (NCBI taxonomy): domain Eukaryota; kingdom Viridiplantae; phylum Streptophyta; class Magnoliopsida; order Fabales; family Fabaceae; genus Vicia; species Vicia faba. Next base: position 45,590 of record CATIWC010001033.1, read on the forward strand.
TTTCCCTTGGGATCACATTGTGGCAAGATGATGCCCTTGATTACTAGATCACCCACTTGATATACCTGTCGTCTGACCTATTATTGAAAGCCTTGATCATTCGTTTTTGGTACATCTGACCATGACAGACAGCATCAAGCCTTTTTTCATCAATCAAGTTCAGTTGGTCAAGTCGAGTCTAGATCCAATCATCTTCGTTCAAACCTGCATCCTTCATGATTCTCAAAGAAGGGATCTGGACCTCAATAGGTAGGACAACCTCCATACCATACACCAAAGAGTAAAGTGTTTCCCCTGTTGACGTACGTGTTGAGGTGTGGTAACCATGAAGATAAAATGGTAACATCTCATGCCAGTCTTTATATGTCACCGTTGTCTTTTGTATGATCTTTTTAATGTTATTATTAGCAGCCTCCATATTGCCATTAATCTTCGGCCAGTAAGGGGAATAATTATGATGCTGGATCTTGAATTATTTATAGAGTTCGGTGATCATAGTATTGTTAAGATTTGTACCATTATTTGTGATGATTCTTTCTGGAACATCATACCTACAGATAAGGCTATGCTTGATGAACTGTGCCACAACATTCTTGGTAACAGTTGCAAAAGATGCAGCCTCAACCCACTTCGTGAAGTAATCAATGGTGCATAGGATAAAGCGATGTCCATTGGAAGCAGTAGGTCTAATCTCTCCGATCATGTCAATGCCCCACATTGAAAAGGTCCAAGGAGCAGTCAAGACATTAAAGGGAAACAAAGGTACATATACTTTATCAATATAGATCTGGCATTTGTGACAAGTGCGGGAATGCTGATAACAGTCTACTTCTATAGTGGAACAGTAGTATCCTGCCTGTAGGATCTTTTTAGACATGGTGTGTCCACTAGAATGGGTGCCAAAGGTACCTTCATGTAAATCTGTCATAATCCTCTCTGCTTCGCTCTTGTCTACACACCGAAGTAAAGTAGAGTCGTGGTTGCACTTGTAAAGTATTCCATTACTAAGGAAGAACTTTATGGAGAACCTTATCAGAAACTTCATATCATTGACATATGCCCCCTTAAGATATTCTTGAGCTTCGAGATACTTTTTCACTTTATGGAAACAAGGTTTGTCCATTACTTCTTCAGTATCAATCTCATAGCAGTAGGCTGGTTCATCCAATCTCTCAATAGTGATATGGGGAGCTTCGTTGTTCCATCTGGCCTTGAACATGGATGACATAGTGGCTAGCGCGTCCGCTAACTGATTCTCCTCTCGTGGAAAGTGTTCAAAGGTGACTTCTTCAAAGTGTGGGAGCAATGTCAACACATGTTCTTTGTAGGGGATGAGATTAGGGTGCTTCGTGTCCCACTCTCATTTTATTTGACTTATTACCAAGGCCGAATTTCTGAAAACACTCAAGACCTTCATTCTTAGGTCAATAGCAGCTTTGAGACCCATGATGCAAGCTTCATACTCGACCATATGTTTGGTACATTTTAAACATAGTCTGGTCGTGAAAGGAGTATAACAACCTTTGGGAGATACGATTACAACACCGATACCATTACCAAGTGCGTTGGAAGCTCTGTCAAAAACCATAGTCCATCGGGATCCTTTCTCAGGTCCTTCATCCGGTCCAGGTTCTTCACAATCAGTTACTATCATGATGTCCTCGTCCGGGAACTCAAAATTCATAGACTGGTAGTCGTCCACGGCCTGGTAGGTCAAATAATTAGCTAATACACTTCCCTTGATTTCCTTTTGGGTTGTATATTGAATATCGTATTCAGTCAGGGCCATTTGCCATCTTACTATTCTTTTGGAGAGAGTGGGCTTCTCGAAGATGTACTTGATCGGGTCCATCTTAGACATCAATAAAGTAGTGTGGGTCAACATATACTGTCTCAGTCGGCGAGTAGCCCATGCCAAAGCGCAACAAGTTTTCTCGATCAGTGAGTATCTTGCTTCATAGTCGATAAACGTTTTTCTAAGGTAGTATATTGCATGCTCTTTTCGACCGGACTCGTCATACTTCCCCAACACACACACCATTGAATTATGTAACACCATTAAGTACATTATCAAAGTCTTCCTTCAATCGAAGGCATCAAATTGGAGGCTCTTGAAGGAATTCCTTGATTCTATCAAAGGAAGTATGGCATTCGTCATTCCACTTTAACACTTGATCTTTGCTCAGGAGTTTGAAGATTGAATCACAAGTAGCAGTTAGATGGGAAACGAACCTGGCAATGTAGTTTAGGCGTCCCAAGAAACCTCTAACTTCCTTCTCAGTGTGAGGAGCCGGTATCTCTTGTATAGCTTTGACCTTTGTAGGGTCTACCTGAATACCCTTGTCACTAACAATGAAACCTAGGAGTTTACCAGACTTTACACCAAAGGTGCACTTGTTCGGATTTAATCTCAACCTGTACGTGTTCAACCTATCGAACAACTTTTGCAAGTGATCAAGGTGCTCTTCTTATGTTTGAGATATGGCTATCATGTTGTAAACATAGACCTCTATCTCATGGTGAATCATGTCATGGAACAAAGCTACCATGGCTTGCTGATAGGTTGCCCCAACATTCTTCAATCAAATGGCATCACTTTGCAACAAAAAGTTCCCTATTTTGTGACTAAGGTTGTCTTCTCCATGTCTTCAGGTGCCATCTTGATCTGATTGTAACCAGAGAATCTATCCATGAAGGAGAAGATCCTATGTTGTGCGGTGTTGTTGACCAGAACATCAATGTGGGGAAGGTTGTCTTTTCCATGTCTTTGGGTGCCATCTTGATCTGATTGTAACCAGAGAATCCATCCATGAAGGAGAAGATCTTATGTTGTGCGGTGTTGTCGACCAGAACATCAATGTGGGGAAGCGAAAAGTCATCCTTGGGGATTACCCTGTTCAAGTCTCTGTAGTCCACACACATACATACCTTGTCGTCCTTCTTAGGCACCAGAACCACATTAGCAACCTATTATGGATAGGAGGTAACAACTAAGAACCCAACGTTGAACTGTTTCATAACTTCTGCCTTGATCTTCTCTGACATTTTAGAACGCATACGACGAACCTTCTGCTTTACTGGAGGGCAGTCCTCTTTTGTCGGCAGGCGATGAACCATAATATCAGTGTCTAGTCCTGGCATGTCCTCATATGACCAAGCAAAGATCTCAACATAATCATGCAACATCTGAATCAATCTTTGTTTGATACCAAGCTCCAAATTTGCACCTTTCCTGAATTCTTTTCTATCCTCTTCTGTACCCAGATTCACTGTCTCAACTGGCTCTTCATGAGGCTGTATAGCCCTTTCTTCCTGCTGTAGCAGTCTATCAAGCTCTCCCGGTACCTCACAATCTTCCTCACCTTCGTCTTCGGCTTGGTTGATCGTATTTTCAAAGTCATAACCGGCAATAACAGAACTGTTATCAATGGGATCTAGAGTGGATATGGATCTGCAGTTTGATGCGTGAGCGTGTGTAATACCATAGTTGCATTGATAAAATAAAGAAGAAAAGAAAGACAGAGAGCACAAAATTTGTATGCCAAAAAAATCCAATGCTTTATTAATGACATATGATATTGAAACATGATAACCCTCTGTTGGCTGAAGATTTTGATAATATTATTAGAGGCTAAGTGAATTGAACGTTTCGATCGAAATGAAACAAAGCGTCATGTTTCGAAGTAGCAGAAGCAGCGTTTCGAATAAGCATATCAAAGCTTGAAGCTTCGAGTGGCAATTATGGGAACATATCTAAAGAAGTCTCGAAATAACAACAAGGCTGTGTCTGAGAAGTGCGTTCGAAACAGAGAAATGCCAAAACATTTGAAATTCAAATGGAAGCGGGACATTTGAAGTTTGAAATTTGTGTGCTGGAGCATTTGGAGACACGTGGAAAGAAGAGAAAGGCATTGTTCTGCATGTTCTGAACGTGGCATAATCCTATAGCAAGACCGTTATGGTCGAATTAGTATAAATAGAAGTCTTAGTATTAGGATTTCGTGTGTCATATCTATTGTACTAAATACTCAGTAACATTCAAACTACCACATGGCAAGGGAAACGAATGCAAGAGCAATGTACGTATGATAGCACCACACATTTATGATTTAATGAAAACCTTTTATCATTTCCAGCGCTTTCCTTTATCTTTCTTCCAAATAACATTTACAAGTTTTTTCATTCAAATTCTTTTTATTTCGAAGTCTCTTCATTAAAGCTTTACATTTCAATGCTTTCTTTACATTTCAAGCACTTTACATTTCAGAAAACTGTCATACTTTCCATGCCTTTATCTTCAAGTTTTGTCTTTCGAAAGTCTATTTTTACTTAAAGTCATTTACAGATTTCTTGCATTAAACGCTTTCTTCATATTTCGAATCTTTTACGTTCCATAGCATCTTTTGCATTAACTATTTTTACAATTCGAAGCCATTTATTTGCCTTTTTATGCAATTTTACATGTCTTTACAATTAACATTTATTCATGCAATTTAGTTTCGTACACGCATATTTTGATTACACCTTTAGATCTTTAAGAGAGAAATCGAAATAAGCCAAACACCTATACAACACTCAAATACCAACCATGAATATCTGTTCGATCATGAGAGTTACCCTAATGACCAAGGAATCCTAGGATCAATCTAGTCGATCCTGTGAGTTACCAGAGAAATTGAATAACAGTCAGTAAGTTTATTTGATAGTTTGGAAGACTAGCGGTTGTTTACCAGAAATCACTGGAAACAAATTGGCACACCTGGTGGAACCAATAATTGGACATTAGAAATAAAGATTGTTGAGACATAACCATTATAAAAATGTTGGAACCTAAGAAGTTTGTTGTTTTATGAACCTAAGAAGTGGTAAAATAACCAACAGCAACCAACCTTTATCCAGAAGAAAACGTTTGAACAAGATGTCTAGCTCTGACAATCAACAAGGGGAACAAAATGCCCCACATACAACAGACACTAGTGTGTCCACTTCGATGGGAACATCTAATGTGATCCCTTCGAATGCACAGTCTGTTGCATCTTCAACCAGTAATATAGCCACCAATGGAGTAAGTGGAATATCAATTAATAGTTCGATCTTAGGAAATACTGGAACCATTGGTTACCCTGGGGGATTCGTTCCACCATCAGGGACACAATCCCATTTCGCCACTCCACTAACTAGACCACCCGGTTTTGATGGTAATAGAACCAGAAATTCCACTTATGGAATGCCAACATCTTTTATGGCAGGTTTACACAATTCCACATCGAATTCATCACCACAATTAGGGTCTGGGTCTGGGGCGAATCAGTTTATGACAAATAACCAAGGGTCAGTGGGTTATAGCACAATGCCTATTTTAACCACAGAAAACCAATTGGCTTTTAGGCAATTAATGGATGACAGTAACCATAATATGATAGGGGTGTTAGCACAAACTATGCAGGAAATATTTGCCCCAATAGTTCAAAATGTGACTGTGACAAACAGGGAAAATGCTGACAATATGAGTCGAATAGCAGATTTCTTTGCTCCCCCAGAAAGGCGTAGGCAGAATCAGGCGGGATTTCGAGCAAACATGCCTGTTATAGAACAAATTGCTAACGACCCAATTTATAGACCACCTAGAGAAGAAGTTAACTTAGGGGCCAGGGCACCAAGGTTAGAAGCCCCAATAATCCCAGGCCCACAAAGAGAAATTATGGAACCAGGGGCAAGGGTCGAAAGGCTAGAAGCCCCAGAGTTTCGAGAAGAACAACCTAGGGGAGTTGTCCTGGTTGGTCGAAATCAAGATGCCGATGCTGTCGTTCATAGAATTCGAAACGATAACATCTTGGAAGAAAACAATCTAACCACTATGATAGAGAGAGTCATGGCCCAAAATGGCCTCAACACAGGAATGAGAAGGCCAAATTATGCTTCTCCTATATTAGATTGCATAATGCATACTGATTTACCAAGGGGATATAAAGTCCCTAAATTTACAAAGTTCGCTGGGGATACCAATGAGTCAACAGTCGAACACATAGCGAGATATCTAACGGAAGCGGGAGATATAGCCAATAATGAAGATCTCAGGATCAAATACTTCCCAAGTTCCTTGACTAAAAACGCCTTCACATGGTTTACCACTTTGCCTCCTGGGTCCATTGATACTTGGGCTCTCTTGGAGAGATTATTCCATGAACAATTCTACATGGGACAGTCGAAAATAAGCTTGAAGGAATTAGCCAGTGTCAAGAGAAAGTTCACCGAACCCATAGACGATTATCTGAACAGATTTAGGCTTTTGAAATCCAGATGTTACACAGTAGTGCCTGAACATGAGTTAGTCGAAATGGCCGCTGGTGGTTTGGATTACTCTATTCGAAAGAAACTAGACACTCAATATTTGAGGGATATGGCTCAGTTAGCCGATAGGGTTCGACAGGTCGAAAGGCTAAAGGCCGAAAAAGCCAGAGTCTTTAAGAATAGCAAGAAAGAAAGGATCTCTTATGTTGGAACTGAGGAAGCAGAAGAATATCCTGAATTTGAATTCGAAGAGGTCGAAATCGACCTCGCTGAATTAAAACAGGCTCCACCTTACTCCTTCAAATTATTGGTTCCCACAAAAGGGAAAGAGATTGTTGAAAATGAGAAAAGTGACAAATTCCCAAAGAAGGTTTATACCTTCGATGTCACTAAATGTGACGAGATTTTTGACTTACTTGTCAAAGATGGCCAACTCATTGTGCCATCAAATGTCAAAATACCTCCTTTAGATCAGAGAAAGAAGAGAGGGTTTTGCAAATATCATAGTTTCCTAGGCCACAAAACCTCACAATGTTTTCTTTTCAGGGACCTAATTCAAAATGCAATCAAAGATGGCAGACTAAAGTTTGCTGATAAGGCGAAGATAAAAGTGGACGAAGATCCCTTGGACGTCGCAGACACCAACTACTCCGAGCCTGCATGCATTGGAGAGATTAACATGGTGGAAACTGACCAAAGCGACGCCCTAACAGGAGAGAAGGGTACTGAAACTGAAAACTGGGTGATGGTCGAAGTCGATAAGGAGGTCACTAAAGACATCCAGAAGATGCCAGAGACTTCGATTGAAGCATCACCTGTAGCTGTTGCAAAAGAAACCCAGGCTACGGAAGGCCAGGGAAATCAAAACCAAGAACTAACACATGTCACTGAAGGCTTGAGGCTGGAATTGAAGCATCCCTTCGCCCCTTGCTGGAACCATCAAGAAACTGTCCAGATGGGCCCACGTTTCGACAGCAGACACAAACAACGAAGGCCTGATAGCCCTCACCCCAAGGCTGCTCGAAGAGTGACTTTCAAACTCCCTGCTGAAGTGCCAACCGACAGATGGTTACAAGTCAGAAATGACAAAGGCAAAGACAGATGGAGAAACGCCGAACGAAATGCACGCCATGCTGTGACATACAGAAGGCAATTCAACACAGCAAAAAGGGAGAAGGTAAGATTAGAAAATTACAAAGGAAGGAACCCCATGTCAAGATCCCAGTGGCGCAGGCAACAAAGGATTCGAAAGGCTGAAAGGGAAGCTGTGGCAAACAAAGGGGTCACTTCAACAAAGAACCAAGGTGAATCTAGCACCAACAAACCAAAAAATCAAACTGAAGACAAACCTCCAGTCAATAGGAGGCTTTTCTCTGAAGCACAACGAGATGAACCAAAGGAATACACTCCAGGCCCAGAAGAGGACGAAGATATGATAACAGATAACTTCGAATCGGAGGGGGAGTCTTCATTCAACCTAAACTGTAACGTGGTATCTGTGCTTCCCTGTGAATTTGGGCAGGAAACCGAAATTGATGAATATGAGGAAGAAGATACCATAGATTTGATGAAACATAGGCCTGTGTGCTACTATGTGATGGACAATGGGGCTGTTGAGGAGCAAAATGCGTTCTTCGAACGTCCAGAACTCGCTATGAAGAACCATCTTAAGCCCCTTTTTATTCGGGCAAAAGTTGGTGTCCATGGTGTGAACAAGGTTCTAGTAGATGGGGGTGCTGCAGTCAATTTGATACCCCATTTCATGCTGAAAAGATTAGAGATCCGCAAAGGAGACATCAAGCCCCATAATATGGTTCTGTCCAATTATGGTGATCGAAGCCAAGGCCAACTATAACTTATTGCTGGGAAGGGAGTGGATCCATGGCGTGGGGGCAGTTCCTTCGTCAATGCATCAGCGACTAGTTCTGTGGAGAGATGATGGAATCGTGGAAAACATCGAAGCAGACCAGAGTTACTTTATGTCAACAGTCAATTTAGTTGACAAGAGGGATTATGATAAAAATCTGGCAAAGATTGCTCCGTGTGTTCCAAATGATGAGATTAACGAAACCAGAAACGCCCACTACTACATGACCCTTCACCATGATGGCCTTTACTGGGATAGAACAATAATTAGTGAAGAAGAGGGAGTCGAAAGCACTATACAAAAACAGCCAGCAGGCTGGGACTTCGACAACCTTATCCATGACTGAGTCCACCTTTTTCGAAAGGATTTCGGCCTATATGGCTGAGAACGAATCAAAAGCGGCCTTAGAGGCTGAAATAAATAAATCAACTATAAAGATGAACGAAGTGAGTGGGGATGGCTCGAAATGCTCACCCTTCAAAGAATTTGAGATGGATCAAAGGTTGGATGCCATCTACGATAAAGAACCCTTAGGTTTCGAAAGGGACCCCATAAACTCAGGTGCCAAAATGTTGGCACAAGATCCACTCGAAGAAGTCAACTTAGGGGATGAAAAAACGAAAAGAATAACCTACATAAGTGCAAAACTCAGCCCAGGCCTCAAGAAGGAAGTAATCGAAGTCCTCAAGGAAAATAAAGATTGCTTCGCATGGGATTATGACGAGATGCCTGGTTTAAAGAGGGAGTTGGTCGAACACAGACTGCCAATCAAAGATGGCAAGAAGCCCATCAAACAAAATCCCAGAAGATTCACACCAGCGGTTCTCACAAAAATTAAAGCTGAGATCGAAAGGCTGTTGCGTTGCAAATTCATCAGAACAACAAGGTACGTCGAATGGTTAGCAAACATAGTACCTGTCATTAAGAAAAATGGTTCTTTAAGAATTTGCATAGATTTTAGGGATTTAAACACTGCAACCCCTAAAGATGAATATTCCATGCCTGTGGCAGAAATGCTAGTAGATTCTGCTGCAGGGTTCGAATACTTGAGTATGTTAGATGGATACTCTGGGTACAATCAGATTTTCATTGCTGAAGAAGATGTTGCAAAGACATCATTTCGTTGCCCAGGAGCCTTAGGCACCTACGAATGGGGGGTGATGCCTTTTGGTTTAAAGAACGATGGGGCAACTTATCAAAGGGCAATGAATTCAATTTTTCATGATTTCATTGAAACCTTCATGCAGGTATATATTGATGATATAGTCATCAAATCTATATCTGCAGAAACACATTTGCATCATTTGAGCCAATCATTCGAGCGAATGAGAAAACATGGCTTAAAGATGAATCCCCTTAAATGTGCATTTTTTGTGCAGGCTGGAGATTTTCTTGGTTTTGTGGTTCACAAGAAAGGGATTGAAATCAACGAGAACAAAACTAAAGCCATAATGGAGACGAAAGCGCCTACGTCAAAAAGAGAGTTGCAATCTCTGCTAGGGAAAATTAACTTCCTCAGAAGGTTCATTTCGAACCTGAGTGGAAGAACCCAAGCTTTCTCTATGTTACTTCGTCTAAAGCAAGGCCAAGCCTTCGAATGGAACGAAGCCCACCAGGAGGCATTTGACAGGATAAAAAGATACCTCTCTCAGCCTCCTATTTTGTCTCCACCTTCATGGGGGAAGCCCATGAGATTGTACATATCTACCTCTGAAGTTAGTATAGGTAGTATGTTAGCACAAGAAGATAGCAATGGTATCGAAAGAGCCATATACTATTTAAGTAGAGTACTAAATGATGCAGAGACCAGATATAGCAATCTAGAAAAGCTATGTCTCTGTTTGTATTCCTCTTGTATGAAACTCAAGTATTATATAAATCCTGTTGATGTTTATGTTTCATCTCATTTCGATGTCATTAAACATATGCTTTCAAAACCAATAATGCATAGCAGAGTTGGTAAATGGGCTTTAGCCTTAACAGAATATTCTTTGACTTTCAGGCCTCTAAAAGCTATGAAAGGTCAAGTGATTTCTGACTTCATTGTGGACCATTCTTTGGTTGATCAGACTGTCATGAGTTACGTCGAAATGCAACCATGGAAATTGTACTTTGATGGTTCAACCCACAGGAATGGAAGTGGCGTTGGAGTCCTTCTAATTTCTCCTGAAGGAATTCCAACAAAATTCAAGTATAAATTAGATGGTCCTCGTTGCTCGAACAACGAAGCTGAGTATGAAGCGCTCATTGTTGGACTTGAAGCTTTGTTGGAATTGGGGGCAACTAGAGTCGAAATTAAAGGAGACTCAGAATTAGTAGTCAAACAAATTACAAATGAATATAAGTGCATAAAGGAAAACTTAATGGTATACTTCATCATAGTCAATAGGCTATTAAGGAAATTTGAATACATGGATATTCAACACATACCAAGAATAGAGAACCAAGAAGCAAATGACTTAGCGCACTTGGCTTCGGGTTATAAAGTTTCTACCAAGAACTTTAAGGATTTAGTTGAGTTAAGGGGTAGAGTTATGGATACTAGATTCACACCATCGGATCTGGAAAGTATGAAATTGGGATATGCTGAGAAACAGGGATTCGAAGTATTAGCCATAAATACTTTGTCAAATGCAGATTGGCAAAGTCCACTGAAGAGTTATTTAGCAGACCCAACTCTGAACGTGGATAGAAAGACAAAATACAGAGCATTGTCATATCTCCTCATGAGGAACGAATTGTTTAAAAAGACCCAAGAGTGCGTATTATTGAAATGCCTAGGAGAAAGTGAGGCATATTTAGCATTGTCAGAAGTCCACAATGGGGCATGTGGGGCACATCAAGCAGGCCATAAAATGAAATGGCTATTATTTCGATACGGCTTGTATTGGCCTAGCATGCTTAAAGATTGCATAGACTTTGCTAAAGGATGTGAGGAATGTCAGAAACATGCAGGGATTCAACATGCCCCTGCAAGTGAGTTGCATTCGATCATCAAACCATGGCCATTCAGAGGATGGGCATTGGATTTGATAGGAGAGATAAATCCTGCTTCGTCCAAGAGACAGAAATATATCTTGGTAGGAATAGATTATTTTACCAAGTGGATCGAAGCTATACCACTAATAGTTGCTGATCAAGAGGCTATTATTGAGTTTATACAAAAGCACATTATTTATAGGTTCGGATTGCCAGAGAGCATAACCACAGATCAAGGCTCGGTGTTTACTGGTAGAAAGATGCAAGAATTTGCCCAAGAAATGGGGTTTAGATTGCTAACGTCAACACCATATTATGCTCAAGCAAACGGTCAAGTCGAAGTAGCCAATAAAGTGATAATAGGATTAGTCAAGAAGCATATTGGCAAAAAGCCAAGAAACTGGCACAAAACTTTGGACCAAATATTATGGGCTTGTAGAACATCTCCTAAGGAAGCCACTAACACTACGCCTTTCCAACTCACATTTGGTCATGATGCAGTGTTGCCAGTAGAAATTCATCTACAATCAGTTCGAATTCAGAGACAAAACGAAATACCAGCTGCATTATATTGGGAAATGATGAATGAATTAGTTGAGTTGGACGAAATTAGATTACATGCATTGGAAATTTTGATGAGACAAAAAGAAAGAGTGGCCAGAACATACAACAAAAGGGTGAAGAAAAAAGTATTCATTATTAATGACTTAGTTTGGAAAGTCATATTGCCCATGGACAAGAAAAATAAAGCATTAGGTAAATGGTCACCTCATTGGGAAGGACCTTTTCGAATATTAAAAGTATTCTCAAATAATGCATATGAAATCGAAGAACTGGTGGATGATAAGCGTATCCTAAAGGTTAATGGGAAATATTTAAAGAAATATAAGCCACGCCTGCAGGAGATTCAAATAGTAACAACGTAACCAAGATATTATAGAAGGCCAAAATGGCAAGATAAGATGCCAAAATGGCGTTGTTCGAATAATACATATAAGAAACCAAAATTGTAGTCAAATAAACATCTGAAATTTAGAAATAAGAGTTATTTTTCAATCGGTTGAAAGTGCTTCGAAATGATTCAAGCCTCTGCTGAGCAAAACACCTGGCTCCTTCCAAGGTTGCCACTTCTCCTTTAAGTTGTTCTGCAGTTTCCATTTCTGCAAGCCCCTGGTTGAGAAGCTCTTCGAATTGGTTACCAGCAGTATTGGTTTCGAAGGCTATTTGTTGTTCTTTAGCCTCCTTAATCTTCTGTTGAAGTTCCAGAATCTGCCTTTCCCAAAGAAGTATGGACTCAGCTCGAGCCTCATAATCAGTTTTCGCCTGCTTTAGATGCATAGCTTGATCGTCAGCTTCTTGAGAGAGTTTCGAAGCTTGTTCATAAGCAGCATCCATGGCAATGCGTTTCTCTTGAACCTTCTTGGCAGCGGATTCGTCTTGGAGAAGGTAACCAGTTATGTTGTCCAGCAAAGCCTGAAGATCGAACAAGAGAGTACTAACTGGCAAGGAGCAGGTAGAAAGATTGACCTTTGTAAGCAACTCCTTCATAGTATAGCAAGCAGTACTATCTTGTTTGAGCACTTCGAATATATCCACATTGAGAATTGTTTTCCTAATCTTATTAAGAAGTACAATTCTTTCATCTGTGGGAAGAGGATAGCTGGTCGAACTGGTGCCAGCCCTAGCAAGTGTGACGTCCCTTTGAGCCAGCTTTGCCTTCATGTACCCAATGGGGTCATTTCGTCTCAGAAGTGCAAGCTCCTCGTCAGTCATTCGAGACAAAGAGGATTGAGGGAGTTCCACACGTAGGGGAGTCACGTCCATTTCAACCTCCATGGGTTCGTTGGTTGCATCACCATCCCCTTCATTAGTTTCGTGCTCATGATCTTCTTTATCATCATCCAAGTCCACCACTTCGATGCCTTCCTTTTCACTGCTATTTGCATTGGACTCCGTCCCAGCAGTCGAACCATCATTAGCATCCTCCTCCTCAGACTCTTCGCCTGCAGATTCTTCGTCTCTTTGGCCAGAATCAGCTTTCTCTCCTTCAGTCTGAGTGTCCTTTGGATCCTCTTGAAGAGTTTCAAGAGGAGACTTTTGAAGAGAAGCTCTTTGCAAATCCTCTGCAGATGTTTGAAGTGGTATTTCGTTTGTCTCTTTCACAGGAATAAAGGTGCCTTGATCATCCTGCTGTTCAGAAGTTCCAGCCAGAACCGCCATATTAGACGAACCTTTATTCTGTACGAGGTTGCTGGAATCTCCTTGAGGAGAGGAGTTGAGTGGAGCAGCAGCTTTGGATGGTGATTTCGAAGTAGTGGAAGCTGGATTCAAGATGTTCTGCAAGGAGCAACAGAATGTTAAAAAACATGAACCAAAGTAATAAGAAATTATTATGTTCAAAGAGATTTTAAAAGTTCAATTTACCAGTGGACTCTCGGAGGAGAGGTTACTAGCTATGCGTTCCAACATTGTGTTGGAGGTCGAAGGTGGAATTTTGGATTTGGGTGAGGGAGCAGCATCCCTGGAATCTAGTCCAGAGACACTAGTTGGAACGGTGCTTTTCGAAATATCTTTCTTTTTCTTCTTCTTCGAAGCAGTTGTTAAGTTTCCTCCAGCCTTGGGGTCCTCCCCAGTGGTATTTGATTTCCGCTTCTTGGGAGTAGTAGGAGGAAGTTTGTTGGTCTGAACAGATTCAAACAAAGAGTTAGATGCAAACCATAAAACATGAGTGAATTCGAAATATCAAGGCTAGGTGATTACCGTTGGAGTTGGAACACTGGTTGTTGTTGGTATTGTTGTTGTTGTTGTGGTTGCAGCAATGGTTGTTGTTTCAGGTGGAGTCACTTTGTCAGTAGTTTCGATGGAGGCTTGAGAGGCGCTCCCTTCTTTCGACTTCGAGGCAGCTGTCTTTATCCTGATGGCTGAAAATCGAAACAATTAAAGCAAAGGTTAAAGATATGGAAAATGAAAGACGTTTGGTATTTTCCCAAGCATTCGCACCTGTGCCTTGATCAGATTTAATTGACATGGCAGAAAGGTCGTATCGAAGGTGTCCTGGGAAATCGTGAAGCCAGTGTCGAGCCCATGTCACAGTCTCAGATGGCTTTGGTTTCCTTTAAAGATGTTTGAACATCTCTTTGCAAGTGAACCACCAAGGATATGGGGGAAACCAAGCCAGAGCCAGTTCTGAGGTAGGTAATCTAGGAAATTTAGGTGGATGCATTTCGAATGCCAACCTATACCTATCCTCAGGTGACAACCCTGAAGGAAGTTTTAACTTAGAAACTTTTTGTTTGAATTTTTCCTTCAAGGTCTCAGCCGCTTGATGCACAGTGGATTCCAAGCGCGTGGGGTCATAAGTAGTTTCAAAATAATTTTGGAAAGCTTTAATCTCTTTGGCATGAGTAAACATACCTTTCTTTGCTGGTACCTGCACATCGAAGGCATCAATTAGTTTCTGTTGAATTGTAAGTGTATCGAACATATAAGTTTGATAAAACTTGGTCCACCATTCCAGAAACCCTTTAGCTCTGAGATGGGTAGGTTCGAAGGTTATCAACTCAAACTGGGCAAAGCCTTGATATTGTTCTTGCTGTATTTTGGCTTCCCGTGCCTTGAAAGTTTGCCCAGAAGTAATGGCACTCTCAGTTTGAAATAAAGGTTCAGGAATCAGTTGGCATAAGCCAAACTGTCTCGAAAAAAAATTTGGCTGGTAAGCGAAAAGAAAAATCTGATTCTTGGCTGGAGTTATTCTTGAAGAAATGAGTCTAGGTAGCAAAAAAGCTCTCCATACATCCTGAATCTCCTTGCTCTTGATAGCTTCTGAGAGAGCCATGGTGAACTAGGAAGGTCCATGAGCCCTCGAAGCAAAAGGCACCATGCTCTCTTCGAACTTGTGCCTTTTGGAGAATATCATGATGTACTTCGAGAATAGGACTTTGAAATCGTCTTTGTCATCATTTGGAGTTAATCTTCGAAGCCTAGTGCCTTCGACTATCCTATCAATTATCTCAGGATCTTGTTCATCAATGGTGTTGGCAGTTGACAAGGAGGGTTCGAACATGGCATTTAGCCATAGCTGAAGTAACCAAAAAGGGCCAGCCAACAGGATATTCTTGGGGGTATGGGATTTGAGGCTCAAAACAGCTGACCTCAGACTTTCATAAAGGTCAACTAAGAGCAGTTCACTTAAGCACACTCTTCAATTTTCATGTAAATCCCTAGCTAGAGGAATAAACCTACTGGCTACTTGTAGGGATCTACTGCAGAAGACGTATCTTGACAGCCATAGGGTTAGGAAAGCAATGTGTTCTACGTCAGACACATTGTCTCCCTCAGCATGGTAGTGACTGATAAATTTGGAAAAACTTGCTAGTTTGACTTTGAAGTCAATTATGCTTGAGTGTTCTTCGTTGTCGGGGATGTATGTTTCTCCTACTGGCGATAGCCCAGTAATGGCCGCTATGTCGAAGAAGGTAGGGGTGATCATTCCACCTGGGAGATGGAAAGTATTATAGGTACTGTCCCAGAAATAGAGGGACACGAATAGCAGAGGGTGGCTGTAAGTGAAACCAGGCTTCGATAGCTTAATCAAATTATAGATACCTAATTCTTCCCATTGCTGGGATTTCTTAGCTTCTACTTTCTTGAACCAATTTTGATAAGCAGTATCGGAGGTGGGGCAAGATCGAAACGGTTTAAAATTACTTTTTACATAGTCCATTACAAAGGGGTCCTTAGGAGGAACAATTGGATTTTCTATGGTGTTTGAGCCAGAAGATTCTATTGCCTTAGGGGCATCCATTTTGTTAAACAAGGGTTTGAAACTATAGCAAACTGGGAAAATTGTCCTGGTATCTTTTAAAATTTCAAAAACCGTAAGAGGGCCATTTAAAGCTAACCTCTTACCAGCAACGTTGGTAGGAATGAGTACCTGTGACGCATACAGTATTTCTTTTTCCTTTGAGATCATCTGAGGAGCGAGAACGGATTGACCTTGGTGAGTGATAATCTTACTTTCCATTGTAGTTCCTGCAGTTTTTCCCTTCTTCTTGGAAACCTTTTTGAGTTGGGATGAAGTAGAAGAAGACATTTTTGAAGGATGCTGAAAGCTTAGGGTTTTTGGCGAGAGAAAGAGGGTAAAAGATTCAGAATGTGAAAAGAAAAGAAAAAGACTAAGTTGATGATGTTTTATAATGTGGAAGTTTAAGCATCCACTGAATGAGGGTGTGATACGTGGAAATCATGGGTTGGTGTGATGAAGAGGTGGCGTAAAGTTAACATGGGTAATAGGCGTGATTTAAAGATAATCATTGTTTGTAACTGCACCATACTGTGAAGTGGCTCCAGGCGGTTAAGGAATCCAAAAAGTGTCATGATTGACGTGACTGGAGTCAAATGCATTAAATGTTACGATGATTCGAAGGTCGCATCAAAATCTTGTGAAGATGTTTAAAATAGGTATTTCTCAGAGAGATCGAAATACATATTTTAAAGGGGAATTTTGTTGGCTGAAGATTTTGATAATATTATTAGAGGCTAAGTGAATTGAACGTTTCGATCGAAATGAAACAAAGTGTCATGTTTCGAAGTAGTAGAAGCAGTGTTTCGAATAAGCATATCAAAGCTTGAAGCTTCGAGTGGCAATTATGGGAACATATCTAAAGAAGTCTCGAAATAACAACAAGGCTGTGTCTGAGAAGTGCGTTCGAAACGGAGAAATGCCAAAACATTTGAAATTCAAATGGAAGCGGGACATTCGAAGTTTGAAATTTGTGTGCTGGAGAATTTGGAGTCACGTGGAAAGAAGAGAAAGGCATTGTTCTGCATGTTCTGAACGTGGCATAATCCTATAGCAAGACCGTTGTGGTCGAATTAGTATAAATAGAAGTCTTAGTATTAGGATTTCGTGTGTCATATCTATTGTACTAAATACTCAGTAACATTCAAACTACCACATGGCAAGGGAAACGAATGCAAGAGCAATGTACGTATGATAGCACCACACATTTATGATTTAATGAAAACCTTTTATCATTTCCAGCGCTTTCCTTTATCTTTCTTCCAAATAACATTTACAAGTTTTTTCATTCAAAGTCTTTTTATTTCGAAGTCTCTTCATTAAAGCTTTACATTTCAATGCTTTCTTTACATTTCAAGCACTTTACATTTCAGAAAACTGTCATACTTTTCATGCCTTTATCTTCAAGTTTTGTCTTTCGAAAGTCTATTTTTACTTAAAGTCATTTACAGATTTCTTGCATTAAACGCTTTCTTCATATTTCGAATCTTTTACGTTCCAGAGCATCTTTTGCATTAACTATTTTTACAATTCGAAGCCATTTATTTGCCTTTTTATGCAATTTAAATGTCTTTACAATTAACATTTATTCATGCAATTTAGTTTCGTACACGCATATTTTGATTACACCTTTAGATCTTTAAGAGAGAAATCGAAATAAGCCAAACACCTATACAACACTCAAATACCAACCATGAATATCTGTTCGATCATGAGAGTTACCCTAATGACCAAGGAATCCTAGGATCAATCTAGTCGATCCTGTGAGTTACCAGAGAAATTGAATAACAGTCAGTAAGTTTATTCGATAGTTTGGAAGACTAGCGGTTGTTTACCAGAAATCACTGGAAACACCCTCACAAATAAACCATTATGCCCCCGGTAAGGCACATGGCCATAAAGTTTATATCATTTATTTATTACATAACCAGGAAAACAAAAAGGCAATTACTCCTGAATAAAAGTAATTGGCACAAAGTATTTAACTGTCCAGTTACTGGGTCCACCGTTGTTAGTAGGGAAGATCCAACTGTCCATGTCATAACTACTGTCAGCATCTTTTGTGGCAGAGACAACATCAATAGTATTGATTCTCGGGCCATGCTTGGGCATGGGTGCAATTATGAAGTTGGGAGTCTCAGGGGGATCAAATATAACCTCCTTTGCATCAATAAGGTCTTGCACCTTGTTCTTCAATGCCCAACACTCGTTCGTGTCATACCCCGGAGTCTTAGAATGGTAGGCGCATCGAGCATTGGGGTTGTAGTGAGGAGATGCGGTGTTGGAATTCTTGGGAGCTTCCCTCAAAGTTACCAAATTGGATTTCAATAAGTGGGGAAAGACTTGAGACAAAGTAATATTGATCCGGGTAAACTGTCTCATAGGCCTCTCGGCTCTAGGCCGATTATTCCACTGTTGAGTAGCTGTAGGCTTGGATATCATCACAGCCCCTACCGTTGGATGACACTCGGTTCTGACCTGATTTCCTTGATTGTAAACATCATTGACCTCTTTCTTTTGTACAAAAGATCTGTTTCCTGCACTTGAAGAAGCCTCCTTTTGAATCTTGCCACTTCTAATACCAGCTTCGACTCTTTCGCCAATTAAGATTAGCTCAGTAAAACCAGCTGAGCAGCTTCCAATCAAATTGTTGAAAAATGGACCTGATAGAGTACCCAAAAACATGTCCACCAACTCCCTATCAGATAGAGGGGGTTGGACTCTTCCGGCTAGGTCTCTCCACTTCTGAGCATAGTCTTTAAAACCCTCGCAAGAACCCATATACATACTTTGGAGTTGCGTACGTGTAGGAGCAAGGTTTGCATTATATTGGTACTCTTTATAGAAAGTAGCAGCCAAGTCTTCCCAGTTACGAATATTGGTCCCCTCTAGCTGATAGAACCACTCTAGCCGTGTCTCAGATAGACTGTCTTGGAAGAGGTAGACCTATAAGTCCCTGTCAGCGGTGTGAGGCTGAATCTTCCTCACATAAGATCTGAGATGCAACTTGGAACATGAGACCCCATCATACTTAGCAAACACCAGAACTTTGAACTTCTGCGGGATGACAACCCCAAAAACCAAACCCAGCTCTTCAAAATCCAACCCAGGTACCTTATGGATTTCTATTACGTTCAGACGATCCTCCAACAGTTTATACTTATTGTTGGCAGGAGGATACAACTCCTCGTCATAGTCAGATTCATCATCATATTCCTCCAGGATAAGGTATTCCTCTCTTGTCTCCCCTTCCTGATTATCTCCTTCTTTTGATGAAGTTACTAGCTCTGAAGCTAACTGCACTTGTCCTCTGATCCTTCTTCCCTGATTCACTAACCCAATTGGTTTCTTCGGCTTCTTCTTTTTGTCCTTCAATATGAGAGCTTTCAGATATTCTTTCCCTTTAGCTAGAGCCACGATCATTTGCTGGAACTGGGCGTTTTGTGCCTGGAGATCCTTGATGTTTTATTCAGAAGCCATTTTTTCACTTGTTGAAATAAACAGCGAAGAAGATAAGAAACCTATCCTAAAACCTGTTTATGCAATGATATGTATGATATATGTATGCAATGTTTTCAAGGATTTCTAAGACTTAAATTTTCTTATCCAAAGGGAAAACAAATGTTAATTGCATTAAGAAGTTTAAACGATTACAATGATGCCTCTTGGGATTACAAAGGAAGCAACAAAGCAAAAAATGAACTCTCAAAGAAAAAAGGGACTCAGGCTTCCCACAGACGCATCCTCTTTGGTGCAATGTAGGCATTTATACTCTTCTCTTTGTGAAGTA
Source organism: Vicia faba (assembly GCA_948472305.1). NCBI lineage: Eukaryota > Viridiplantae > Streptophyta > Magnoliopsida > Fabales > Fabaceae > Vicia > Vicia faba. The sequence goes on from CATIWC010001033.1 coordinate 65,318, forward strand.
TCCTGGTGAGCTCTAAAACATTCTTATTGCTGGCGTAGAATTGGGTTTCAAAGGTATCCCGTTCCTCTTTGAGTTGAATCTAGGATTTTTGTAACTCCTCAAAATTAGTCGGCATGTCAGGATGAAGAACAATATAAGGAGTGTCTCCCTTGGAAATTGGTTCCATGATGATGGGTAGAATGGCCTCATGAGGCATCCTGAGACTTTGAGCACGGGCTCGTACCCACTTAAGATAAGGTTCCAAAGGATTGGAGTTCTTATGCCCCAGGGTTTTACTATCAACTTTATTCACCATGCCCCAAGCTCTTATGAATCTCTGACGATAATCCTGAACATCATTCTCATAGTCGAATGAGTTTCCTTAGAAAAGTGTATCATGAGGACCATCCCTCCTAGCGTAACCAAACTTTCGCAATGCCAAACAAGGATTATAAGTGATTCCTCCCCTAATGCCTAGGAGAGGGACATTAGGGAATTCCCCACAGCGGTCAGTGGTGGCAATATTCCCCAAGGATCGAGGACACTAATGAATATCCGAATGTGTGTGGGATATCAACCTATTAGACCATCTCATGCCATGCTCATTCTTCAAAATAGATCGAGGTAGGTTCAAAATAAACCACCTAGCCAACAAAGGAGTGCAACACAAAATAGTCCCCATTCTCTTTACAATGCGGGTATGCAGAGAGTGTAGAACATCTCTAAGTAAAGTAGGCACCGAATTATGAGACAGATAAACCATGACCACATTCACATATATGAGTTAGTCATGATTAGGAAATAGTACCATCCCATATATGAGAAGGGCCAACACTTCTTCAAAAGCTTGTAAATCCAGAGTATCCCAAAAAAGGTGAGCCTTCCCAAATAGAAACTTACTAGAAACCCTTTGACGCCTCTTCTTGTTTCCCAGTTTTCCACTACATCAGACTGTTGTAAAGGCAGAGCATGAGAAATCTCTTCAGGTTTTGGGTATCTTTCCATACCGTTGAAGGGTAACTGATCAAGAATGGGCACTCCCAATAACTGAGAAAACTCCTCCATAGTGGGCACTAACTGATAATTAGGAAAGGCTAAGCAGTAATGTAAAGGATTGAAGAACTGAAAGAGCACTTTTAACATTTCTTAACCAGGGTTTGAGGTGAACAAGTTGAGAAGTCGACCATGTCTTTCAGTGAATGGAGAGCTTTCAGGGACCCTTGATGCCAAGTCCTTGAGTTGAGGAGGTACCCTTACGAGGTGGACTTGTATAGTATTCCTGCGAGTGGATGCCATGTCCTACAAGACAAGACAAAGATAAGCCCTAGAAAATTCATGAAATGGTTAGTATGATATGCCATGTTATGATGTCATGATTATGCTAAGAAATCAAAGATATAGAAAGCACAAGCAAATCATACAAAGACCTTAGGTTTAAGGCTTGCATGAGTTTTAAGGTAATACCCTCTTGAAGTTTGATTGGTTCAACCTGTCCTATAAATAGTAACCGGGTTCTAAGGGATCTCAATATCACCGATCCTCCCCACAAGTTTCGTTCTGATAGAAAACTGACTTGCCACCAAACAAAAATCGAGAGTCGTATCTCAATGAGTGTAGTATCGAGTATCAATTGACTTTGGGGATACACCAAAGACGGCTATCTCAATACGTTCTAATAGCCAAGTTGTTCAATTAAAGTTTCTAAGGTCAATTGATGCTTTATGACACCACGCAGCGGCCCCGTATTCTCCTTGACTACTCAAGGGCTACCGGTACCAACCAAAGTATCACATCAACGTAGCTATCGCTTTGACCGTGTAGGTATACCCTACACAATTTCCACGATCTATTTCTACTTACCTAAAAGGTTCCCCAGATCCGGGTGTAGGATCTTTAGTAACAACCCAAACAAGCCCTCAAAAGTAAAGCATTAAAACACACAACGAAAGCAATTTAAAAAGAAGTAAACTCTAAGGTAACCCCACTTTTTGTGGTCCCCAGCAGAGTCATCTGTTCTATGAGACGGTGTCAGAACCGTCTGTTTATACTGGTTTTGCATTTTATATTCGCAAATGTCGCGGTAAGCAAGAGTCACCACCGTCTTTTCTTTTATCCAACAAAGGAAAGGGTGAAAAGAACAGAAAAGACCTTAAAGGTGCTTGTGTGCATCTGTGTTTGATTCAGTTATATTTTTTTTGCCTTTTTGTTAAGTTTGCTAACGTTTGATTATTAGTCTTTCCATACACGCCTAGTTACTAATAGTTAAAATGTACAGAAATTAAAAATGCGGAAAGTAAAAACCTAGATTATTACATGGCTTTGGGGAGGGGGATTTATAGTGTACAAAATGGGGGGAAAATAAAGGAAAACTGTAAAAAGCCCTATTTAATCTATTACAAGCCAGGATACAATTATATTATCATAAAAATGTGAAAGTAAAATAAACGCGCGCAAGATAAAACAATATGTCTAAGAACCTAAGAAAAACTCTAAGTAAAGAAAAATCTTTTTTTGTTTTTTTGGTTTTGTTAAAGAAAAATTAATTCTAAATTTAATTAAGAAAAAATAAATAATTTCTAAATGAATTTAAAATCTAATTCTAATATTTTTGTATTTTTATTTGAGAAAATAATTCAAAAATCCTAAGTTCTAACTTATTTTAATAAAAAAAATATTAAAGTTAATTAATTAATTAATTTCAGAAATTAATTATAAAAAAAAGAAACTAATCCAAATTTTTAATGATTTTTATTATTTGTTTTAGGCTATTAAAAAATTTAAATGAAAAATATAAAACAAATAAAAATAAGAAAATAAAATAACATGGGCCTGGACATGCAGAAGCAAAAGAGGGGGTGAATGGCTGGAATTTCGCTAGGTCCAAATGCAAGAGCCTAAAGGCTGGCTTTGTCTAGTGTTATTGGATCCTGGGGGGTCCATCATTAAGGAGCGCCCCCAGGAGCATTGGATCTGTCTTCATTGGTAACTGATGGCCCAGATTGGAGTCCCTATCATGCGCTAACTGGACTTGTGCACATGGGATCTGCAATCAAATATTAGAGAAAAAAAACAAGACGCTGGACCTGGGACTCGAACCCATGTCCTCTCCCTTATACGCGTGCTTCATTACCAACTGAGATGCCAAGCCAATCATTTATACATGTCAAACAATAATAATATATTTGAAATTTCCAGCAATTATTTAAAACAAAAAGGAAAACGTGCGCAAATTCAAACTGCCCAATTAGGGGCTGCCACACATTGTCTTCTTCCTCTCTTCGTCGTCTTAGATTATAATACCTATAGTGACAGTTTTGGTCTGTCACTATAGCACCTGCAACCTGTAAATCTCACAATACGCAACGAAAATGAATTTTGAGGCCATGGGTTGATTTCTCTCAACCTCTTGAGCACAATGGTCCAATGGTTGGATCCAATTTTGGCTAATTTGTAAAACTCTATTTCGAAGGTTCAAACCCTAAGAATGGTGAAATTCCATTCTTGCATCAAAACTGCAAATCAACTATGCAAAAAGCTTACAAACATTCAGATAACCATGAAGAAGTCCGATTTTTGTGTATATTTGGAATTTTCACTAAGTGTCCAAAATTTTCCAAGTTCCATAACTTTTTTCCTTTCACTTTTTATACTTGAGGAATCTAATACAAAGTTGAAGAATTTTGTATCCTCTTTCTAGGCATTTAAAGTTTGTATATTTTCAATAAAAATTGAGAAAGTTATGACCAATCAAAATTCAGCACTATGAATACTTGGAAAAAATTCAAAATTTCAAATAACTTCATTGACAAGTTATCTGAAATTCACACTTCAAACTTGATTTTATGCCACCATTGACCATGAAATATGAAAATAGGGACATCGAATCGATAGTTGACCAAAAGTCCCATTGGTCAACAATTGACTTTGGTTGATTTTTTACAAAATAACCAATTTACCCCCTTTTTTTTTGTCGATTGAGCCATTCCAAACCTAAATTGATGATCAAATTTCCAATTATAGATGCTCGTGAACATGTTGAGAAACTGGAATCAAGTATTTCTCAAAAAGTAAAAGATTCCCTGATTAAATTCCAAACCCTAGTTTTTGGTCCTCTTTGCTAGGAGATGGCAAGATACATGCTATTTTGGCATTACCTACAAGATGACATTCAAAAAGACATATACACATATTTTGATGTTAGTCAGAAGGATATATGTATAAGATACACAATTAAAGGTGCTTAGTGATCCCTCATGGACAAACCTAAAGATAGGATGAAGCAGGAGAAGTACCCAAAACCCTAATGTGTGATCTTGTTTCATTGTGATGGTATGAGATGATTGAGGAATCTTAGGGGCAAAAATTGGGGTACAACAACTGCCCTTATTTAAGTGTCTTCTATCCGGAGATGCGAAGTTTAAAATCTTCGTGTCGACACGATTAAAGATACTTAAATATAAAACAAGCCCTATTTTTGGCCCTAAGATTGCCATGCAATGCTTATTATTATGAATGCAAATGAACAAATCCAAAAAGTGACACCAAATACCAATGGGGATGTGGTAAATAATACCAGGATCAAAAATATAAAACCCAACCAAGAAAATAAATCACGAGTGTACAAAGACTAGACTCTACTGGGGTAAAACCCAAAGAGGAGATAAAGCATCATCAACTCAAAGATTGAGGAGAGAAAGTAAAGGATAAAAGGGATCGACAGATGACTGCGAACTATCCACTCACTGAGGAGATAGAAAAAAAGTAACGTTGACCTACCGGGGAAAGGTGTGGTAAGATAATACCGATAGATTCCAATATTAGGGTAGGTAATAAATGATTAGAACCAGTACTTATGATTGGAAACAAACAAACTTCTTCAGAGAAAAGTGAATCCCAACGACGAACCATCTCCCATAATGAAGAGACTACCATCCATTGGAAAAAGATCTCAACAATGAACTATCTCCCATAATGACGAGACTAACATTCATCGGAGTAAAACCTCAGCAATGAACTATCCCCCATAATGACGAGACTACCATCCATTGGAGTAACAAATCTCAACAATAAACTACCTCACATAACGACGAGGATACCATTCATTGGAGTAATAAATCTCAACAATAAACCACCTCCTATAATGACGAGGCTACCATTCATTGGAGTAACATATATCAACAAGGAACTACCTCCCATAATGACGAGGCTACCATTCATTGGAGTAAAAAATCTCAACAACGAACTACCTCCCTTAATAACGAGTCTACCATTCATTTGAATAACAAATCTCAACAACGAACTACCTCCCATAATGACGGGGCTACCATTCATTGGAGTAACAAATCTCAACAACGAACTACCTCCCATAATGACGAGGCTACCATTTATTAGAGTAACAAATATCAATAATGAACTACCTCACATAATGACGAGGCTACCATTCATTGGAGTAACAAATCTCAATAACGAACTACCTTCTATAATGACAGGGCTACCATTCATTGGAGTAACAAATCTCAACAACGAACTATCTCCCATAATGACGAGGCTATCATTCATTGGAGTAACAAATCTGAATCTTCTCGGGGAGCTAACATACTCACCAGGGAAGTACAATTTGCTCAAATAAAGAGATCTTCTATATGTTGTTATGAGAAGAAATTACAATAATGATTTCATGAGGAAAGAAATAAGACTTCTTAGGGAAAGAAATATGGCTTCCTGAGGAAAGAAATATGGCTTCCTGGGAAAAGAAATATGGTTTCATAGGGTAAGAAATATGGCTTCCTGGGGAAAGAATTATGGCATCCTGGGGAAATGCCAATATATTCCTGTTGAGGAGCTAAAGTCTTTTCGTACCAAAATAAATGCACATTCTCAAACCAAGGCTCAAAGCTTGTAGAAATGAAAATAATAATGTTGTTGGGGACCATAGATTCAAAACAGAAATAAACTAGAATGAACAAGTCAACCAAAATAACACCTCATTGGAAATAAACTCAAGAGGGAATCACGTTCTATCCAGACAAAGTGCTGGACCATGGAGGCTGAAGTAAATTTCCTCCATGAGAGATAACTTAGTGGGGAAATTGATAGGATATACACTTTCTGCTTATGGTTAACACTCTATTGGATAGAGGATGACCACAACTCTGCAAAACAGGGTAATATGCCAACAAAATATAGTGAATTCAAATGAGTAATGATTTTCTAAATTTAACTATGCATGATGTATGTATGAATGTATGAATGTATGAATGTATGAATGTTATCATGTATATGCTGACAAAACAGACACACAACACCAGAAATAACCAGACAAAATCAACTTGGATAAAGTCAATACTCAACTAAATCATATCCAGGATGAAAATTTCATAAAAAAGTAAGCAACAACTGAGGAAACAAATTTCTATTTCACGACTTTACTCCATTGGGAAGAAACATAATTTGAAAATAATCAAATCATAACAATAAGTCAGTATAGATATAGGGATATAACATTCTTATCCAGGCTTTACCAGAGAATATCACACATACTTCGATGGGAAAAAAATGTTCACGGCCTGCACTTCTACTGGGGATTGCAATAATGATTTCAATAGGGTAGATGAAAACCACATCATCAAAATATCAAATAAGGATCTCGCACCGACTTCATTGTGGAGGGCAACACCATATCATCGAGAAGATCCCCAAAATACATTTTTCAAAACCAAGAGTGATGATTGCAACCAGTTCTATGGGGAGAAATTGTGAAACTTGATGGGGATACCAATTTTCAAGGAGACATGTTATCTCAGCCTTACTTGGGGGATTTAAGAAGTCAAATAATATAGTAAGAAATCAAAATTATGGGGATTTTAAATCATACCTAGAACTTGGCGGGAGAAAACCTTAAAAGTTGACAATTGTTTCAACACTTCTTAGAAAAGATATTGCCTTTATCTGGTTGTCTGGGCAACAAACAACAACAATAATGCTTGCACTACAAAGGGCAATGTTTTGCAAATGATTCCATCTCAACACACAAATGGAAAATGGGCCTTATTCATAGGAGCAAAGACCTTACTGGGGAATATGGGATAGAGACTTCAAACCATGCAAACCCGTAATCAAAATCAACCAAGACCTGACTGGGGAAAACGGGATCACAAACCCAACACCGCATCATACATCAATTGGTATCATCTTCAATTATCTGAGAAGGAAAAGAAGGTCGTATGCATACTGTTGTACCCCTAAATTTCCCTCTCATTTCTCAAGGGATCATACTGGACCCTCAGGTTTGCTTCCATACAATTTCAAGCCTTGAATTATAAATTTTCCAAGAAAGTCATCCACAAGGGCAAAATGGTCATTTACATACTAAAAAGTCAAACTTTGACTTTTGGATCAAAATCAAGCTTTAAGAATCATGTTTCATTAAGACACGTTGAAATATGAAGTTTGTTTCATCAAGAAATTCAAAAGTCAAAATTCTAAATACTTAGAATTTTTCCAAGTGTTTAAGAAATAGGCCAAGCTCAGAACTTCTGATCAGATTATCACCATGATGCAAGCTGATTCTGGAAGAACTTATGGCACAAAAATTATAGATTTCAATAAGACCTAAAACATTGCAGAACATAAATTCCCCTTGAAATACTGGAATTTCAAGTTAAATGTGCAAAGACACGTCCATGAAACTAAAGCACTCAACAAATTCTGGACATTTTCAAGACAGAGTTGGGTCAGAACTTCTGGGCCAGTTTTCATAAAGGTTTTGTCAGAGTTTGAAAGGATTATTCAAAGAAGGTTACAAAGCGTGTTACAAGCTTCCTGGAAAGTCCGAGAGTTCCTTCAGAACATGCTGAAGCAAGGAGATACAAGGATCAGAAGTTGGATGTTTGTTCTAAATTATGCTGAAGCTGAACCTCTGACCCAAAATTAAGCAATGATGCAAAATCTCACATTACAGGATTTCTGGTTTGATAAATCTCATCATCATTTAATGCTCATAACTACTTTTGAGTCTTTATCCAAAGGATTTCCCCACGTGTGGAATAGAAGTACCATTAATGTCTTGGAAAAGTAGATTTTGTACAAAGTTTATGCTGGGCCCATGCTTCGCTTTTGATTCTGAGGGTACTTTTCCTTAATTCATGCTTACAAATCCAGCTTAGGCGCGGCTAAAAGCTTCTAACCACCTTACTTTGTGCCTTGAAACATACTTGTTTGAATTTGCTTCAAGAACTAGTCAGCGCCTAGCATACGATGGCTGTACTTTTGATTTTTCCAAGCTACTGAATCCTTGCCTATAAATTGAACTACATTTGCAACTGTGAACAGGTTGAAAAATTGATAAAGAAAAATCCTTGAACCCCTGCTCAAATTCCAAGAGTCCAAAGTTGCCAACACAAAATACAAAATCTCTTAACTTTTGATTTCTTGCATTCAAACTCCATTTATTCTCAAGTATTTCTTGACTAAAACAATCCACACAACTTTTGATTCACATATTATGAGCTATCCTAACTTCTGTGTTCATACTCTAATACACTGTCCATCCACCTCCACCTCAAAGAAGTCAGAACATTACCCCTTGGTTGTTCCAGAAGTTGAAAACTTCCAGCCTGCTGAGTACGTGAAGAAGCTGCTCAGAACATCACCAAAGTTCAGGACCAAACTCCAGTTCACAGAGTCTTTTTTCGCCACAAGGTAAGCTTCTGCTCACTCTCACCATATTGCTTAGGTATTATCAGATTTGCATGTTTAAAATAAATAAAATGTAGACATCATGTTTTTGAGGTTGTACGCATTATGAGGTTTCACATATTTGTATGCCTAAGTAGGGAGTAAATTGGTTCAGAACTTCTTAAGGAAAGTAGAATTAGCAAATTCATGCTTGCCTATGATTTATAGTTCTGATACTTCTTGTTTCTGAAACACTGTGAAAACCAGCCATAACTGTTATTTGCGCATCTTTTGTTCTGTTGAGAAATAACTAAGTTGTAGATTTTTTGACTAGCATGGAGAGGGAGACCAAGTTCTGCCAGTGGTACCAGAACTTCTTAAATCTTCTTTGTCCCCAGCGGACTCAGAACTTCCAACTTTACCTATTTCTACTAATATGATTTCTGTTTTTGCAGCACGCCAGACTCAGAACTTCTGATCTCTTTTAGTTCAGCAATGCACTGATTTTATTTTAATTTTCCTTACTATTTTTGCTATCACTTCTATTTTTACTAATAAAAAAAACACCATAAACATTTTACATTCTACATTCTTTATTTTACTTCTTAAAACAAAAAGATCAAAAATATTTTCTTAAACCAAACTTATCTCTTTTCTAAAACAAAACAAGTTCATTTCACATTTCCTTGTATATTCTTATTCATTCAATATGGTTGTAATAGGAACTTAGGACTTAATTTTATTTGCAATCATCATTTGTAAATCTGTACACCCCCTCCCACAAATGTTGTAATAGCGTAGTAACTTTACATTTCACAATTTATCGCTTTTACATAATATGCTAGTAATTAGGGTTTGTATGGAAAGAATAAAAACAATCAAAATATAAAACCCTAATTCAAGACAAAAACAAGCATGAAAATTACATACTTGCACACAAGCACCCCTAGGGTTATCCCACTTGGCTGCCTTACAAAAATGACCATATTACGCATGTAAGGTATCTTAGCAAAAACAAGAAAATACAAGATCATGGTCCCTTGATGACACTATTCAAAGTAGCCTTACAAAATGATCTTAGTCCCTCAAAAAATGCTAATATACCTTGCAACATTGCTAATCATGGCTATACGATGACCCACGCCCGTCCCGTTTACTTCCAAGGATAAGGTTGCTTACCAAATCAATGGTAAGAAAATAATATCAAAGGAAAAGAAAAAAATGAACAAGAAAGACATTTGAGTAGGTAGATTGCTCCTAATTACTTGCTCCATTTCAAACAAAACATCCTTGCTATTTTCAAAAACAAACACTTACACATTTCAAAACATCTTACAAACATTGAAAACAGTTTCAAAAAGATAAACATCTTTGTATAAATTCTTACGAATAAGAATCATTACAAAGGTTTCCTAAACAAATGGCCTCTTTACAAAATACTTTCAAAAACCACACAAAGCTAAATTTTAAACAAAAGCAAGTGATCTAGCAAGTAACTAAGAGCCCATGGAAAATCATGGATGAAAAGGGTGCTAATACCTTCTCTTTTCATAATCTACCCCCCGAACGGGTCAAATCTCAACAATAAGAAGATGAAGGAGATGTGTGAAGAGTTCAAGATCGAGCACCATAACTCATCACCTTATCGGCCGAAGATGAATGGGGCAGTTGAAGCCGCTAACAAAAACATAAAAAAGATCGTTTAGAAAATAGTGAGAACGTACAAAGGTTGGCATGAGATGTTGCCTTTTTCCCTGCATGGCTATCGAACTTCGGTGCGTACTTCCACTAGGGAAAATACGTTTTCACTAGTCTATGGTATGGATGCGGTGCTCCCGGTCGAAGTGGAAATTCCTTCCTTAAGAGTTCTAATGGATACTAAGCTTGATGAATCTGAATGGATTCAAATGAGACTCGACCAACTCAATCTCATCGAAGAAAAGTGCCTGGCAGCCATTTGTCACGGTCAATTATATCAACAACGTATCAAGAGAGCATTTGACAAGAAGATTCGGCCTCGAGAGTTCCACAGAGGTGACCTATTCTTAAAGAAGATTCTCCCAATCCACACTGATCCAAGAGGCAAGTGGACTCCAAATTATGAGGGACCGTACATCGTGAAGAAAGCTTTCTCAGGAGGTTCTCTAATCCTGACAAACATGGATGGGTAAGACAATCCGCTTCCAGTCAATTCAGACTCAGTAAAAAAATACTACGCATAAAAGGACCCACTAAGTCGAAAACCCGAAAGGGCGGCTTAGGAAAAAGTTAGGGCTAAAAAGAAAAAACTAATAATAATAACCCGCTAAGTTGAAAACCCGAAAGGGCGGCTTAGGCAAAAATGGGTGTCCTGGTGGGTTGAAAACCCGAAAGGGAGATCCAGGCAAAAATTAGGGACAAAAAGCGAGAGACTGCAGTCTGAAGACTCTTCACATACACCCTCTTAATGCAGGATGGATCAATCTAGCTATTAGCCTTTGGAAGCACGACACTATGATGACCCAGGATACAGTAACTATAGCAATATCAGTTTTAACGGAAGTTCGAGATTTTCTTATTGCCATTTTACTCGTTGTAGTTATTTTATTCTCCGCAACTTCCTCATTTAGGAGTTGTTTCTATGTATGAAAGCCCATTCACGGGCCAAACTCATTAATAAATTTTTTCCCTTCCATTAAAAAATCTTTGTTATGTTCTTTTACTTTATTCTTCGTATGCGAATTGTGATTTAAATTCTTTGTTAAGCATTGCATTGAAAACAATAAGTCAATAATAATCACGAGCTAAGATGTGAAACACTACATTACATGGATATGAAGGCATCCCAAGGGAATGCAACGGTGTTCAAACGTTTGTTCTTCCTATGCAGGTAGCAAGTTACAACGGTCGCCTCGACCAAGCTCTCATCCTCGTCGCCTCCCTACAGTCGTCCGAGCGCCCGATTTTCCCACACGGAGAGACTTGGGGCATTGGTTGAGATCCACATCTCTTTTCAGTTATTCACAAAAAGTACAACACATGAAGGAAGTCAAATCAAGTCATTTCTCCTCAGCAATATTTAATCCCCCAGTGAGCTCGACAAGGCTAACCCTTTTCTCTCAGATTTCAAGCACCAGTCCATATTAGTACCTCAAGATGACGAGCAACAGATCCCAATGAGCTTTTGGCACTTTGCATACAATAATCATCACGACATATTGCATTGCATCCTCAAACAGTAACATATCCATGGATCATCATGTCACACTTCGAATGCATACGAAGCATGATTCAAATTTGGTAGCTTGTCCGAAATCCCCAAATCCATCCCAGATCAACAAAACATCCCCACAAAGAATATCATCCTCATAATTCCCAGTTAATATCTGTTATTATACTACCAACTAAAATAAACCATGGTGTTAGTACATCGCACTCCCCAGCTCTCAATACTCACGTTATCTTTTCCTACGGTCGTAGATCGTCCATAGATCTTACCATCACGCTATCTTTTCTAAGGTCGTAGGTCGTCCGTAGATCTTGCCTTCGCTTTATCTCTCTTAGGGTCGTAGGTCATCCGTAGACTTTACCCTCTCCCCATCTTGTTTTTAGGGTAATAGATTGTCCGTATATCTTACCATCACGCTATCTTTTTTAGGGTCGTAGGTCGTCCATAGATCTTACCTTCACTTTATCTATCTTAGGGTTGTAGGTCGTCCATAGACTTTAACCTCTCCTTATCTTGTTTTTAGGGTCGTAGATTGTCCGTAGATCTTACCATCACGCTATCTTTTTTAGTGTTGTAGATTGTCCATAAATCTTACCTTCAGTTTATCTTTCTTAGGGCCGTAGGTCATCCGTAGACTTTACCCTCTCCTCATCTTGTTTTTAGGGTCGTAGATCGTCCATATATATTACCATCACACTATCTTTTTTAGGGTCGTAGGTCGTCCATAGATCTTATCTTCACTTTATCTGTCTTAGGGCCGTAGGTCGTCCGTAGACTTTACCCTCTCCTCACCTTGTTTCTAGGGTCGTAGGTCGCTCGCAGGTCTTACCCTCATGTTACTTTTCTTGGGTCATAGATGATACGCCGATCTTTACCCATTATCTTTACCTTTCTTTTTGGGGCCTTAAATCCCGCACGATATATTCTCTGTTGTCGTCAAATTCTACCTGTCATCTTTAAGTTATCATGTTGTTAGTAATCCTACCTTCAGTCGTCACGACATCGTCAACTATATCCTTTCAGTCGCTTTATTGTCCATGCTCTCAAGAACCTTGTATTGGCACCGTTACCCCAGTACGAGCTACCATTATTCAACCATTTTTATCCATCATGACCAGTTCACCAGAAGACCAATTTGTCTTTCCCCGGCAGACACTCACACCATCTCTCCAGGGAAAATTTCGGGTCCTGGTATTTAATCATCTTCCACCTTGACCTTTCAAAAGGCTGACGCTGATCTCACCTTCAGGATTAAGACGATTAAATAGGGGCATCTATCGTACCCAAAATTTTCCCTACCTTATTTTTACTTTTGTCTGGCTTTGAACTTTGCATCCCATTCACACCATGTTCAGTAAGTCATTTGCATATCCCGCGTCTCATGGAATCAGGCGCTTTGGTTTGAGGTATCAGGGTTGTACCCTCTTTATGTCTAATTTTGTTTTGAAGTTCTCTTATCAGGTAAAAGGGAAATTCATCTGGTTCCCGATTAGTGTATCGTGGGATGGGTTTTGAGGATGCTAGGGTTTTGGGTCCTTGATTTTTGTGAAGATATTTCTTTCGCCTGCCTCGAAGATGACTCAAAGCTCAGTGCATTAGGTCAAGGATTTCATCTCCTCGCATTTCAAGTTTTCTTCTTAAGGTCTCTAAGCCATTAAATCGAGAGTTTGAAGTTTAAGTTGACGAATGTGTAGTTTGGGCATAAGAAATAAGTTTCGGGGTTCATGACGATCAAGGCATTTTTTTGGTTGCTTATGCTACAAGTTACTTGTGGTTTGAATATCAAAATTAAAGTTCTGTTTGAGTGGGCAAGTTTGGTTTAGGCATGGTATGAAGATTAAAGATTGACGGATAAGGTGTAAAGTTCTTGGAATACAAGTTACAACAGTTGTTTATGACTTCTTGAAATTCAAGTTACAAAGGCAAGATGGATATTAAAATCATTCAAGTAATAATTTCAAAGTTCAAACAAGATTCAAGAGTTGTTTAATTTTTGTACAACAAATCCATTATCCACACGATTTAAAGAAACATCATTCAAATTACATTTTTTGTGTACAATTTAACAAAAGGGATTACAGTGTGAGATACATACTACAATTGTTTTGTTTACAAAGAAAGAAATAATGTGTGTTTCTTCAAGTCTTCATCTTCAAGCAACGCATCCACTCCTTGCTAGCCATGATCTTCTATTCACCTTTCCTCGCTTTCCATCCACTCCGCATGTTCATGAAACAAGAAAAGGAAAAAATTAGCAAACAACCAACATGTGAAAAATTCAAGCAAGGATTATTTGTTAAACAAGAAAACTCATCATTAGGATTTGCACTTGGAATCAGAACTAAAAGTTTTTTGTTCTTAATTATGGTCTTCTCCTATCTTGCAAATCATAAAGTTTGGACTTTGGTTCACAAAAAGGAAAAAGAAATTTGCAAATATTTTCTATTGCAAAAGCCAAGTCAAACTGCAAACATGTACAAACTGAAAAGCTACAAACAACAATGACAGCAGACTGCCTAAACAAGCAACAACAAGCTGCAACAGGAAACAACAGACTGCCTAACCAGCAGCAGCAAGTAGCTATACAAGCAGCCTAAATAAAACAGAAAATTGCATCACAAAAAAATAGCAGGCAACACAGCAGCTGCAAGCACAACATGTAAAGCAGCCCAAAGCTGCAACCAACAAGAAACAGCAGCCCAAAGGCCAGCAACGCAGCAACATAGAAGCCAAATGGAATAAATAAACAACAAATATTATTAGAACAAGAGAACAGGCAGCAACATCAACCAAAACAAATAATATAGCAGCTATCAAATAACTCAAGACCCTGTCATAATTTTCCTAATGGTGCAAACCCTTCAGAATTGTATTAAAAAAGCAAGTTTGCTTTACATCATTGAAAGATGAAAGAGGAAAAAATATCACCTGCATTGCTGCCCCTAATCTGCCAAAACCAGTTGCATAAACAACCAAAACAGAACAAGCCAAAACCAAAACCTACTGCATACTCTGCAAGACAGCCTGCATAACTCTGTCCAAAACCTGAGATTATAAGCCACAAAAAACACCAAGCATGTCAATCCAAGTTTTACACCAAAATGACTAAAAACAAAACCTGCATCCTAAAACACAAAGTCAACAAGCCAATTTTGTTCAAATTGAGCAAAACCTTCCAATTCCCACTTCTCAGCTGTTATAAAACAAACAGTTGAAGCAGAAAACCGGAGAGAAGAGACCAACCACAGAAGCCAAAAAACCCAGAAGAGAGGACAACATACTAACAACCAACATAAAACCAAGTGAGATAACTAAGCCAAAAAACCAAGAGATTTTACACAGCCAGCAAACCGTGAGTGAGTGATTTTTACCAAGCCAGAAAACCAAAGAGAACACAAAGGAAAAATAATAACAAAACTATGGGGAAATTTCAGCAGTAATCTTCCTCCAACGTGATCTATAAAATCTCCATTAACCTGCACAATACACAATACTGAAGATCAATCAGTAACATGCATCAAACACATACGCTAAACAATTTTTTCAGATTTCAGAAGTGGAAGGGATTTATGGAGCTCACCTATTTTGAAGCTCCGTCGAAGAGACTCCGACAGGTAACTACTTTTCACCATTTAAACAGCTTATGTTGACTGTTACATGAGCAAATTCATTTTTTTATGAATGTGTTTTGTTTTCCAATCTGAAACAGTGAGTGAAAACAATAAGTAAAAGTGTGAAATCAAACTGATTTATGTGTAGTAAACTGACTCTACTATGAAAGTGTTAACGAATTGTTGAGAAAATCGCGAGTCTTGATGAAGTTATACTTGTTGCCATTAAAACCTTGAGATGGAACCGAAAATTGGAGAGTTGTGTTGTTGTTAAGAGAAAGGCGGAAAGTGGAAGTATCATTTATCGTTGAAATCAAAAACAGAACAATAGCATGCAATGGAATTAAAAACCCAGAAGCCAGATTGAAAGCTTATAAAAAAAATCAGAAAACGACTTTTCTTCATCTTCTTAGCCCAAACCACCTTTCAATCATGCAAGACTCTCTCAAAGGCCAAAAACTTCATCCAAACCCCTCTTCCCTTCAACCACACCTTTATTTCATAACAATAACAACATAGGAGACAGTACAGAAAAGCTAAACCAACAACACAAAAAATTGACGATCGTTCCAACTAGTCGGTTATCTTAAAGGAAAAGATCGAGAAAAAGAGGAAGGGATTGAGGACTGGATAGATTCAAGCATCATACCTCAACTTTTACTGGAGAACTCCTCCTCTCTGCATGTAGACCTTTTTCGATTCTATTTATAAGAATATCAAATCTTTGTAGTTGCTGCTACTTTTTTCGTAATCATTTAGTTTCGTACTTGCGCGATTTATTGTTAGATCTTATTGTTGTTTTAATCTGTAAACCGAAACCGAGACATGAGCTGAGATTTGTTGTTTATTTGTTTAAAAACTGTGAGCAGAATTGAGATAAGAGCGATACGATGTGGGAATGGAAACGATAGATTGAGAGTGAACGGGAGTTTCACACGAGTTTCCCCATTGTTGTCTTTCGGACGAGATCAATTGAGAGTTGAACGAGTTTTGTTGTTGTTCAGTGAGAAAGATTAATAGATGATGGATCGATAGAGGAACCAAAGGTTCACTGTTGTTGTTTGTTCAACCGAGGGAGATGAACGAGTGAGAGAAGAATAGAAAAGAAACAAATATTTGGAAAGGATGAGCACATAACCTGATGAGTGTGAGAGCCCACCTTAAGTCTTTAGGGTTTGTTTCCATCATTTTGTTTCAGTTTGGGGTAGGATCAGGCCCGACTAGGCCCAGATTTTTTATTTATTTATTCTTCTTTCTATTTTGTTTCATGTGGGCTTATGTCAATGGTCCAGTCCGAGAATTCCTTCCTATGCAAACCCATTTTGCTGTTTCTGACTTTATTACTATTTGTTTTAATATTTTGTTTTATTTGTTTTATTTGTTTTATTTGTTTTATTTGTTTTATTATATTTTTATTAGTTAATAATATTTATTTTTGTTAATTATGTTTTGTTCCTCTTGATTGTTTTATCTAAATTTTCGTTATTCATTAATAATAATAATAATTTTTTTTAATTAGTTGTAAGTTAGGATTATTATCGTAAAAAAATCCCAAAAAATAGAATTAGGTTTAATTTTATTTTAATTGTCTTTATATGATAAAAATTGTATATACTAAAAATATTTAGTTTAAGTTTTCTTTATTCGTTTAAATCTTGATACCTTACTCCCTTAGGTAGCTCCATGAGGTCATTAAACCTCGTTTCGATCGCCTTATGTTGAAGTAGACTTTTAGCTCACTTGTACATAACAAAGAAGTTGGGTTTTTAGTCTCCCCCCTTAACTTTTTTCTTTTTTAATTAAAACTTCATTCACAAATAAAAAATTCAAAAACACCTAATCATTACTCGAATTCATTTTAAAACTCGCAAAAACACTCCACCAATCCAAACTCCCCAAAAGGGCATGTTATCTTCGTTCTACCGCGATACCGGTCGTGCCTATTGCTAGAATGAATGCGTTAATATCGCCCACTAAAAAACAAACAAACCAATCATTTTCTAGAGGAACTACGGTGTTCTGATTCCTTCATTGGATATGTAGGCAAAGGGTCGCGAAACCCTCACGAACGCAATAATAAAAACCATTGATTTCCCCTTAAGCAAGTATAGTTATAGATAAATACACCCTTTAAGATAAATAAACAAAACGGATCCCGTTGAGTACAACGGATGTGAGGGGTGCTAATACCTTCCCCTCGCATAACCGACTCCCTTACCCTTTCTCTTGGTTGCAAGACCATCTTATCCATTCCCCTGTGGTTTTATTGATATTTCCGCTTCCTTCGGGATAAATAAAGTTCGGTGGCGGCTCTACGTTTTCTTACGGTAGCTTCAAATATGAGAATCTAATATACCAAGCCGAAGACGAAGGTGAGGAAGATTGTGAAGTACCAGGGGAACTTGCCAAACTACTACTACAAGAAGAAAGATCCATTCAGCCTCACGAGGAACCCGTGGATACGATCAACCTAGGTACCGAAGAAGATAAAAAAGAGGTCAAGGTGGGTGCCAATCTAGAACCTAGTATCAAGAAGCGTCTGATTCAGTTGTTACACGATTACGTCGAAGTCTTTTCCTGGTTATATAAAGATATGCTAGGACTTAATGAAGATATTGTGGTACATCGTCTGCCTATAAGAGAGGATTTTCTGCCAGTAAAGCAAAAGGTTTGCTGCATGAGGCCTGATATGTTAGAAAAGATTAAAGCAGAAGTCATGAAGCAGTTCAACGCTGGATTCTTGGCTCTCACCTTTTATCCCCAATGGGTTGCCAATGTTGTTCCCGTGCCCACAAAGGATAGACAAGTGCGAATGTGTGTGGACTACCGAGAATTGAATAGGGCAAGCCCTAAGGATTATTTTCCACTCCCCCACATTGATATCCTGGTTGATAATACGACACAACACAAAGTGTTTTCGTTCATGGACGGATTCTCAGGTTACAACCAAATCAAAATGGCGCCTGAGGACATGGAGAAAACAACATTTATCACACAATGAGGCACATTCTGCTACAAGGTAATGCCATTTGGACTCAAGAATGCTTGGGTAACCTATCAGCGTGCCATGGTAGCTCTATTTCATGACATGAAACATCACGAAATAGAGGTCTACATGGATGATATGATATCCAGATCTCAAACAGAAGAAGAGCATCTTAATCACTTACAAAAACTGTTTGAGAGACTGAAGAACTACAAGCTAAGGTTGATTCCAAGAATATCCAGAAGGAGCTTCAGTTAATGAAAAAAAGTTCTTAAGTAGATTCTATGCTAAGTTCTTCCTTAGTAACGACATCCTGTATAAACGCAATTATGACTGTGTGTTACTTCGGTGCGTAGGTAAGGTTGAAGCTGAAAGGATCATGGCTGAATTACATGAAAGCACTTTTGGCACCCATTCCAGTGGGCATAAGATGGCAAAGAAAATCCTACGGGAAGGCTATTACTGGTCTACCATGGAAGCAGATTGTTATTAACACTCTCAGACTTTCCATAAGAGTCAGAGTTATGCTGACAAGGTGCATGTATCCCCGGTTCCTCTGAATGTCTTGACATCTCCTTGGCCCTTTGCTATGTGGGGGATTGATATTATTGGGGAAATCAAGCCGACAACCTCCAATGGACACCGCTTCATCTTAGTGGCCATTGACAATTTTACAAAATGGGTGGAAGCAGCTTCCTTTGCTTCCGTTACCAAGAATGTTGTTGCCAGTTTCATCAAGAAAAATCTCATTTGCCGATACGGTATCCCGAAAAGGATTATCACTGACATGGTACAAATCTCAACAATACTATGATCACCACCTTGTGCGAGCAATTCAAGATCCAACATCACAATTCTTCCCCTTATCAGCCGAAGATGAATGGTGTTGTCGAAGATGCAAATAAGAACATTAAAAAGATCATACAGAAAATGACAGTCACTTACAAAGACTGGCATGAGATGTTACCGTTTGCTCTCCACGGTTATCGTACCACGGCTCGCACATCAACCGAGGCAACACCGTATTCTCTGGTTTACGGCATGGAACCCATCTTGCCCATCGAGGTCCATATCCCTTCTCTGAGGATTATGAATGATGAAGGGCTGAACGAAGACCACTGGGTTCATACTCGACTTGATCAACTGAACTTGATTGATGAGAAGAGACTCACTGCTGTTTTCCATTGTAAAATGTATGAAAAACGGATGATCAAGGCTTTCAACAAAAAGGTCAGACGCCAAGTATATCAAGATGGAGATCTGGTGATCAAACGCATCATATTGCCACAAGGTGATCCCAGGGGAAAATGGACTCCTACCTATGAAGGACCATTTATAATCAAAAACATTTTCTCTGGTGGGGCAATGATCTTGACCACCATGGATAGTGACGACCTGCCACATCCTGCGAACACGGACATAGTCAAAAGATACTATGCATAAGAGACCCGCTAGGTTGACATACCTAGGTAAAACAAGGGCATCCCGGCGAACCAAAAAGGTTCGGGCAAAGTTAGGGATAAAACAAAAAAACTATACACCCGACAAGTGGAAAACCCGAAAGGGAGACTTGGGCAAAAAAGGGTTTCCAAGTGGACTGAAAACCCGAAAGGGCGGTCTAGGAAGAAGTTAGGGAATTAAAAGAGTACGATTATGACCCGTTGGATCACTTTACAAACAATCTTTGGCTTCCACTGACAAGCTCAAGATTTCTGATGAATTCAATTATCTTCGGACGAGGCAACTGATAGACAAGTTGCTCAGGGATACGAAGGCTATAACAGAATGGAAACCCCCTGGGATTTTTACACATAGCTATCTTTTCTTTTGAATCAAATTTTTCTTTTTTACGACAACATTTTATTACTAGAATATTTATATCCTTGTACAAAAATACTTACACAAAGTCAATACAAATATACCTCTTTGAAAGTGCAAAAACTATCTGTTTTTTCTATACGCTTGTGTTTTGTCTACAAAAACGTCCAATGATTCATTGTTGAACATATGCATTTGAATATAATTACTGTTTACAAATAAACAAAATGAAAAAAGACAATTACTGATGGGTTGAATGGATAGGGAAATACCTCTAGGCTATTCCATAAAAAATCCCCACAGTACATCATTTAATCCCCAACGGAACAAAATTCCCAGTTATCACTCCCCAGTAGAAGTTGTCAAATTTCTCAAGATTCCCCGATGGAATCTTACAAGTAGTATACGACATTTCCCTTACGACAGAGTTTATTTCTCTAAACTGAAATCCATCAAAATTTTGAATTCAAAACATGAATACTTACATATCCTCAGAAGCAGTCAGGGATTTATTTTCCCCAGTCCAACAGCAGTACAACGGACTAGCTCACATACGCATACATTGCATCCATATATCACGAACATTGATAACATGAATGAATTATACTATGAATTTCATACAACATAAACATTTTGTTTTAGCTAACATTTTACCCTTTTCAAGATAAGGTCAACAACTACCATTAACAAAATTCCAAAATCTCAGATAAAGTTCAGATACGCTCCAGACACGGACACTATTATGATACTCATTCAGATACAACTTTCAGATACAGTTCAGATATGCTCCAAACACGGACGCCATTCTGATACTCATTCAGATTTAACTTTCGATATAATTCAGATACGCACCAGACACAAATGCCATTCTGATACTCATTCAAAGACAGCTCTTTGATACAGTTCAGATACGCTTCAGACATGGACGACATTCTGATAGTCATTCAGACTCAACTTTCGATACAGTTCAGATACGCTCCAGACACGGATGCCATTCTGATACTCATTCAGATAAAGCTTTCAGATACAATTCAGATATGCTCCAGACACTGACACAATTCTTATACTCATTCAGATACAACTTTCAGATATAGTTTAGATACGCTCCAGACACGGACGCCATTCTTATACTTATTCAGATTCAACTCTCAGATACAGTTTAGATACGCTCCAGACACAGATGCCATTTTGATACTTATTCAAAGACATCTTTGAGATACAATTCAGATACGCTCCAAACATGGATGCCATTCTGATACTCATTCAGATTCAACTCTCAGATACAGTTCATATATGCTCCAAACACGGATGCCATTCTGATATTCATTCAAAGACAACTTTCAGATACAGTTCAGATACACACCATATACGGATTCCATTCTGATACTCATTCAAATGCAACTTTTGATACAGTTCAGATACGCACCAGATATAGATGCCATCCTGAAATTCATTCAAATACAATCCAAATACAATCACCTATGGATGGCATCTATAAGCCCATCTCCAACACCTATCCATCCTTTCTCCGAATGGCATCTTTAAGCCCATTCCCTATACAATCAACCACAACATCATCAAGTACAAGTTTCTGGGCACTCTAGTGTTCAATCATCTTCCACCTTCAAGTCACGAATGGCAAATCCGCCAACCCTACTATCCAGGTTCCTTCCCATAAGCCCTAATATCCAGGCTTTCATCTCGAAGTAACCCTACTATCCAGGTTCCTTCTCCCTTATCTCTGGACAACAGTTTACAACACTGAAAGGCCCAGACCCGACCAGATACGGTCAATTTCATATTTCCCCAGTAAGTCGCTGTACAGCCTAGACCCTAAATAGGTATACATTCTACCTTCACTCCCTCAATCAAGAGTTAATTTCCCAGTAGAGTAATGGATAACCGAAGCTCCTAGATCTTACCTCCCAGGGCAAAATTCTACATTCCTCAGCAAAGTCCTCCTCAAGAGCAAGTACAGGAATTATCGCTAAAGAATCTCTTATGCAACTGATCTTTTCTGGATGGCATCTTTAAGCCCATCTCCGACGATTCCCCATCTCCTTCTAAATAACATATTTAAGCATATTCTCTAAATACCATCAATCATCACATCACCGAGTGAAAATTTTGGGACACTCTAATGTCCAATCATCTTCCACCTTCGAGTCACGAATGACAATACTCGCCAATATAACTCTTCAGGCTTAGGAAGATTGAACAGGGGCAGATGTTGTACCCCAAACTTTTCCCTCTCATTTCTCAAGGGATCATCCTGGACCCTCAGGTTTTCTTCCATCCAATTTCAAGCCTTGAATTACAAATTTTCCAAGAAAGTCATCCACAAGGGAAAAATGGTCACTTACATACTGAAAAGTCAAACTTTGACTTTTGGATCAAAATCAAGATACATTGAAATATGAAGTTTGTTTCATCAATAAATTCAAAAGACAAAATTCTAAATACTTAGAATTTTTCCAAGTGTTTAAGAAATAGGCCAAGCTCTAAACTTCTGATCAGATTATCACCATGATACAAGCTGATTCTGGAAGAACTTGTGGCACAAAAATTATAGATTTCAATAAGATCTAAAACATTGCGTAATAGAACTTCCCCTGGAAATACTAGAATTTTAAGTTAAATGTTCAAAGACACGTCCATGAAACTTAAGCACTCAGTAAATTATGGACCTTTTCAAGACAGAGTTGGGTCAGAACTTCTGGGCCAGTTTTCATAAAGGTTCAGTTAGAGTTTGAAAGGATAATTCAAAGAAGGTTACAAAGCGTGTTATAAGCTTTCTGGAAAGTCTGAGAGTTCCTTCAGAACATGCTGGAGCAAGGAGATACAAGGATCATAAGTTGGTTGTTTATTCTAAATTATGCTGAAGCTGAACCTCTGACCCAAAATTAGGCAATGATGTAAAATCTCACATTGTAGGATTTCTGGTTTGATAAATCTCATCATCGTTTAATGCTCACAACTACTTTTGAGTCTTTATCCAAAGGATTTCCCCACGTGTGGCATAGAAGTACCATTACTGTCTTGGAAAAGCAGATTTTGTACAAAGTTTATGCTGGGCCCATGCTTCGCTTTTGCTTCTGAGGGTACTTTTCCTTAATTCATGCTTTCAAATCCAGCTTAGGCGCGGCTAAAAGCTGCTAACCACCTTACTTTGTGCCTTGAAACATACTTGTTTGAATTTGCTTCAAGAATAAGTCAGCGCCTAGCATACAGTGGCTTTACTTTTGATTTCTCCAAGCTACTGAGTCCTTGCCTATAAATTGAACTACATTTGCAACTGTGAAGAGGTCGAAAAATTGAGAAAGAAAAAGCCTTGAACCCCTGTTAAAATTCAAAGAGTCCAAAGTTGCCAACACAGAATACAAAATCTGTTAACTTTTGATTTCTTGCACTCAAACTCCATTTATTCTCATGTGTTTCTTGACTAAAACCATCCACACAGTTTCTGATTCACATATTAAGATGTATCCTAACTTTTGTGTTCATACTATAATACACTCTCCATCCACCTCCACCTCAAAGAAGTCAGAACATTAACTCTTGGTTGTTCCAAAAGTTGAAAACTTCTAGCCTGCTGAGTACGTAAAGAAGCTGCTCAGAACATCACCAGAGTTCAGGACCAAACTCCAGTTCACAGAGTCTTTTCTATCCGCAAGGTAAGCTTCTGTTGACCCTCACCATATTACTTAGGCATTATAAGATTTGCATGTTAAAAAAAATACAATGTAGACATCATGTTTCTGAGGCTGTACGCATTCTAAGGTTTCACATATTTGTATGCCTAAGTAGGGGGTAATTTGGCTCAGAACTTCTTAAGGAAAGTAGAATTATCAAATTCATGCTTGCCTCTTATTTATAGTTCTGATACTTCTTGTTTCTGAAACACTGAAAACGAGCCATAACTATTATATGCGCATCTTCTGTATTGTTGAGAAATGACTAAGTTGCAGATGTTCTGACTAGCATGGAGAGGGAGACCAAGTTCTGCCAGTGGTATCAGAACTTCTGAAATCTTCTTTGTCCCCAACGGACCCAGAACTTCCGACTTTACCTATTTCTACTAATATGATTTCTGTTTTTGCAGCATGCCAAAGTCAGAACTTCTGATCTCTTTTAGTTCAGCAATGCGCTGATTTTATTTTCATTTTCCTTACTATTTTTGCTATCACTTCTATTTTTACTAATAAAAAAAACACCAAAAACATTTTACATTTTACATGCTTTATTTTATTTCTTAAAACAAAAAGATCAAAAATATTTTCTTAAACCAAACTTATCTCTTTTCTAAAACAAAACAAGTTCATTTCACATTTCCTTGTATATTCTTATTCATTCAATATGGTTGTAATAGTAAATTAGGACTTAATTTTATTTGCAATCCCCATTTGTAAATTTGTACATCACCTCCCACCAATGTTGTAATAGCGTAGTAACTTTATATTTCGCAATTTATCGCTTTTACATAATATGCTAGTAATTTGGGTTTGTATGGAAAGAATAAAAACAATCAAAATAGAAAACCCTAATTCAAGATAAAAAAAAGCATGAAAATGACATACTTGCATGCAAGCACCCCTAGGGTTATCCCACTTGGCTGCCTTACAAAAATGGCCATATTACGCATGTAAGGTATATTAGCAAAAACAAGCAAATACAAGATCATAGTCCCTCGATGATGCTATTCAAAGTTGCCTTACAAAATGATCTTAGTCCCTCAAAAAATGCTAAGATACCTTGCAACATTGCTAATCATGGCTATACGATGACCCACGCCCGTCACGTTTACATCCAAGGATAGTGTTGCTTACCAAATCAATGGTAAGACAACAATATCAAAGGAAAAGAAAAAAATGAACAAGAAAGACATTTGAGTAGGTAGATTGCTCCTAATTACTTGCTCCATTTCAAACAAAACATCCTTGCTATTTTCAAAAACAAACACTTACAAATTTCAAAATATCTTACAAACATTGAAAACAGTTTCAAAAAGATAAACATCTTTGTATACATTCTTACGAACAAGAATTATTACGAAGATTGCCTAAACAAATGGCCCATTTACAAAATACTTTCAAAAAACACACAAAGATAAATTTCAAACAAAAGCAAGTGATCTAGCAAGTAACTAAGAGCCCATGTAAAACCATGGATGAAAAGGGTGCTAATACCTTCCCTTTTCATAATCTACCCCCCGAACTCAAGAAACAATATCAAGGTCTTTCCTGTGCTTTTTCACCTTTCCTTTTGGATAAAAGAAAAGTCGGTAGAGACTCTTGCTAACCGCAACATTTGCGATCAAACGCAAAAAAACCAAGTCAGTTCTCCCACTATATCACACATACCTACAAGAGTGATTTGGGATAGCCTTCATGGGGAATGCATACTTCCAAAATTTCAGAGTTCGTCCATCCTTGGGGTCACTATTTTTGTTCCCCCTGAGTCACAAAATTTAAAGTAAAAAGTAATTTGTAAATTCTTCTCAAAAGAACAATTTTGTTATTTAATATTTTTTCTTTGAAAATTACTACCAATTATAAATGGAGTCTTTTTAAGAAGAATAAAATAAGAATTGCAAAGAATTGCATAAAAGCTCAAACTTTATTATTAGAATGGTAGTCTGCAAATGGCGAGACTCCATAGATGATTTAAAAGTTTGGAAAATGGTAATATATTGGAAAAGATACATTGAAATACAAAGGCCACTATTCTCCCTAACAACTTTGAATACCTGAGCAATGACTTCTGTTGAAGCGTGGTGAGGATCCAAGAAGATTGTTGCTTCAATGATCAAGTCTTGTCTGACGCAGTTACTTGCCAAGAAATCCCTAACTTTTTCCTAAGTTGCCCTTGCGTGTTTTCAACCTAGAAGGAGAATTTATTCTGTTTATGTCTCTAATTTTTTCCTAGACCGCCCTTTCGGGTTTTCAACCTACCGTGACGCTCCTTTTTTCCTAAGCCGCCCTTTCGGGTTTTCGACATAGCGAGTTTTTCTTTTATTTACTTAGGAGAAGTATTTCTTGAGTGTATCAGCATTCACGGGACGTGGAAACTCCTCTCCATCTATAGTTTCAAGAATCAATACACCACCAGAGAAGGCTTTCTTGACAACATATGGGCCTTCAAAATTAGGAGTCCACTTTCCCCTGGAATCAACATTAAAAGACATGATCTTCCTGAGCAAGAGATCGCCTTATTAAATTCACGAGGTTTGACCTTCTTATCAAAAGCTTTCTTTATTCTCTGTTGGTATAATTAACCATGACACAAGGCTGTCGATCTCTTCTCTTCAATCAAATTCAACTGGCCAAACCTGTTCGAGACCCATTCATCCTCTGACAACTTTGATTCCATTATCACACGTAAAGAGGGAATCTCAACCTCAACGGGGAGCACTGCTTCCATGCCATACACAAGAGAGAACGGGGTTGCCCTTGTTGAAGTACTGACAGATGTTCGATAACCGTGTAGAGAAAAAGGGAGCATTGGATTCCAATCTTTATAAGTAACAACCATTTTATAGATGATCTTCTTGATATTTTAATTAGCAACTTCAATAATCCCATTCATCTCTGGCCTGTAGGGAGATGAATTATGGTGGACAATCTTTCATTCTTCATAAATTTCTGTCATAATTTTGTTATTCAGATTTGAGCCGCTGTAATTGATAATCCTACTTGGCACACCATACCCACATATGAGATTGTTCTTGATAAAGCGCACTGCCACCTGCTTAGTAACATTACCATATGAAGTTATTCCATCAATTTGGTAAAGTAGTCAATTGCCACCAAGATAAAATGATGCCCATTCGATGCCTTTGGTTCAATCGTTATGATCATGTCAGTACCTCACATAGAGAAAGGCCATGGGGAAGAAATAACATTGAGAAGTGTCAGAGGCACATGAATTTTGTCAGCATAAATATCACATTTATGGCACTTCTTTGCAGATTTGTAACAGTCAGATTCCATTGTCAGCCAATAATAACCTGACCTAAGCATCTTCTTTGCCATCGAATGTCCATTGGCATGAGTACCAAAGGAACCTTCAGGAACTTCATGCATTAACATGTCTGCTTCGTGTCTATCCATGCATCCGAGCAAGACCATGTCATAATTTATTTTGTATAGCATATCTTCATTGAGCAAAAAGCTACCTTCCAACCTTCTCAACATCTTTCTATCTTTAATAGATGCACCAGCCGGGTATTCCTGAGTCTAAAGAAAATGTTTGATATCATAGTACCAAGGTTTCTCATCTGACATTTCTTCTGTTGAAAACACATGAGCCTGTCTAACCAAACATCATAATATGATACGAGGCACATCATTCCAAGTATTTAATTGATACATAGAAGCTAGAGTTACCAAAGCATCCGCCATCTGATTTTCATCTCTGGGGATATGATGGAATTCAAATTTGTTAAAGAAGGGTAATAATCTTCTGGGAAATTCTTTGAAAGGGATCAAGCCAGGGTTACGAGTATCCCATTCTCCTTTAATCTGATTTATTACCAAAGTTGAATCGCCATACACATCTAGAACTTTGATCCTAAGATCAAAAGCCTTCTCGAGACCTATGATACAAGTATCATATTCTGCCATATTATTGGTACAATCAAATGTCAGCCTTGCAGTAAAAGGAATGTGTGATCCATGAGGAGTGATGATGACATCACTAATTCCTTTCCCATAAGCATTCAAAGCTCCGTCAAATACCATACCCCACCAGGATTCAGGATCAGTACCTTCCCCAGGAAAAGGTTCATCGCAATCTTTTGTTTTCAAGAACATCACATCCTCATCAAGGAAATCATATTTAACAGACTGATAATCATCAATCGGTTCATGAGCAAGATAATCTGCTAACACACTTCTTTTTATAGACTTCTGGGTACAATATTCAATATCATATTCAGACAACAACATCTGCTAATGGAAAATTCTCCCAATAAGAGCAGGCTTTTAAAAAATATACTTAATTGGATCCATTTTGGAAATCAACCAAGTGATATGATTCAACATATATTTCCGCAACCAATTTACCGCCGAAGCCAGAGCACAACATGTCTTTTCAAGCATAGAATACCGTGACTCACACTCAGTAAACTTCTTGCTGAGATAATAAATGGCATATTCCTTCCTCCCTGTTTCATCTTGTTGTCCCAAAATACAGCCCATAGAATTATCTAACATTGTTATATACATGATCAATGGTCTTCCTCCAACAGGCGGGAGCAAGATAGGAGGTTCAAGCATGTACTCTTTAATACTTTAAAATTCCCTTTGGCAATCATATTTCCACACACAACCTTGATCTTTATTTAACAACTTAAATATTGGTTCACACGTTGCAGTCATATGGGAAATAAATCTGGAAATGTAATTCAGACGTTCAAGGAAACCTCTAACTTTCTTTTCAGTTCTTGGCGCTGGTATTTCTTGAATTGCTTTGACTTTATCAGGGTTAACTTCAATTCCCTTTTAGCTTACAATGAAACATAACAATTTCCTTGATCAAACACCGAAGGTGCATTTGTTTGTATTTAAGCAGAGACGATACTTCCTCAAACGCTGAATCAATTTCAACAAATATTCTATATGCCCTTCTCCAGTCTGGGATTTGGCAATCATATCATCAACATATACCTCAATTTCCTCGTGCATTAGATCATGTAATAGGGTTGTCATAGCCCTTTACTACGTTGCACCAGTGTTCTTCAACCCGAAGGGCATCACTCTGTAACAGAATGTTCCCCAGGGTGTGATAAACGTTATTTTTTCCATGTCCTCAGGAGCCATTTGAATTTGATTATATCCTAAAAATCTGTCCATGAAGGAGAATACTTTGAATTTTGTTTTACTGTTAACCAACATGTCAATATGTGGCAATGTGAAATTATCTTTTGGACTAGCTTTATTTAAATCTCTATAATCAACGCACATGCAAACTTTTGCGTCTTTCTTTGGTATTGGGACAATGTTGGCAATCCACTAAGGGTACACTGATGTCACAAGAAAACCGACATTAATCTGCTTTTAAAACTTCTTCTTTAATTTTCACTGCCATATCAGGGTGAGTTCTTTGCAATATCTGCTTGATTGGCGGGCACTCTGGCTTTAGCGGCAAATGATGTTCCACAACATCAGTATCCAAACCAGGCATGTCTTGGCATTACCAATCAAATATGTCTACATACTCTTTCAACAATTCAATCAACCTGCTCTTTACATCGGGATGCAACAATGCTCTAATCTTGACTTCTCTTGGATCTTCCTCTGAACCCAAATTGATTGTCTCCAACGACTCTTTATATGGCTGAATGGCTTTTTCCTCGCGCTCAAGCAATCGTAAAACCTCTTCTGGAATTTCATCATATTCATCTTCTTCTACCCCATATACGAGATATTCAAAGTTGGGAGAGGGCACAAGGTCATTGTATTCAACGTTTTTTTTAATTAATCTGCATATATGACTTATGATTGCTTTTATAAAGTGACACGCATAGCAAGTGATTATGCAAATTAAAATTATTATTTATTTTGAGAGGGATTTTTCTGATTACCATTTTCCAAGAAAAAGCTTAAAATAAAGACACAATTTAGGAATCAAAGACAACTTTTATTATTGATTCTAAAGATCAAAGTAATAGATAAGCCCGTACAATATCAACTTTCACCTTGGGCACAGTGAAATATTTTTGAAAAGATTAACAAAAGAAAATTACTTTGAGATATGAATGTAAGAGGGAACATCAATAGTGACCCAGTTCCGGACTCCGACTCCATGCGTCACGTAGTTCTGTATCTCCTACTCTTCTTCATTCTCCATAATAGCATTGATCCTAGAAACAATTAGATGAAGATAACCTCCATTGTGAAAGACATTATGATATTTTCCCAAAGCAGACTTCGGCTTCATATTATCACCTTTACCATTCTTCACAGAAAATCCCAAACCAACCCTATTCTTGTTCACCGGAAAATCAACAATCTGCCCCCATACTTTTCTAGGGCCATTATGCACAACCTGCTGCGCATCTTTGAATGAAGTCATAGAATTCTCATTCTCCCCTACATTATCAACGGATAAAGCTTGGAACTGAGTTCCAACAACAGCTTCGTCGACTTCCATAACACTGAAAGAGGATAAATAAGTTATTAACAATGCTTGATCTCTATTTATGATGACCACTTTTCCTTCACGCACAAACTTCAACTTTTGGTGCAAAGTTGAAGTGACAGCCCCTGACTCGTGTATCCATGGCCGTCCCAGTAAACAATTGTAATAGGGTACAATATCCATAACTTGGAAAGTAATCTGAAACAAGTGCATGCCTATGTGAATATGCAGATCCACTTCCCCAATAACAAACTTCCTTGATCCATCGAAAGCTTTTACAATTAAGCAACTCGGAAGAATGGGAGTTCCTTGATACTTTAGCTTCATAAGGGTACTCCTTGGTATGACATTTAGAGCATACCCATTATCAATCAACACATTTGACAATGAATCGTTCTTACAGTTCATGGAGATATGGAGAGCCAGATTATGATTCCTTCCTTTTTCAAGCATTACGTCATCAAAAAAACTTAGGTTATTACAGGATATAATATTCCCTACCACACTGCTGAATTTGTCTAACGACATATCACTTTCCACAAAAGTTTGATCTAATACTCTCATCAAGGACTCCCTGTGAGTAGAAGAGTTTATCAACAAAGCTAGAATAAATATCTTTGATGGTGTCTGTAACAATTGGTCTATGATCCTGTAGTCGCTCATCTTGATAGTCTTTAATATATCATCCATATCTTTCTCCAGAGTAGCACCACTGGATTCCCCCACTTCTTTCATAGTTGCAACACATTCAAAAACCTTCTTATTAGCGTTAACATTCCCTATGTTGTACCCCAAAATTTTCCCTCTCATTTCTCAAAGGATCACCTGGACTCTCAGGTTTGCTTCCATCAAATTCCAAGCGTTGATTTACAAATTTTTCAAGAACGTCATTCACAAGGGCAAAATGGTCATTTGCATACTAAAAAGTCAAACTTTGACTTTTTGATCAAAGTCAAGTTTCAAGAATCATAGTTCATCAAGAGATGTTGGAATGTGAGATTTGTTTCATCAAGATATTCAAAAGTAAAAATTACTTTGGGAAAAGTCAAATTTCTAAATACTTAGAATGCTTTTAAGTGTTTAAGAAATATGACAAGCTCAGAACTTCTGATCAGATTATCATCATGATGCAAGCTGATTCTGGAAGAACTTCTGACCAAGAGTTTTAAATCTCAATAAGACCTAAAATATCACAAAATAGAACATCTCCTAGAAATGTTGGGATTTCAAGTCAAATCCTCAAAGACACATCCCTGAAACTGAAGCATTCAACAAATTCTTGAAACTTTCAAGACAGAGTTTGGTAAGAACTTCTGGTCCAGTATTCAAAAAGATCCAGTCAGAGTTTTCAAGGGTAATTCAAAGAAGATTTACAAAGTGTGTTGCGAGCTCCCTGGAAATTCTAAGAGCTCCTTCAGAACATGTTGGAGCAAGGAGATACAAAGATCAAAAGTTGGATGTTTATTCTAAATTACGCTGAAGCTGAACTTCTGACCCAGAATTAAGCAATGATGCAAAATCTCACATTGCAGGATTTCTGGTTTGATAAATGTCATCATCATTTAATGCTAACAACCACTTTTGAGTCTTTATCCAAAGGATTTCCCCATGTGTGGTATAGAAGTACCATTGCTGTCCTTGAAAAGAAAACTTTTGTACAAATTTATGTTGGGTCCATGCTTTGCTTTTGCTTCTAAGGGTAGTTTTCCTTAATCACTGCTTACAATTCCAACTTAAGTGTGGCTAAAGTTTCTAACCACCATACCTATTTAAACTTGCTTCAAGAACAAGTCAGCGCCTAGCATATGATTGTTGTACCCTTGACCTCTCCAAGTTACTAAACCTTTGCCTATAAATTGAACCTCATTGGCCATTGTAAAGGGGTCGGAAAAAAATTGGAAAAAGAAAAATCCTTGAACCCCTGCCAAAATTCCAAGAGTCCTATACTGCAAACACAAAAATACAAAACCTATTATCTTTTGATTCTTCCATTCAAACTCCATTTTTTCCTCAAGTGTTTCTTGACCAAAGCCATCCATACAGTTTTTGATATACATTCAGAAGCCATCCTAACCTCTATAGTCAAACTGTAACACACTCTCCATCAATATCCACTTCAAAGAAGTCAGAACTTTTCTCCTTGGCTGCTCCAGAATTTTCCAATCATTCATAGCCCAAGTTGAAAGCTTCCAGCCTGCTGAATACGTGAAGAAGCTGTTCAGAACATCACCAGAGTTCAGAATTAGACTCCAGCTCATAGAGTATTTTCCAGCTGCAAGGTAAGATTTTGCTGACTCTCATCATAGTACTTAGGCATTGTCAGATTTTCATATTCAAAATACAATGTAGACATCATGATTCTAATGCTGTACGTATTCTGAGGTTTCACATATTTGTATGCCTAAATAGGGAGTAAATTAGTTCAGAACTTCTTAAGGAAATTAGGATTAGCAAATTCATGCTTACTTCTGACTTATTAGTTCTGATATCTCTTGTTTTTGAAACATTACGAAACTTGCCATAACTGCTATATGCGCATCTTCTATTTTGTTGAGAAATGACTAAGTCGCAGATGTTATGACTAGCATGGAGGGGGAGACTAAGTTCTTCCAGTGGCATCAGAACTTCTAAAATCTTCCTTTTTCCCAGGCGACCCAGAACTTTTGACTTCACCTATTTCTACTAATGTGATTTCTGTTTTTGTAGCACGCCAAAGTCAGAACTTCTGATCTCTTTTAGTTCAGCAATGCGATGATTCCATTTTATTTTTCTTTACTATTTTTTCTATCACTTCCATTTTCACTAATAAAAAAAACACCAAAATTTTTTACATTTTACATTTTTTATTTTATTTCTTAAAACAAAAAGATCAAAAATATTTTCTTAATCAAAACTTATTTCTTTTCTTAAACAAAACAATTCCATTTCATATTTTCTTGTACATTCTTATACATTCAATATGGTTGTAATAGTAACTTAGGAATTTAATTTCTCGCAATCCCCATTTGTAAATTTGTACACCCCACCCCCCTAATGATTGTAATAGCGTAGAATCTTTACTTTTCACACTTTTATTGCTTTCATATATTATCAGTAATTAGGTGTGTATGGCAAGACATGAAATCAACAAATAGATCATCCTAATCAAGACTAAATGCATGCAATCAAACACATTTTGCACATATGCACACCTTAGGGTAACCTCACTTGTTTCCTATCGGAAAATAGTCATGTCCCTCTAACATGGGTGGTTTAGAAAAGACCCTCGATAAAAGATTGTATTCCCTCGATGTTTCCGTCGGTAAATGATCTTGTCCCTAAACGAAATTGCTAAAACATCCATAGGTTTCCTTCTATGACTATATGGTGACCCACTCCTATCCCATCACATCCAACGATGGGGCTTCTCACCAAATCATTGGTAAAATAGCAACACCTAAAGGAGGAGGAAAAGAACATCTAAGACCTTTTGAGTAGGTAGATTCGCTCCTAGTTGCTCGCTTTCTCACAACCAAACATTTTACACCAACCCTTTCACATTAAAACCTTGTTTTCAAAAATACAAAAGCTTTTTGTATACGTTCTTATAGAGATGAGAACTATTACAAAAACATCTTTTCAACAACACTTTCAAAAAACACATTGCACAAACACCTATATGAACTATTTTCGAAACCAAACTTTGTACGCGTTCTTATAGAAACGAGAACAATTACAAAGACATTTTCAAAATACTTTCAAACCCACAACACAAAGCATATTTTCAAACAAAGCAAGTGATCTAGCAAGCAACTAAGAGCCCATGGAAAACCATGGATGAAAAGGGTGCTAATACCTTCCCTTTTCATAATCTACCCCCCGAACTCAAGAAAACATCTCTAAAGGTCTTTCCTGTTCTTTTTAGCCTTTCCTTATTGGATAAAAGAAAAGTCGGTGGCAACTCTTGCTATCCGCACATTTGTGATCAAACACAAATAACCAATTCTGTTCTCCCACCGTATCACAGAACTGGCGACTCTGCTGGGGACATTAAAAGTGGGGTTACCTTAGGGTTAGATCATATTTACTTACTTTCTTTGTTTGACTTGTACGCTTTACATTATGGTTCTTTGTTTGGGTTTGAATCCTCTACCCGAATTTGGGACACCTTTGAGGTAAGTAGCAATAAACTGTGAGGGAACTATGCGGGGTATACCGACACAGTTGAAGCAGTAGCTACATTGATGTGACACTTCGGTTGGTACCGGTAACCCTTGAGTTAATAAAGGAGAGTACGGGGCCGTTGCGTGGTGTTATAAAGCATCAACTGAACTTAGAACCTTTAATTTCATAACTTGGCCAATAGGACGTAGCGATATGGCCGACTTTGGTGTATTCCCAAGGTCGACAAATACTCGATGCTACACTCATTGAGGTTTGACTCTTGATTTTTGTTTGTTTGCGAGTCAATCGCCTATTGAATGAAGCTCGGGGGAAAGATCAGTGATATTGAGATCCCTTAGAACCCGATTACTATTAACTAGGACAGGTTGAGCCAACTAAACTTCAAGAGGGTACTTACCTACAAACTCCATGCAAGCCAAAACCTAAGGACTTGTCTGCTTTATGTGTATATGATTATTTGTATATAAACTTGCTGACTTTGCATACTTGTACATAACATCATACCATAGCATTTTCAATAACCGTTTCAAGGATCTCAAGGGCCTATGATGCAGGGTCACATTGAACCAAACGTCTATCAAGGGGCAAGAGGATTTGTTTTCCCCTAACCAAGCACCATCAAAGATCAAGTACAACAACTTGAGTCAAAGGCTATGACCCACTCGACATGGCGAGCTTAATTATCATGGAAGGACATCCACTAATACAAATTTCTCCAAGGGGAAGGAAGAATTGAAAGCACTCCTTGCTGGGAATCTGACCAAGAAATATCCTGATAACAAAAAGGATGACCAAGTTGAACAGCTGCAGGTTGAGATGGAAGCAATGAGAATCCAAATGTTGGGGAAGATGGCTATTATCCAAAGCCTAGCACGGGGACAAGAAGAGCTAAGGACCGTTGTCACCAAGCTCCATCAAGACGAATGCAACCGTAAGAAACAAATAGTCGAGGTTGGGGACCAAGTCATTGGTCAACCTCTGAGAAGACAAGAGGTTAGACCTTCTCAAATTGCTACTACCTCACTGGTCCAACAACAACCTCGCCAACAACAACAGAGTAATCGGCATAAGTGGAATACATCTGAAAGATGCTTCACCAAAGTCAATATGTCATTAGCTCAAGCACTGCAACACATGTTGGAGGCCAAGCTGATTATGTTAAAGGACCCTCCTAAGAATCCCGACACAGCCCCTCCAAAGTACAATCCAAATGCAAGATGCGCGTACCACTCCAACAGTCCTGGATATGACACCATTGGCTGTTAACCATTGAGAAATAAAGTTCAAGACCTAATTGATGAGGGAACACTAGAATTCGAACCAGATGGTCAACTGGAATTCTTCTGACACCCCTCAAATGCTCACCACCTAGATTGAAAAGTTCAGACAAAGAGGCTTCTGTTCATTTGAATTTTCAATTGTAATCTCTTTTGTTTGTTCAAACAATTATCTATTAATGTCAAACTTCATTTCATTAATGCATTGCATATGTTTGTTTTGATTCCATCCATTCGTTTTCACTATATTTAAACTATGCTTTTTACTCTCTTTATGACATTCAACTCTTGCTAAAAGTTACAAGCCTATAGAGGGAGGATGACGAAAACAATGCCATAAATCTCATACAATATGCTTTTGAACAGACTTTGCTGAAAATGTACATGAGTTCTTTCAAATCCTAAACACTGGAGTTATAAGGAAGATAATCCCTAGTCAACCCCTTCGAGCCAAAGAAGTAGAAGTTTTCCTTTTTTCACAAATTGAAACCTTTAATCAAAACCTGGGGCAGGGTAGTCTCTCAGTTAATTCAAATGCACGTTTAGCCACAAACTCTCATCTCGTAAATACAACGAACGACATCAAAACATTCCTCTGGAATCAAAAGACGGTGATGGTTCCCTATCACATAGGAAGACATTATCTCTCAAAAAGAAAAGCCCACCAAGTCAAAACCTACAAAGGAGACTTAAGAAAAACTGGGGCATCCCGCTGACCGTAATCTAAAAACAAGAACAGTCAGGAAAAAATTAGGGATAACAAACCAAAAGAAAGGGGTCACTACAAATCCTCAACAACATGAAAAAAAATGCAAAAATGACTGCCTTCCGACAAACTTAACTTGTCTGAACCATCACCAAAACGTCATTCTAGGCTCAATTGGAGTTCAAACGCACGATTAATTGAGTTTAGGACTGAAGAACATCACGAAGAGAGGGTGGGTACAAATACACTTTGAGCCTTTATCCTTTGTTTCTTAAACTGTGAACCAAGCCACGTTACAACCCTTCAAAAGTCCTAATTGAAGCATGGGTTAGTTCGAAAGCACACTGTTACAAAAGGTATCCTGACTCCTGTAAAGCGTTACTCAAAATCCTGAGTTGAATTTTTCTTACAAAATTGTTTTACTTACTAAAACGCATTTTCAAAACTTCAAGACAAACATAAACTTTGCATTACTTGAATATCATTGTTTGGATATGGTTATTTGTTTGACAACGAAGAAATTCACACAACGAATATCTAGTGAACGAAAGCTCTCTCAGTGAACAAAATCACTTCAATTGGAAAGAAACTTCCAATGAAAATTCTCTCATAATCAAGGGGCACAACATGACCATCCAACACTTCTAGAGCAGTCAAGTCGAGATTCAAAGAATCTTTCAAAGAATTGTTGAATAACCAGGGGCAAATCTCCATATGTATCACTCAAGGGGAAATGTTACATTGATCATGGGTTTGAACAAAATACATTATGAAGACTTTCGGTACCATCAAATTACTTGTATGTGCCAATAGTATCAGATGGTGTCAGTATCAGATGGTGTCAGTATCATGTCTTTGGATCCTCCCATGACGGTTCTTAGAAAATTATGAGAATTGACCAAAGATCTTGGGTACCACCAATTTGATCGTCTGTGCCAGTAGTATCAGATGGTTTCAGTATCATGTCTTTATTTTATTTCACAACAGTCTTAGAAAATATCACTAGGAAGTTCAGGGATACCAAAAATGTGATCAAAATCTCAAGCGTCGATGTGCACCAGATTAACTTTGGGGGAAAACAGGCTCCCACATAAAGGGTTATGCGTGACCAAGAAAACATTTTCTAGCATTATTACAACACTTGCTACTAGGGAAAATGACAAATATCTCCAAGATCCTTCTCATAGGATGACTCTCATCCAGAGTTTCAATCTCTGAAAACTTCTCACCAGTTGAGTCGACCTCAAGAACCCTCGAGGATTATCCCTAGTGAAGAAGACACCTCTCCAAAAGACCCACCACATGGTTTATTTCCCCAACAAACTACAAATTCCCCAGTTTGAGTTTTCCTCTATGACTACTACAAATGAAAGGACCACAACTCCTTCCCCAGTAGACTACTCTACAGCAAGTTACTGTAAAGCCTGGACCCGACCAGATATCAGTTTAACTTCGACTTCCCAGTAAATCAACGAACAACTGAGACTCCTGAACTCTTTTTCCCCAAGCAAGAATCAACACTCTCCACAGAGTTTTCAACATTCCCCAGCGGAGCTCTCCTCAAACAACAAAACAGGAATCCTTGGTGGAAATTATTCTAAGCAAAATTTGAAGATTCACCTACTCTTCAACAGCAGTGCGGGATTTAATGACTCCCCAGCATTTGTTAAGGATTCATTTTCCCAGACAAAGATACATTCAAATAACATTTCATCCTTCATGCATCATATTACGCACATGACAAGTGCATACGACACAATCTCATTTATTTTGAGAACATCAGTGCACCATGCATTTCATGCATCATGACATTGCATACAACTAACGTTTTACCTTTTTCAGGATAAGGTTACTCAACAAATGGCTATCATCAACAATTTTCAAAAGGTCGCATATTAATACCTAAAACAAGCCAGGACAATTTTCTACACGACCATCTAAAGCAATCCTACACGGGTACCTTCTCATACACTCTTCTAGATAAAGTTCAGATACGCTCCAGATACAGATGCCATATGATACTCATTCAGATTCAGCTTCTAGATACAGTTCAGATACGCTCCAGATACGGATGCCATCCTGATACTCATTCAGATTCAACTTCTAGATACAATTCAGATACGCTCCAGATACGGATGCCATCCTGATACTCATTCAGACTTAACTTCTAGATATAGTTTAGATACGCTCCAGATACGGATGCCACCCTGATACTCATTCAGATTCAACTTCTAGATACAATTTAGATACACTCCAGATACGGATGCCATCCTGATACTCATTCAGATTCAGCTTCTAGACACAGTTCAGATACGCTCCAGATACGGATTCCATCTTGACACTCATTCAGATTCAGCTTCTAGATACAGTTCAGATACGCTCCAGATACGGATGCCATCCTGATACTCATTCAGATTCAGCTTCTAGATACAGTTCATATACGCTCCAGATACGGATGCCATCCTGATACTCATTATGACTAAACTTTCAGATATAGTTCATATACGCTTCAGATACGGATGCCATCCTGATACTCATTCAGATTCAGCTTTCAGATACAGTTCAAATATGCTCCAGATATGGATGCCATCCTGATACTCATTCAGATTCAGCTTCTAGATACATTTCAAATACGCTCCAGATACGGATGCCATCCTGATACTCATTAATATTTAGCTTTCAGATACAGTTCAGATACGCTGCGGATATGGATGGCATCCTGACACTCATTCTGATTCAGCTTCTAGATACAATTCAGATACACTCGAGATACGGATGCCATCCTGATACTTTTTTAGATTCAGCTTTCAGATAAAGTTCAGATACGCTCCAGATACGGATACCATCCTGATACTTTTTTAGATTCAGCTTTCAGATAAAGTTCAGATACGCTCCAGATATGGATACCATCCTGATACTCATTTAGATTCATTTTTCAGATACAGTTTAGATACACTCCAGATACGGATTCCATCCTAATACTCATTCAGATTCAGCTTCTAGAT
Source organism: Vicia faba (assembly GCA_948472305.1). Classification (NCBI taxonomy): domain Eukaryota; kingdom Viridiplantae; phylum Streptophyta; class Magnoliopsida; order Fabales; family Fabaceae; genus Vicia; species Vicia faba. Next base: position 104,888 of record CATIWC010001033.1, read on the forward strand.
ACAGTTTATATACGTTCCAGATACAAATGCCATCCTGATACTCATTCGGATTTAACTTTCAGATACAATTCAGATACGCTCCAGATACGGATGCCATCCTGATACTCATTCTGATTCAGCTTTCAGATACAATTTAGATACGCTTTAGACACGGTCGCCATTCTGATACTCGTTCAGTTTTAGCTTACAGATACAATTCTTTAATCATTTCTGGATGGCATCTATAAGCCCATCTCCAACAACTTTCCATAATCCCCCCAAATGGCATCTTTAAGCCCATAACCTATACCGCCAATCATCACATCACCGAGTTCAAATTTCTGGGTACTCTAATGTCCAATCATCTTCCACCTTCGAGTCACGAATGGAAAAACTTGCCAATCTAACTCTTCATGCTTAAGAAGATTGAATAGGGACATCTATTGTACCTCAAAATTTGCCCTCTTATTTCTCAAAGGATTACCCTGGGCCCTCAGGTTTGCTTCCATCTAATTCCAAGCCTTGAAATACAAATTTTTCAAGAAAGTCATTCACAAGGGCAAAATGGTCATTTGCATACAAAAAGTCAAACTTTGGCTTTTGGATCAAAATCAAGTTTCAAGAATCATATATCATTAAGACATGTTGGAATGTGAGATTTGTTTCATCAAGATATTCAAAAGTAAAAATTACTTTGGGAAAAGTCAAATTTCTAAATACTTAGAATGTTTTTAAGTGTTTAAGAAATATGACAAGTTCAGAACTTCTGATAAGATTATCATCATGATGCAAGCTGATTCGAGAAGAACTTCTGACCCAAAAGTTCTAGATCTCAATAAGACCTAAAATATCATAGAACATAACTTCTCCTACAAATGCTAGGATTTCAAGTCAAATCCTCAAAGACACGTCCCTGAAACTTAAGCATTCATCAAATTTTCGACACTTTCAAGACAGAGTTTGGTCAGAACTTCTGGGCCAGTTTTCACAAAGATTCAGTCAGAGTTTGCAAGGGTAATTCAAAGAAGATTTACAAAGCGTGTTGCAAGCTCCCTGGAAATTCTGAGAGCTCCTTCAGCACATGCTAGAGCAATGAGATACAAAGATCAAAAGTTGGATGTTTATTCTAAATTACGCTGAAGCTAAACTTCTTACCTAAAATTAAGCAATGATGCAAAATCTCACATTGCAGGATTTTTGGTTTGATAAATGTCATCATCATTTAATGCTCACAACCAATTTATAGTCTTTATCCAAAGTATTTCCCCACGTGTGGTATAGAAGTACCATTATTGTGCTTGAAAAGAAAACTTTTGTACAAAATTTATGATGGGTCCATGCTTTGCTTTTGCTTCTAAGGGTACTTTTCCTTAATCCCTGCTTACAATTCTAGCTTAAGTGCGGTTAAAGTTTCTAACCACCATACCTATTTAAACTTGCTACAAGAACAAATCAGCGCCTAACATAGGATAATTGTACCCTTGACCTCTCCAAGCTACTAAACCTTTGCCTATAAATTGAACCTCATTGGCCATTTTAAAGGGGTCAGAAAAAAATTGGAAAAAGAAAAATCCTTGAACCCCTGCCAAAATTCCAAGAGTCCAAAACTACAAACACAAAAATACAAAACCTGTTAGCTTTTGATTCTTCCATTCAGACTCCATTTTGTCCTCAAGTGTTTCTTGACCAAATCCATCCATACAGTTTTTGATATACATTCAGAAGCCATCCTAACCTCTATAGTCAAATTGTAACACACTCTCCATCAATATCCACTTCAAAGAAGTCAGAACATTGCTCCTTGGTTGTTCCAGAATTTTCCAATCATTCATAGCCAGAGTTGAAAGCTTCCAGCCTGTTGAATACATGAAGAAGTTGTTCAAAACATCACCAGAGTTCAGAATCAGACTCCAGCTCACAGAGTATTTTCCAGCTGCAAGGTAAGCTATTGCAAACTCTCATCATATTACTTAGGCATTGTCATATTTGCATGTTCAAAATACAATGTCGACATCATGATTCTGATGATATACGTCTTCTGAGGTTTCACGTATTTGTTTGCCTAAATAGGGAGTAAATTAGTTAAGAACTTCTTAAGGAAATTAGGATTAGCAAATTCATGCTTGCTTCTGACTTATTAGTTCTGATATCTCTTGTTTCTGAAACATTACGAACCTTGCCATAACTGCTATATGCGCGTCTTCTGTTCTGTTGAGAAATGACTAAGTTGCAGATGTTCTGACTAGCATGGAGGGGGAGACTAAGTTCTTCCAGTGGCATCAGAACTTATGAAATCTTCCTTGTTCCCAGTGGACCCAGAACATCTGACTTTACCTATTTCTACTAATGTGATTTCTGTTTTTGCAGCACGCCAGAGTCAGAACTTCTGATCTCTTTTAGTTCAGCAATGCGCTGATTCCATTTTCTTTTTCTTTACTATTTTTTCTATCACTTCTATTTTCACTAATAAAAAAGAAACACCAAAACATTTTACATTTTACATATTTTATTTTATTTCTTAAAACAAAAAGATCAAAAATATTTTCTTAAACAAAACTTATTTCTTTTCTTAAACAAAACAAGTCCATTTCACATTTTATTGTACATTCTTTTCCATTTAATATGGTTGTAATAGTAACTTAGGACTTTAATTTCTCGCAATCCCCATTTGTAAATTTGTACACCCCATCCCCCTAATGATTGTAATAGCGTAGAATCTTTACTTTCTGCACTTTTATTGTTTTCATATATTGTTAGTAATTAGGTGTGTATGACAAGACATGAAATCAACAAATAGATCATCCTAATCAAGACTAAATGCATGAAATCAAACACACTTTGCACATATGCACACCTTAGGGTAATCTCACTTGTTGCCTATCATAAAAATTGTCATGTCCCTCTAACATGGGCGTTTTAGCAAAGACCCTCGATAAAATATTGTAGTCCCTCGATGACCCTCGATGTTGCCTTCGGTAAAAGATCTAGTCCCTAAATGACATTGTTAAAACATCCATAAGTTGCCTTCTATGATTATATGATGACCCACGCCTCTCCCTTCACATCCAATGATGGGGCTTCTCACCAAATCAATGGTAAGATAGGAACACCTAAAGGAGGGGGAAAAGAACATATAAGTCCTTTTGAGTAGGTAGATTCCCTCCTAGTTGCTCGCTTTCTCACAACCAAACATTTTACACCAACACTTTCACATTGAAACCTTGTTTTCAAAAAGACAAAATCTTTTTGTATACGTTCTTATAGAGACGAGAACTATTACAAAAACATCTTTTCAAGAACACTTTCAAAAAACACATTCCACAAACACCTCTTTGAACTATTTTCGAAATAACACTTTGTACGCGTTCTTATAGAAACGAGAACCATTACAAAGACATTTTCAAAATACTTTCAAACCCACAACACAAAGCATATTTTCAAACAAAGCAAGTGATCTAGAAAGCAACTAAGAGCCCATGGAAAACCATGGATAAAAAGGGTGTTAATACCTTCCCTTTTCATAATCTACTCCCTAAACTCAAGAAAACATCTCTAAAGGTCTTTCCTGTTCTTTTCAGCCTTTCCTCATTGGATAAAAGAAAAGTCGGTGGCGACTCTTGCTATCCGCATATTTGTGATCAAACGCAAACAACAAAGTCAGTTCTCTCACTGTATCACACCCTCGAATGATAGATGTTAAAACACGACCACTACATATCACTCTACTGGCCTCAACAATATTATTGAAACCAGACAAAGGTTGGGTGGGAACTTCCAGATCATCCTCCAATATTGTAGCATTGTATTTGTAAGGTACGACCTTATATGATTCCAAAGGAACAGGGCCTATCAAGCAAATTACCACTGGAGCAACCACTGGCTTGCTACAATACTCAATCTCTATAGGGGCGGGATCGTTGAAACAAGGAACAATAACATTTGCACCTTCTTCAGAATACTTGGTCATCACAAAATCATTGGTAGAAAATATTTCTTCATCTAAGGAAAAGAATTCATCTGCATAAGCATATTCATCATCTGACACAGTCTCAGCCAAACAATCTTCAATCACATTAATCTCGTGGTAATCATCTCTATTACCAGAAACCTTGATAGTACCATTGTCCAAAAATAATTGAATACCCCTTGTCACAATGGAACAACCACGAGAACCTCTGCAGCAAATCCGACAAGATCCATAATGGTGTTCTACTTGACCATCCATATGGCAGAAGGTAGCGTGCAACTGCACCAAATCATCATTCATATGGTTCACATCAAAGATCTGGAATTTTCCAGAACATCTAAAGAACATGTTCACATCTTCCTCATATTCTTCCCTAGGCCTGATTATATGAATGAGGCGTTCGTCCATCATTTCCTAGAGATCAGCCTTTGTCTTATCACACCCTTGTATATTTGTACTGCAAATACCACAACCAGTATGGTCATGCATATAGTAACTAAACTCGCAGAGATCAGCATGAATCTTTACCAAATCTCCTCTAACTAAGATGATATCAAAAATACAGAAGTCCCCTAGACAACCAGTAACCATGTTGACAACATTTTATCCTCCATGTTTTGGTAGAGGATTATATTTTACGTTAGGGCCGACATCATTAAAGGACAGAAGGCCAGATCTCACCATCTTTGTACCTCATATTTCAGAGGATAAAATTTTTCCACATTGTACCCTGGTGCTCCCTGATGAAAAGCAATGTCTGATCTTCCTTATAATACCATGGTAAATGTGATGGTATAGCGGGGGGAGGCCTGGTCTGAACCAACTTTTTCTGAATCAATACTGGGAGTAACTCTGCATAGCTCATGGGGATAAAGTCAAAAGTCTCTCTCCTCTGATTCTTCCCTTGATTTCGCTAATAGGATGGTCTTTGATAAGCCACTATGGTCGGAGTCGTATTGACAACTGGAGTTGCCGAACCAACCTGTTGGTGGCGATGATGATTTCTTCTAGGAGGATTAACCATTCTCTCTTGAATAACAACATTTGTATCTCCCTCTTTATTTTTATCAAACCCGTAGGATGATTTCTTCGTACTCCAAGAATTTTCACTTCTTGTCAAGCGACCCTCTCTTACAACTTCTTCCAAACGAACATCCATGCTCACCATTTTGGTAAAATCACTTGGCGCACTCGCCACCATTCTTTCATAATAGAAAGAACCTAGAGTATTTAGAAAAATATTCATCATCTCTTTTTCTTCCATTGGAGGGATCACCTGGGCAGCTACTTCACGCTATCTCTATGCATATTCCTTAAATGAGTCTTTGTTCTTCTGGACCATTGCCCTGAGTTGATCATGGTCAGGTGCCATGTCCATATTATATTTGTACTGTCTAATAAACGCTTCACCCAAGTTGTTGAAAGTATGAATATTGGCACTATCCAAGCTCATGTACCACTTCAATGCAACACCAGTCAAATTGTCTTTAAAAAAGTGAATTAATAGGCATTGATCATCGATGTAAGTAGACATCCTTCTTACATACATCACTAGGTTAACATAAGGACAAGTATTTCCATTGTACTTCTCGAATTGCAGTACTTTAAACTTCATAGATATTTTCACATTTTGAACCAAACACAGATCATTCACATTCTGCCCAAACAATTCTGTTCCTTGAAGGACCTTCATTTCCTTCTGCATCTCATTGAACTGGTCTTGGAAGTCATCTAAACGGTCATAGAAACCCATGCTTTCACTCGGAGGAGGAGCAGGACGATAAACTCCATCATTCAAAAATGGCATAACATTCACTAAAGGAGGTGCATTATAATGGATCTCTTTTCTAGCCATAGGAGTGACATGCACCATAAGAGGTGCAGAAACAATAGTAGTTTGAGCAAACAGAGCAACTTCAGTATCAAGATTATAACCTTTTAGCATGAAGTTCTCTGGAATTCTCCATGGATAACCCTGAGGCATACGATTCCGAACAACAATAATTAGAGTAACAGGAAAAAAGCAACTGTCGGAGCTTCAGAAGTAACTGTTGTCTGTTGAGGCTAAGCAAGTTGTGGCTAATTCTGTGCAGCCACCAACGATTCCATCAAAGCAGTGAAATTGGCAATACCATCGCTCAGAGCAGTGACTTCTTTGCGCAACTCTGGATTCTCTTATTCTAGATTCTCCATCTTCCTTCTGGAATAAGCCCGGGTATTATACTGGTGAGACAACTTGCTGAATGAAGTAAAGAAGCACAGTAAGACACCTGGGCATGAACAAAAATTCAAGAATTATGTACAATATGATGCATGATATGCAATGCACATGACTTATTTTATTATTAATATTTCAATGAACTAAAAGATTTATAGACAATTTGTAAATATTAAAGTACTAACACATTCGAAATACTAAAAAACTCATTATAATAACTTCAAATCATATTACAACTTTTGTAGTGCAAGTTTAAATAATCCCAAGTACAAGATAAGATGAAAATCTATGACCGTAAAAAATAAAAGCTGATGAAGATCACTCCACACATTGACGCTTCCATGTGAGTCTCGCAATCTGAGCCTTCAACTGCTTGTTCTCTTCTGCATATATGTTGGCGACTTCTTTCCAATCACAAGAGCCAGAAAGTGAGAAACTAGGTCCTGACTGAGCTCTAGAGGAAAATAAATCCTCTTGCCTCTCCATCATCTCTATAACACGACTCTCCAAAATCTCAACCAGGTCATCTTTCTCCTTCAGGTCTGCTCGGTAGGAAGCCTCTGAAGTCTAACACTTATTCTTCCAAGCCTCCTTCTCCTGCTGCATCCTAACTAGGGTAAGCTGAAGCTCTACCACATCATCTAAAATGGGAGGAGTGGTCTTCACAAACATATCAGGCATGAGTGCTTCACGTGAATATGACATCTTCAACTGAATGTCTCTTGCTTGTACCGACTGAAGATAAGGCTCCAAAGAAACAGCTCCTTTAGGTCCCAAGTCCTTTCTACTCTTCCTGTGAATATGGCGCCAAGACTTCGTAATCTCCTCCTTAGATTCCTTATGATTCTCTCCCTCTTTAAGGGAGAAACCACTCAAATGAATACTATTTAGCTTATCCCTCATTTGATATCCAAGATATCTCCGTGCAAGAACATGATTATAGTTAATTCCTCCCTTTGTACCAAGAAGACGTACATTGGGGAAACTACCACAACTATCGACAATCTTCACATCATAGTAAGCCTGATGATACTAAACAATATCTGAATGAGTGAGGGCCATAATCTTTGGAGCCAAACGAGGTTCCTTCCTGACATCCCAGAAAGCATCGGATTGAGGTAAGTGAGAAATAAACCACTAATACAACAAAGGCGTGCATCAAATGATTATCCCTCCATGGTAAGAATCCCAAAGATAAATAGAGTAATAAGCATCTCTTAATAATGTAGGGACTGGATTCCCAATCAAAAAGATTCTGATGGAATTGATATCCACAAATTTGTCGACATTGGGAAATAAGAACAACCCATAAGCAAGTAGAGCAAAGATGGCCTCAAAAGCAACCATACTCTTCATCCTAGAAAAATAGTGAGCTTTCTCCAACAATAACTGAGCGGGTAATCCTTTAATCCCTCCTTTGGTAGTCATGTGGGCTTCAACCTCAGACTTCCCCAAATGGATCAAGGCAGCAATCTCATGAGATTTTGGCTCCCCCTCTAAACCAGTAAAAGGAACAAAATTGGTAACAGGTAAACCCAATGGATAAGAATACTCCTCTAATGTAGGCATCAACTGATGATCAATGAAAGTAAAGCATCGATACATCAGATCATAGAATTGGACCAAAGTCGACAGAAGATCTTCCTTCATCTTGAGCTTCATAAGAGAAATGATAGACCCATACTTCCTCGGAAAATCCGTGGAACTCTCGATCTCGGGAATCAGACTCATCAACTCATCTATCTAGGGATCTTTGAAACTATACTTCCTAGTCTTTATTTTTCCAGAATCCATGGTCAAAGAGTACCTGAAATATTCACAAAGAGTCAACTTTAAGTCCCTTGAAACAAAATGTTTTAAAGGATGCTCATAGGTGCATGAATGCATCATGCAACAATCACACACAAGATCACACACATAGTGTTCATAGGTTTAACATCAAAAGCACGAGGTCAAAGGTACTACCCACAAGGTATGATCTAAAAGTTTATCACATGCCGAACAAGGTTCTAAGAGGTTCCGAGAGTCTACATCCTTCCTTCTGATATTACCAACTTCCCGATTAACTCGGTAATTAGTAATATTCTCAAGAAAAACTCGTACGAGTGTAGTATCACGTGACAACCATTTCTGAATTACTTCGTCATAGCTTCTGCACTACATCTAAAAAGTCAATGTGGGTTAAAGGTTCTATGGTTATCAGTTTCAGCAGCCTCTCAGGTTGAAAGCAACACGTCTTCCCGATTACTCGGTAAACGACACTACAGTCAAATGGGCCTCCTCTGAGTGGGGGATCTCATGCCTCCTTTTTTGGGATTACTCCCTCAAAGTTAACATGACAATATCGCCATTCCTATCTTTTTCCCAAGTCCGAGTAGAGGACTTATGAGAAATCACCAAGCATCTTGAAAACCAGAAAAATCCAGACAAACATATATATACATCACATAATATACAAACAACAATAGTATATATGCAAATAAACAAAGATAGGCTCAGCCCACTTAGGGATGGACCAACAATAGGTCGATCTGTCCCTAGTGAAGTCGCCATTTTTTCTGTAGCGGTAGAAATGTTGAGACTATGCCATTGGACTGACTTGACTCACACGTATCAAAATAAAAATCGCCATCGCACTTTATTATTTTTAAAGGATTGGGAAAAGAGAAAATAACCTAAAAAGATGGGGAGAAAATCTAAGTTCGGGGGTTGGTTATACAAAGGGAAGGTACTAGAACCATAAACATCTACGGTACTCTGTAAGAACCTCTTTGAAAATATGTGTATTTTGTCTATAAGTGTTGTATAAAAATATTATTGTGGGGATGAGAAAAGAAGTATTTTTTTTACAATTTTTTCACTCGTCGCGGTGGCAAACCTTTAGTGCCTAAGTACCACCTTCCTTGCAATAGGGGATCATGGTGCTCGTAGTTCACCTTTAAAAATTTTAAAGCAAGTGTGTTGGTTAATTTTAAGAGATGAGACATTATCGACTTATCTGAGTGGAAAACATACTTACTACCCGCAATTATGAGAAAAGATAATTTGCATCATCTCAAAGTGGAGGATATGGCCTGGATTTTAAAATCAACAAAGCCTCGCTCAACACCTAAGTGGAAAATGTCTCAGTTTACTATATATGTAGAAGTATAGTAGTTCACATCACTACAAGGATTGACAAGAGTCTATCTTTTGAGCAACTTTTAAAGTAAAAGAGCCAAAGTGACCAAATGGTTTGAATGAGATTTATTGACTTTTAGTCTTCTCATAAAAATATCAAAGTATTATTAAGTTGATTAAAGTTTGATTAAGAAGATATTTTTGAAAATGCATGGACATAAGTCCAAGTTTATTGTGAAATTGTTTCAAGTTTAGAAAACAAGAATAGTTTTGAAAATGAGGGAGAATATTTTTAAATTAAATAAGTTGGGAGGAGATGAAGGGACTATCCTAAAGCATGAAGTAAGAGATAGAGAAAAGAACCGTCTAACCAACAAGAAACCAACACTTGACATAATGAGTCAATGTAGAAATCCCATCCTTTGGATTGAAACCAAACAAGTAAACATCATAAACCTCTTGAGAAAATAAAAATTCAATTGCATTAGGTCTTTCATAAAAATTGGGCAGAGTAACGACTGTACACAGATGAGTTCCTGATCACAGACAAAACATGTAATCAAAACAACCTGCACACAGAGAAAAAAAACAACCCAATGTCTTGGGGTGAACCCCAAAAACTCCAGACATAATAAAAATGAAAGTCACAAGGTATAAAGGTAGTCCAAGGTCTCTAATCCTAAGTCCAAGAAGACAACAATCTCCATAATGCCAAGGATAGTAACCAAATATTCCAAGTAACATTAAAGTTTTTTTTTTGGTTCAAGTTGATTATTAGATATCTTCAAATAGAAATGAAAAGCTCAAGTGAGCAAAATAAAAATGACATAAAAGTAAATGCTCAAGTGAGGAAAGATCAAAAATAACATGAAATGAAAATGCTAAAGTAAATGTGCTTAAAGTAAAAAGCATAAAGTAAAAGCATAAAATAAAGTCAATTGTAAGAAACTAGAGGTTAGCTGAATGACCATCTTGAAGCTTGCATTTGAAAACTCATTAGAAGATTGATAAAATAAAATCCTCTCAACAACAAGTTTCATTTGATTTTTGTCAAGTATATCATTCATTTCAAAATCTCAAGGCGACAATGAATGATCAATGATGTTTAAGTGATTCACTTTGACCAAAGCTTGTGAAGATTCATTAGAGGATTGATAAGACCAAAGCCTCCTAACAATGAATCATAATATTATTGGATCAAATGTTTTAAATTAACATACTTGGGCTTGCAAACATAGGTTTGGAAACGAATGATCATTTCTCGAATCGAGACAAATTTTAGCGTTATGTTAAGCAATCGTAAGTGAACTTATATAGAAGTCACACCTATTTTGAGGTCAGTCAATAGTAATCTATGTACCATATGTTTTGAGAAATAATATGTAAATTATTCTCCAATAACATTTAGCACAAGTAATAATGGGATAAGATGAAGAAAGAGGGGATGTATTAGATGAAAATGGTTTCAAATATCATCAATATCATTCATCCATCTTGATGGATTTGGTTTTTCAACCTATCAACACCCAAGATCCAATGATATTGAAGGATTTGTCCCAAAATTAATTCTAACTCAGTATTAAATGCCAAATAAAAAGTCAAACAAGAATTATGTAGAAAAGTTCTCAATCACAAGCTTTAATCAAAAGCAAAACCCTAAATACATTCCTGACTCTAAATTAGATTTAAAATAAGAAAATAACTTGTAAAATTATGAAATAAAAAACCTAACTTCCTAAAGTTCTATAAAGTTCAAAAATATAATTTAGAGTTCTTGGATTGAGGTGGAAATTTGATTTAAAAATAAAATCTTTGAACCTAGCTAGAAAAAGGCTTAAACTAGAGATGTTTTGGAAAACAATTTGAAAAAAATATGAAATCGCATTTTAAAATTCCAAAAAAAATGATATTCATGACCTCATCTTGTTCAAGCACTCTAAACAACTTCATCCCAGATTTTATAGGAATGGGAAATCAGAAATTTTAATCAATTAGTGTGAATGATCAAACAAAACCCTAAAAAGGGGAATTAAGTTCAAAATTAATCAATTTGGTCTAAATTTCAAATAAATTTGATGTAGGATAACCTAAATGTCAAATTAATTCTAAGGATCAATAAGTATATTTTTCTTGAGTTTTATTCCAAAAGAAAGAATTAAATGAAAATTATTTACACAAACCAACAAAAAAGACAAAGAAAAGATGATATGTCCAACGAATGATTTAATTTGTAACTCAAGAGTTTTATAAAATTCGAAAAATATTATTTTTAAGAAGCAGACTCACAGAGATGTTATAAAATATTTTTTTATAATTTTTTTATTTAGTATAAATACGAAAATAAAATTTCAAGAATTTAAAAGAATATTAAAACCCTAATTAACTACATGAATTTATGTAATCAAGAAAAGTGATGAAAAAAATTAAATAAAAATAAAAATATGGAAATATATTGAAAAATGAGTTTAAAATATTTTTGTGATAATTTTTGAAGTGAGAAAAAAATTAAAAGAATATTTGAGAAAACAGAGAAAATCTAAAAAAATATAAAGGCTTATTACACCTGCTTTTCTCAAAATGCGTTGTAAAATGAGGCAAGAAGATGTTCAATAGAAAACAACCACGTAGTCATGCCTACCAAAATATCAAACCATTTCTTTTTTTTTAAGTTTTGAAACCAAACTTTCAGATCCAAATATCTCACGCGTTTCTTGATGAAAATAAAAGATGGAAACATCAAAGTTCAAGATTAAAATGTGCTGAACACGATGGTATCAAAAATTTCATGAAATGATGCATTGATGATAGAGAAAATCGCACGTGAAAATTGCTACATGAACACAATTGTGATTTGGACATTTCAACAAACATATTTCAACTTCAAATTTCTCCTTCAATTCTACATCAAATTAAACGATCCAAAAATCAAAACTCATCACAAACATGCAAGTAACATGAATATGCTAATGGATTTTTTAAAAGGCTTATGGATTAAGAAGAGGCACAAGCTTCATTTAAGAGAGATAAAATATGGAGCATCTACCTTGTGAACAGATTTGTTGATGCTTGGCTCAATTAAAGAGCAAGCAAATCAGAGATGCTTAACTTGAAGATTCAAAGATAATCAATGTTGAGAGATGCGAATGAAGCTTCTAAAATGGAGGGAGCTTTCTTATGAATCAAAGAGAGAAGAGGAAATCTGAACTTGCAAAGAGAGAAGAGTTTCGTGTGATAGAGAGAGATAGCTTGTGTAATTTCTTCTGTCCAACCTTTTCAATTTAATCAGGGCTTGCTTTTATAGAGTGAGAAATGGATAAGAGGGTAGAAAAGACAAAATGAAAATGAGAGTGAGGTAGTGAGGTGTGTGGTGCGTTTTATGTTTGCTACTGACTTCTTGGGTTCCATTTTGAATAAGTGCACAAAGCATGTGCATGTGAGCTGGCATGCCCTTGCTTGGCTGATGCGAATCCCATGCATTTACATGAAAATTTTACCAAAACCATGATCATGTCTTTACCTCCTTATATATCTCTCCATAGTGCATGAATCATAAAAAAATTTGAATAAAAAATGGAGAGGACATTACATACTCCAACTTTGATGTTCAAAATTATCAAAACAAAGCTTGAATCAATGAGATAATTGTCTATGAATGCATGCTCATGAAATGTTTGATGAAATGTCAAGCTTGACTAGGCATTCCACGCGTGCAACATGCTTTATGTTGGGAAAAAATTCAGCTTGCATGGTACCTTCTTCCCATGATTATATCTCATAATGTAGGAGTTGTTTTGAGAAACTTCCTGATGCAAAGTTATTCCTCACATTTAGGGATTGATCTTTGATGTTGAACATTTTTCCAAATAATGAAAATTTCAAATAGAAAAGTGATGGTGAATGTGTTCCCATGAACTGTTTGACAAAATGCATAGACTGGCGCGCGCGTGACATGCCATGTGCTGGGCAAGATGACAACTTGCAGCTCCATTTCCTGAGCATCATATCTTTTTACACACTTGCCATTTGAGATGATTCTTGAACCAAAAATGAAGATCACACTTCAAACTTCAACTTTGATGTTTCCAACTTTTTAATTTGAGCTAAAATGGGCATTCAAAATTAACCATGAAGAAGTCTGATTTTTGTGCATATTTGGAATTTTGACTAAGTGTCCAAAATTTTCCAAGTTCCATAACTTTTTTTCCTTTCACATTTTGTACTTGAGGCATCTAATACAAAGTTGAATAATTTTTTATCCTCTTTCCAGGCATGTAAAGTTTGTATATTTTCAATAAAAATTGAGAAAGTTATGACCAATCAAAATTCAGCACTATGAACAATTGGAAAAAATTCAAATTTTCAAATAACTTCATTGACAAGTTATCTCCAATTCACACTTCAAACTTGATTTTATTCCACCATTTACCATGAAATATGAAAATAGGGACATTAAATTGATAGTTGACCAAAAGTCCCCTTGGTCAACAGTTGACTTTGGTTGATTTTTGACAAATGACAAATTTACCCCCTTTTGTCAATTGAGACATTCCAAACCCAAATTGATGATCAAATTTCCAATCATAGATGCTAATGAACATGTTGAGAAACATGGAATCAAGTATTTCCAAAAAATTCAGAGATTTCCTGAATAATTCCAAACCCTAATTTTTGTTCCTCTGTGCTAGGAGATGGCAAGATACATGCAAGTGTGCCATTACCTACAAGATGACATTCAAAAAGACATATACATATATTTTGATGTTAGTCAAAAGGATATATGTACAATATACACAACACAAGGTGATTAGTGATCCCTCATGGAAAAAACTAAAGATAGGATGAAGCAGGAGAAATACCCAAAACCCTAATGTGTGATCTTGTTACATTCAGATGGTATGAGATGATAGAGGAATCTTAGGGGGGAAAATAGGGGTATAACACACGTGTTCAAATACTAGTTATGGAACAAATTCGTGGGATATTGTCTGGGATGAAGATTCATATGTGGTTGTTTATGGTATACATGTAAACCATGGCTTGTGATCGGGAACTCTTCGAGAAGGAAGATAATCAGTTGAAGACCTAGTTGAGTCAGGTTATGGAAGTCTTGATGATAGTGTCAGCAATCCTACACTGACTGTTGCAACATAAGTTATTCTCTTCTCCTCATATTTTTGGATTTCTTTCAAACCATGGAGTGCCTTGTGGATTTTATCCACTATCATAAGTGCATATAATGTCTTATAAACATATGGTTCCCATTTACCAGTTGAATTCAAGAGGTTTATTTTATCAGCAAGAATGGAAGAAGCCTGGAGAATGGTTTTGATTCCATCTCAGTGTTTTATTCTCGTTTGTTTCCACACTTGTTTGAGCTTCAGTGGGTTAGGCTCTATACTTAACTATCATCTACATATCACCCTTCCAAATCCTGTTATCAATGCCATGTGTGGTTACGATGCACGTTATTTAATCAGGGGCACCCTCCACAACTTTGGGCTGCCTAATCTTCTCGTCAGCAGTTAGTGTTTGTTCCCCCAAGTGAATGCATGGGGGAAAGCTATTATGCAAATATAGAAGAAGACTGAGAAGTATGTTGATACCATCCTAATGCCTTACATCCCGACACTTCCTCGCCCGTTAGGAATTAAGTTGATTAAGCTTCGTGCTTTGGAGACTATTCAGTTGATTAATCTATCTCCTGATCCAAATGCTAAGTGTGTCTCCCATTCTGGGGAATTTGGCCGTGATGTTGAAAATTGAAATATGGTTTAAGTAAGGTCTAACATTTGTGTGGCATCCTTTCTAAAGTCCAATTTCTATTTGATAGACTACATCTATCCGGTGTGGTAGAAGATACTTGGTGATTCACTATATTCAATTACCTTGGTACATCATTCAACTTCTCTTTTAAGAGAATCTTCAGTGAGTATGTTCTGGGGCATTCGACCATTCCATTGAACACGATAATTCGTCCAGAGATAAAGTCCAAGTTTAGATCAATTCGGAGATTTTTGTGTCCAGATCAGTGGGGAATCTCTTATCCAAGTGAGGTTCAAGGTTGCTGATCGTGGGATTTGTACTTATGTATCCAATGATTCGGACTGCAAGTGCACAGTCTTGTCGAGTAGTTTTAAAAGATATCGAACCACAGAGACTGATGAATCGATCTACCGTTTTCTATTGTTACTATGTAAATCTAAAGCTAATGAATATTTGATTTGGGTTGTCGGGGAAACTAATCGCTAAATTAAGTTGTATTTTAATAATCAATGAGCTTAATTACCAGTATGCAACAGTCTTACCTCGAGAACTAGCAACCTGTCGGGCGTCTTTATATTTTCAAAACAGTTTTCAGTAAAACCTAGCTAGTTTAAAAACCCTCGTCTCACACTGTCGTTTTGTTGATCTAGGCTATGCAGTTAAGTCCTAACGTACGCTTCCGCCATCCCGTAGGAGTTAAAAACACTTTTTGGAAACTAAACAAAATCTTAATTAACTTTAAAGTGCTTCCGCTGTATTTTAACCCAATGCCTAATTACTACTGTCCAGTTAAAAGATCTCAAACTTCCGCTTTGTTGACCCTAACCTCTATCTATTTTTTACTTCCGTAACAAAACAATTTAATGATTTGAAAAATAGTAACTTAGGCCAGAAAAGAAAGTTTCGTAGTAAAAATAGTTCGACTAAGTTACTCGTTCCCTCGGTTGATTGACTTTACATAACGGTATAAGATTTCTAGCTTGACATAATATTAAACCAAATCGCAGAATAATTTAAAGGACAAACACAAATAAACATAATTATATTAATTAATAAGCAATAAGAATTTGTAAACATAAACCTGGTAATAACTCTGAAGATAGAAGCACTCCTGCACAAATTATAGACTTTACTTCGATTGGAGAATATATTTAACCGTACAGAAGAAAATAATGCTGAAAGAATAGTGCTGGAAAGAAATAACTGGGAAAAGAAAATAATGCTGAAAAGAAATAATGTTGAAAATAATATTCTGCTGAAAATAATATATGCTTAATAAAATCTCTAAACTTTCTCGCCAAAAAGAAGAACCCTTTCTACTGTGGTCTCATGCTCTATTTATAGTCCTTGCTTGATTCGTTGCTCTCAAAAATGTAGGAACATTTCACTTTTCTTCCTTGAGAAATAATAGGCCATTTAATTGTCACGTTTGTTGCTCTCTTGACTGAGTGGGTGAGAGAATGTAGGAACTCGTTGGATTAACCCTTTAATGTGTTTCTGTCCGTTGGATGAGGAGAAAGTGGGGTGATAGGCTGTGACGTTCGTCACACGCAAGTGACTATCGTCACTTGGTCTTCATGGAGCGTGATGTTCGTCACGTCCCCTTGACGGTCGTCAGAGATTGGTTGCTTGTGGGCCACGTGCTCACATGTGTAATGGGCTTTTGGGCTGTTTTCTTCTCCTTGGGCTCTTTTACTACTTTTTGCACCCTTTTTTCTTCATTTCTTCAAAAGTGTTCGGCTCAGTGCATATCTGCAAAAATAGAAAAATACCTGCATAATACTTATAAAATAATTTAATTCAAACTAAAGTATGAGAAATATTTAGTGTATATCAAGCCAGAAATATCACATATTTGTGTGTCATCAGTTGCTAAAGATCATTTAAAGAAATTAGTCCATACAAAGTCTTGTTTCCTCATCATGGAAATTTCAACTTTCATTTGCATTTTCATTTGCAATCTTAATTATTTTCTTTAGTACTTTCTTGTATGCAAACTTGCTCATCTTTTTGAATGTTATTCATAATGCATTGAATATGTTTGTATTGAGTTAATCCATTTGTTATTACTCTTATTTGTTTTACTATGTTTTTGATACCCAACTCTTGTTAATAAAGCAATAACTCTGGAGGGAGGAAGATGAAAATTTACTTGGAATCTCAAATGATATACTTTCGAGTAAAAACCTTGCTAACGATGTACAAGCCTTGTTTAAATCCCCAAACACCAGATATATAAGGGAGATAGACCCTCTTTAACCCCTTTGAGCCTTCGAAGTAGGAGTTACTTTTTTGTTTGGAAAAAACCCTTATTTTTACCCGGGGAAGGGTATATGTTCAGTTAATCTGATTGAGCATTCAAATTTCAGAAGGAGTGTTCCATATGAGGATCACCAAATTTTATCCCTCATATTATGAGTTCGAGAAAAGATCAAAACCACAATGATTATTTCCTCACAAAATCATGAGGTCGAGATCGAATCGATACCACAACAGTTATCCCTCGTTGACCAAGGAATGAAGCAGTCACTTTCTTCCAAAAGGTTTAAAGAATTAGGGTCACATGACTTATTCAAAAGGGAAAGTATGAATAAGAAAGAAACAAAAATCCCCTCTAAGTCAAAACTTGAAAGCAAGTCGCTTAGGTAAAAGTTAGGGCATCCTGTTGGACTCCTAATTTGAAATTCAAAAGAATTTGTCCAGGAAAAAGTTAGGGAAAGCGAAAAGGATTTTGAAAATCTCAAAAGGAAGAAAAGGATTATCCAATAAAAATACTCGTCAAAAGAAAAGACATGTGATCGAACACCCAAAAACCAAAGGTTATGTGATTATCGTGTCCAAGAAATCCTTGTGGTTCCTGTAGCGGTAGAAATGTTTAAGACTGAGCCATTGGATTGACTAGACTTATACAGATCAAAATAAAAAATCTCCACCGCGCTATATTGTTTCTAGAGGAATGGGAAAAGAGCGAGAAACCCAAAAAGAGGGAGAAAGATTTAAGGTAAGGGGGTTGGTTATGCAAAGGGAAGATATTAGCACCCTAAACATCTACGGTACTCCGCGGGAACCTCTTTGTAAAATCTATATATTTTGGCTATAAAATGTTGTATAAAAATAGATGGTGGAGGTGATAAAAGAAATAATTTTTTATGATTTTCGCACCCACCCTGGTTGCGATTCTTTAGTGCCTACGCACTACTTTTCATGTAATAGGGGATCAGGGTACACATAGTTCACCTTTTAAAAGATTTTAAAACACAAGTATGTTGGTTAATTTTATGGGATAAGACATCATCGTCATTGTCCGTGTGGAAAACATACTTACTACCCACAATCATGAGAAAGTAGAATTTGCATCATCTCAAAGTGGAGGATATGGCTTGGATTTTAAAATCAACAATGCCTCACTCAACACCCAAGTGGAACATATCTCTCTTCACTATATATTGTAGAAGTATAGTTGTTTGCATCACTACAAGGATTGACAAGAGTCCAATCTTTTGAGAAAAGTTTTAAAGATAAGAGCCAAAATGGAAAAAATGGTTTGAAATGAGATTAATTGACTTTTAGTCTTCTCACAAAATATGTCAAGGTATTATTAAGTTATTTGAAGTTTATTTATTAAAATGTTTTGACAATGCATGGACCTAAGTCCAGGTTTATTATGAAAGTGGTTCAAGTTTAGAATTGAGAAGATTTTTCAAAAGGAGAGAGAAGATTTTTTTGAAATTAAAGAAGATGGTAGGAGAAGAAGAGACTATCCTAAAGCATAAGGTAAAAGCTAGGGAGAAGAACCATCTAACCAACAAAAAGCCAATACTTGACATTACGAGTCAAGATAGAATTCCTATTCTTTGGATTGAAAGCAAGCAAGAAAAGATACTAGACCTCTTGAGAGAACTAAACTTCAACTGTATTAAGTCTTCAAAAAAATTGGGCAGAGTAACAACTGTATACAGGTGCATTCCAGATTACAAACAAAGAATGTAGTCACAGTAACCTACACATAAAACAAACAAACAACCCAATGTTTACCTCAAGAACTCCAGACAAAATATCAATTAAGGTCATAAGGTCTCCAACATAGGTCAAGGTTTCTAATCCTAAGTCTAAGAAGTCCAATACTCCATAATGCCAAGGATAGTAACCACATAGTCCAAGTATCATTAAAGCCTTTTTAGGGTTCATGTTGATTATTAGGTGCCTTGAAAAAGGAAAGAAAAGCTCAAGTGAGCAAAATAAAAATGACAAGAAAGTAAATGCTCAAGTGAACAAAATAAAAATGGCATGAAATGTAATGCTTAAAATAAATGGTACAAAAAGCATAAAAAATAAAAGCATAAAGTAAAAACAATTTAATAATTAGTGGTTAGTTGGATGACCATCTTGAAACTTGCATTTGGAACTCATTAGAAGATTGGTAGAGCCAAAGCCTCCACACAACAAGTTGCATTTTCTTTTTGTCAAGTATATCATCCATTTGGAATCCTCAAAAGTACCATTTAATGATCAATGATGTTTAAGTGATCTGCGTTGACCAAAAGTGTTATAGATCCATTAGAGGATTGGTAGAACCAAACCCTCCACACAATTAATCTCAAGGTTAATGGATCAAAGAGATTAAATTAACATACTTGGGCTTGCAAACATAGGTTTGGGCCACAAATGATTATTTATTCGAATCGGGACAAAATTTAGCGCTATGTTAAGCAATCGTAAGTGGACTTATATAGAAGCCGCACCTATTTTGAGGCTGGTCAACAACAATCTATTCACCATTTGTTTTAAGACATGATATATAGATCATTCTCCAATAAAACTTAGTGCAATAAGAAAGGGATGAGATAAAGAGGGGTGGGAAAGAATATACAAACCATATTTGAATTAAATTTTAATCAAACTATTATTAAAATCATTCATCCATCTTTTGTGGAGTTAGACTCAACACCATGGCTCCAATGATGTTAATAATGTTCATGATCAAAAATTTAACCCAAAATCAGCCAGGAAATAATCACAAAATAATATTGCATTTAATATATACATTAAAAAAGGGTTTTAAAATAGAAATAAAAGAGAAAAATATTAACTATGCTCAAATTAATCAATAAATATTAAGTAAGACCGTAGAAAAATCATAAATGGACTCAAATATCTTTATAAATTTTTTGGTAATTTTATAAAGTCAGAAACTATTTTTAAAATTAAAAGAAATGAGTAAAATAAATAAAAAATGATAAAAAATACGATAGTCAAAAATATAAAATAAATGAGGTCACCAATATTTGTCACCATATCATTGGATCATTCCATATTTTTTTTCAGAATTAAAAAAGCATAAAAGTGTTTTTAAACATTTAAAACAATTCAAATAAAGTGAAAATTTATAAAAAATATCAAAACATAAAATAAAATTGTGAAAAAATAAAAGTCAGAAAGAGAAAAATAAAAAATATTTTTCATAATTTTTTCTGATTTTTTGGACTTAAAATGAATTTTCTATGATTTTTTGAAGTTTAAAACAATTAAATATAAAATCAGAAATAAAAAATAAAGTCAAAATTATGTGTCCATTGGATGAGAGTCAAAATTCATTAGTAATCAAATCCAAGGGATCTGGCGCGCTGTGCATATCATCGTCGTTACTGAATAAAGCATATAATCAAATATAAATCAGATTTTCAAAAAAAAAACAAGTGGCAAGCCATCATTGGTTGAAAGATGACACATTGGTCATCTTCAAGCTCCAGCCAACGTGAATTGCAGGTCTCTCAAATTGTAAATGCATGAGCTCAGACCTATGCCATTCGCTTAATCTCTTAAAGAAAAACACAACCACACCTTCGCGGCAAATTTATATAAATTGTAGCTCAAGCAAATTAGAAGGAAAGTTTTGAAAAGAGATTTGAAATTTCTTGGTCAAAACGTCTTTCCAGAAAAAAGCAAGTGTTGCGACTAGAACCAGGGAAATGCGAGCTTCACAATGATATCAAAGTTTTGAATAATTGATGGAGAAATCTACCTATTGAAGTTCAGTTGCATAGCTCTGAAACTGGACTTCTATGGATCAATATAGGGCACGATTCTTGAAGGTGATTGTATGGTTAGCTTCAGGGAAGATCAAGGAAGGTGAATTGATAGAGAAATTAGATTGAAAAAGGCTTGAACACTGATTTCAAAGTTACAGAAAAATGAGTTGTGGAGCAATTTTGGCAGGGTGATTCCGGTTGTTTAAGCTCGAAGAAATGAATGAGGGGTGATCTCTATTTATAGGGAATCAAATGGAATGTTCAAGCGTGTGAAATGATGCAATTTTGAGGGAAATCGTGTGGGGTCTGTAGCATGAACAAAGTGTGACTTATTTAGCATCAAAACTCAGCCAAATTGTGAGTTTCATGATGCTAAACACCTTTGGAAAGTTGCTAAACATGATTAGAAGCAAAAACGCGTGGAAAAATTGTGACTACAAGCCAAAACAAAGATTTCAAAATCTGACTTGTGATGAAACTTCAGTTTCAAGTTATCAATTTCAAAACAATGGCATTTTCAACTCAAGGGGTCTTAGGGGCTGATTATTGAATCTTTAGAAAGTTGAGGTTCTAAGATTTGCAATGGAAAAAGAATGGAATCAAATGGATGCTTGAGCTGAACTTTTCAATAAGTCAAAGTATGGGAAAAAGGTGGACTTTCCATACTTAGAAATATTTCAAATATTTCTTCAAAAGTGACCTATAATGTTTTGCATCCAAACATAGCCTTCCGCTTGGAGTTTGCTCTTGACCAAAAAAGATGGCATGAAATAGACCTAGTGAATGACATTTTGAAACTTGAACCATTTAAAATATCAAAAAATTGAGAGAGTTATGAATTTTTGAAGTTGGTAAAAATTCTGAAATGACCTATAATCGTTTGTATCCTTAGGGCATCTTACATCCATTTTATCACTTTGCACATAAAATAAGGAATAAATTTCACATCCTCAAGATAATTTTGGAAAAATAGTGGGCTCAAGGTGATAAAAATTGACCAAGTTATGATCATTTGAAGTCACACATGAGAAATTGGGGGTTCATCACATTTTGTTCTCCTCCCCAATTTTTCCCCCTAAGATCCCTACATCATACCATATTGATTCAATCACAACAAGATCACAACTTGGTCAATTTCTTGATGTGATCTTGTTGTGATTGAATCAATATGGTATGATGTAGGGATCTTAGGGGAAAAAATTGGGGTACAACAATTTCCCTTATTTAGGTTTCTTCTATCCAGAGATACAAAGGTTAAAAATCTTTGTGTCGACGCTGTGATACGGTGGGGGAACTGACTTGAGGTGTTTGCGTTTTGTGTTTGCAAATGTTGCGGTTCGCAAGAGTCGCCACCGACTTTTCTTTTATCCAATAAGGAAAGGTGAAAAAGCACAGGAAAGACCTTTCGAGATGTTTTCTTGAGTTAGGAGGGTAGATTATGAAAAGGGAAGGTATTAGCACCCTTTTCATCCATGGTTTTCCATGGGCTCTTAGTTACTTGCTAGATCACTTGCTTTTGTTTATGCTTTGTGTGGTTTTTTGAAAGTATTTCGAAAAGGTGCCATCGTTTAGGCAAACTTTGTAATAGTTCTCGTTCATAAGAACGTATACAAAGTGTTGAGATTTTGAAAATATTTCAAGTTTGGAAAGATGTTTGGAAAGTGTATGTGATTGTTTTGAAAATAGAAAGGATATTTTTTTGAGAGTGAGAAAGTAACTAAAAGTAATCTACTTACTCAAAAGGTTTTAGATGTGCTTTTTCCTCCTCCTTCAGATGTTGCTATCTTACCATTGTTTTGGTAAGAAGCCCCATCGTTGGATGTGGAGGGACGGGCATTGGGTCATCGTATGACCATGATAGCAATGTTGTGAGATGACTTAGCAATTTTCTTTTAGGGACTAAGATCATTTTGAAAGGAAACTTTGATAGCGTCATCGAGGTACTATGATCTTGTATTTTTTATTTTGTTTGTGCTAAGACATCCCACATGCATAACATGGCTATTTTCGTAAGGTAACAAGTGGAATCACCCTAGGGGTGCTAGTGTGCAAGTGTATTTGATTGCATGCATAATTTTGTCTTGATTGGGGTGATCTATTTGTCAATTTCCATATCTTGTCATACACATCCTAATTACTAGCATACATTGAAAGTAATAACAGTGCGAAAATGAAAAGTCCTACGCTATTACAATATTTAGGGGGATGGGGGTACATATTTATGAATGGGGGCTGCAAATTTAAATTCTAAGTTACTATTACAACCATATTGAAATAGATCAGAGTGTACAGGAAATGTAAAATTCTTATTTACTTAAGAAAAGAAATAAGTTTTGTTTAAGAAAATATTTTTTGTCTTTTCATGTTAAAAGAAAATATAATATGTGAATATGAAATATTTTTGGTTAATGAAATATAAAGATGATGCCAAAACAATAAAATAATAAAAGAGAAAGGAAACAGAATCAGCACAAATGCTGAAAATAGAAGAAGTCAGAAGTTCAGGCTCTGACTTACTGCACAAACATAAACAATGTTAGTAGAAATATGGAAGTTCAGAAGTTCTGTATCTTCTGAGAATTCAGAAGTTTTCAGAAGTTCTGATGCAATTGTCAGAACTTTGCCTCTTTCCATGCCAGTCAAAACATCTGCAACTTAGTCATTTCTTAACCGAGCAAAAGTTGCACATATGATAATTATGACAAGTTTCAAGAAATATCATAAACACAAATCAGAAGCAACATGAATTTACTAATCCTAATTCAGAGTCCTAATTTCTTTATGAAACTCTGAACGAGAATTCCCTCTATTTAGGCAGCCAGATGCATGAAATCTCAGAATATGTACATCATCAGGATCAGAATATCTACATTGTGTTAAATTTGCAAAATCTGACACTTGCAGCTGGGAAATATTATGGGAGCTGGAATCTGATTCTGACCACTTGTGGTGTTCTGAACAGCTTCTTTATGTTTTCAGCAGGTTGGAAACTTTCAGCTTGGATTGTAAATGATTAGAAGATTCTGGAGCAACCAAGGGATGAAGTTATGATCCTTTTGAAGTGGATATTGGTGGAAAATGTTTACTGTTTGATTACAGAATTTTGGATGGCTTTTGAATATATATTAGGAACTGTGTGGGTTGTTTTGTTCAGGAAACAACTTTGAGTAAAATGGAGCTTTAATGCAAGAATCAAATGCTAAGGTTTTATATTTTTATGTTTGTAATCTTTTTGTCCTCTTGGAATTTTTGCAGGGGGTTCAAGGTTTTTTCCTTCTCAAATTCCACACCTTTCTCTTAAATTTTTCCCGACCTCTTCTCAATGGCTAATGGTGTTCTATTTATAGGCAAAAGTTTTGTAGTTTGGAGGGGTCAAGTGGCGGCAACATCATATGCTATTTGCTGACTTACTCTTGAAGTAAGCTTAAACAAGTGTGGTTCAACGCATCAAGATGGATGGTTAACAGCTCCTTAGCTAGATTTGGCAGCGTGAATTAAGGAAAAGTAGAAGCAGGGCATGGCCTAGCATACTTTTGCACAATAGTTGGTCTTCCCAAGACAGTAGGGGTACACATGGGGGAAATCCTCTGGATAACAACTCACAAGTGGTTGTGAGCATTAAATGATGATCAGAAATCCTGCCATGTGAAACTCTGCGTCCTTGCTTGACTCTGGATTAGAAGTTCTGCTTCAGCGTAGCTCCTCATATTTTGATCCTCTTATCTTCTGGCTCCAACATGTTCTGAAGGAGATTTTAGACTTTCTGGCAAACTCTGACTGAAGCTTTTATGAATGGCTTGCCCAAAAGTTCTGACCAAACTCTGTCATGAGAATATCCAAAATTTGCTGAGTGCTTTACGTTAATCTGGTCAGAAGTTCTGGGATTGTCATAATTCTTAAACAATTTGAAAATTTTCTAAGTACTTAGTATTTGACTTTTCCAAAGTAAAATTTGACTTTTAAATTTCCTGACGAAACAGACTTCATATTCCAACATGTCTTGATGAAATATGATTTTTTTGATTTGATTTTGATCTAAATGTCAAAGTTAGACCTCTCAGTGTGCAACTGACCATTTTTCCCTTGTGAATGACTTGTTTGGAAAAAATGATAGTTCAAGGCCTGGAAACATTGATAGAAACAAACCTGGGATCCAGGGTAATCCCTCATGAAATGAGAGGGAAAATTTTGGGGTACAACAGCTGCCCCTGTTCAAACTTCTTGAACCTGAAGAGTTAGATTGGTGGATCTGCCATTCATGACTTGAAGGTGAAAGATGATTTGAACACTAAAGTGCCCATAAATTTTCACTCGAAGATGGATGGTGAATGGGCTTATAGATGCCATTTGGAGGAATGTTGGTAAACGCTGGAAGAAGTAGCAGCACAAATCTCTGGTTGATTTTATGCTAAAACTTGATGTCCTACCTGTGAGAAAAGGGTTAGTAAAATGCAGATGTTTGCATGATGTTCACCAGATATGGTCTCATGCTAAATGCGTATGGTATATACATGCTATGATGTATGAATGTGAAGTGTATGTTTTTGTCTGGGAAAATAAATCCCTGACTACTGCCGAGGAAATTCTAGGAGATTGAATCCCTAATTGCCTGTTGGAGACGAAGAATATGCATATCTTCAAATTTTGTTGAAAGGATGCTTTTTTTGGGGAATATTGCTCCAATGTCAGCTGTTATCTGGTCAGATCCAGGCTTCATAGTTGCTGAGGACGAAGTAGTCGACTGCTATCTGGTCGGGTCCAAGCTTCACAACCACTTACTGGAGGATGAGACAAATTAACTATTATCTGGTCGGATTCCAGGCTTTACAGAAAATTCCTTGAAATTGAATGGTTATCTGTTCGGATCCAGGCGTCACAACAACTTGTTGGGGATACATAAGTTAACCGTTATCTGGTCGGATCCAGGCTTCATGGTTTTTTTTGGAAAGCTGTACTATTATTTGATCTAGTCCGAACTTCATAGTGTCTTTTTGGGGATCATGGTTAATTGTTATCTGGGCGGGCTCCAAGTTTCACAATAAACTGTTTGAAAACTATTATCTAGTCAGGTCCAGGCTTCGTAGATTTTTGAGATTGATGCGGTCGATTGTTACCTGGTCGGGTCCAGGTTTCACAATAAACTGTTTGAAAACTGTTATCTGGTCGGGTCCAGGCTTTGCAGATTTTTAGGGTTTAATGAGGTCAATTGTTATCTGGCCGGGTCCAGGTTTCACAATGAACTGCTTGGGGATTTAGTTGTTATTTGGTCAGGTTTTAAACTTACCGGGTGTACAATCTTTTGCATATATCCCTAATTTTTTCCCAAACCTTTTGGTTTGCCGGGATGCCCTTTTTTTGCTTAGGTGTGTCAACCTAACGAGTCTCTTATGCATAGTATTTTTTAACTATGTCCGTGTTTATAGGATGCGGGAAGTCCTCACCGTCCATGGTAGTCTACATCATGGCACCGCCAGAGAAAACTCTCTTGACAACAAATGGCCCTTCATAGGTGGGACTCCATTTTCCTCTGGGGTCACCTTATGGTAAAATGATGCGTTTTATCACCAAATCACCAACTTGATATACTCAGGGCTTGATCTTTTTGTTGAAAGCCTTAATCATCCGTTTTTGATACGTCTGACCATGGAAAATAATAACTAATCATTTTTCGTCAATCAAGTTCAGCTGATCCAATCTCGTTTGAATCCACTCGTCTTCGCCTAGGCCTTCCTCGATCATAATCCTCAGTGAGGGAATCTGAACTTCCACTGGCAGAACAAATTCCATGCCATAGACTAGAGAAACAGGAGTTGCCCCAGTCGAGGTTTTAGCTGAATTACGGTAACCATGTAGAGCAAACGACAACATCTCATTCCAATCTTTATAGGTCACTACCATCTTCTGCATAATCTTCTTGATATTTTTGTTGGCCGCTTCGACTGCCATTCATTTTTGGTCTATATGGAGATGAATTGTGATGCTTGATCTTAAACTGAGTGCAAAGCTCAGTAATCATAGCATTATTGAGGTTAGTCCCATTGTCGGTGATGATCCTTTCGGGGATACCATAACGGCAGATGAGATTGTGTATGATGAATCTGGATACCACATTCTTGGTGACTGAGGAAAATGAGGCGGCTTTGACCCATTTGGTGAAATAGTCAATAGCAACAAGAATGAAGCGGTGTCCGTTTGATGTTGTTGGTTTGATCTCTCCGATCATGTCAATTCCCCACATTGCCAATGGTCACAGAGCGATTATGACATTCAGAGGGATAGGAGGCACATGGACCTTGTCAGCGTAGATTTGGCATTTGTGACAGGTTCTTGAATGTTCAGGCAATCAGTCTCCATCGTTGACAAATAGTAACCTGCTCTTATGATTTTCTTAGCCATCGTATGTCCACTTGAGTGACTACCGAAAACGCCCTCGTGCATGTCTTCCATAATCTCTTCTGCATCTTTCTTGTCCACACATCGGAGTAGAGTTGTATCATGGTTGCGTTTGTACAATATCCCGTTACTTAGGATGAATTTGGTTGCAAATCTTCGTAGGAACTTTCTGTCATTGATAGATTCCCCCTCTGGATACTCTTGTGCTTCAATGTATCTCATCACCTCATGGTACCATGGCTTTTCCACATCGGTGTTAAGCTCATAGCAATGCGCAGGTTCATAGAATATTTCAATTATAATCATAGGGGCTTCATTATCCCATCTGACCTTGAACATTGTAGACATGGTTGCCAAAGCATCAGCCAACTGGTTTTCTTCCCTAGGGAGGTGCTCAAAAGTGATCTCTTCAAAGTCAGGAATCGGGGATAGCACAAGTTCCTTGTAAGGGATAAGATTAGGGTGTTAAGTGTCCCAATCTTCTTTTACTTGGCCGATCATTAAGGCAAAATCTCCGAACACATCCAAATGTTTGATTCTTAGGTCAATAGCAGCTTTAAGACCTAAGATGCATGCTTAGTACTCGACCATGTTGTTTGTGCAATCGAAAAATTAGTCTGGCAGTGAAAGGAGTGTGGCAACCTTCAGGAGAGATGATCACATCACCAATTCCGTTACCTAAGGCATTGGAAGCCCCGTCGAATACCATAGTCCATCGGGATCCTTGTTCAAGTTCGTCATACGGTCCAGATTTCGCACAGTCGGTTACCAGCATGATGTTCTCATCAGGGAAGTCGAAATTCATTGATTGATAATCATCCACAGCTTGATGGGACAAATGATCTGCTAGTACACTTCCTTTGATGGATTTTTGAGTTGTGTATTGGATGTCGTATTCGGTTAAGATCATTTTCCATCTGGCTATCCGTACGGAAAGGGCAGGTTTCTCGAAGATATACTTGATTGGGTCCATTTTAGAAATCAACAGAGTGGTATGATTCAACATATAATGTCTCAGCCGGCGAGCAGCCCATGCCAGAGTGCAACAAGTTTTCTCGAGCAGTGAATATCTGGTTTCACAGTCGGTAAAAGTTTTACTCAGGTAATAAATAACATGCTCTTTTTGGACAAACTTGTCATGTTGGCCCAAGACACACCCCATAGAATTCTCTAGTACTGTCAAGTACACGATCAAGGGTCTTCCTTCAACTGAAGGCATGAGGATAGGAGGTTCTTGTAGGTATTCTTTGATTTTGTCGAAAGCAATCTAGAATTCATCATTCTATTTGACTACCTGATCTTTCTTCAAGAGTTTGAAGAGTGTCTCACAAGTAGCAGTTAAGTGTGATATGAAACGGGCAATGTAATTGAGACGACCCAAGAATCCCCTGACTTCTTTTTTAGAATGGGGAACTGGAATTTCTTGGATGTCCTTTACCTTGGAAGGATCAACTTCAATTCCTTTATCGCTGACCACAAAACCTAGAAGCTTTCCAGATCGTACTCTGAATGTGCAGTTGTTAGGGTTTAACCTCAACTTGTACTTCTTTAGTCTTTCGAATAGTTTGTACAGGTGATCAAGATGTTCTTCTTCGATTTGTGATATGGCAATCATATCATCCACGTATACCTCTATCTCATGATGAATCATGTCATGAAATAAAGCAACCATAGCCCTTTGATATGTTTCCCCTGCATTCTTTAATCCGAACGACATGACCTTGTAACAGAAGGTGCCCCATTGCATAACGAAAGTAGTCTTTTCCATATTTTCGGGAGCCATCCTTATTTGGTTATATCCTGAGAAGCCATCCATGAATGAGAAGACCTTATGCTGAGCAGTATTATCGACTAAGACGTCAATGTATGGTAGATGGAAGTCATCCTTGGGGCTTGCCCTATTAAGATCCCTATAGTCTACGCACATGCGAACTTTCCCGTCTTTCTTTGGCACTGGAACTATATTGGCCACCCATTGAGGATAGGACGTCATAGCTAGGAACCCTGCATCAAATTGTTTCATTACTGCGGCTTTGATCCTTTCAGACATATCAGGCCTCATGCGACGAACCTTTTGTTTAACAGGAGGGCAGTCTTTTTTAGTTGGCAGACGATGACCCACGATGTCGGTATCCAACCCAGGCATATCTTCATAAGACCAAGCAAATACTTCCACATAATTGTGCAACATCTGAACCAATTTGTTCCTAACACTGCTTTCCAAATTGGCGTCAATCCTGATTTCCTTCTTATCTGACTCAGTACCCAAGTTGATAACCTCTACTGACTCTTCATGTGGTTGAATAACTTTTTCCTCTTGTAATAGAAGTCTGGCTAGTTATCCTGGTATATCACAATCTTCCTCGCCTTCGTCTTTGGTTTGGCAGATAGGATATTCAAAGTCATAGTCCGCAATAGTAGAGTTATTGGCAATGAGATCCATAGTGGATGATGGTCTGCAAATGTGTGTGTGTGTGTGTGTGCATGTAAGATACATGGATATTGAAAAATGTAATAAAGGAAATGAAAGACAATGTACATAAAATTTGATTGCAAAGAGTTCCAATGGTTTATATTAAATTATCATATGATAGATGAAACATGAGCAAAACCCTTAACAAATGGACCAAAGTGCCCCGGGCAAGGCACATGGCTTAAAATTCATTGTTTTGGAAATAATATTACAGACATAGAGTTCTTGAATTGACAGAAAAAGTAAACAGTAATTACTCCTCAATGAAATAAACAAGAGTGAAATCCTTCGCATGCCAATTGTTGAGCTTCCCTTTGGTTGTTGGGTAGATCCAGTCTTCAAAAGGCCACTCATCGTCGGAGTCTTCTACAGAGTTCACTTCATGATTTTTGAGGTGGAGAGGCGGCTTTCTAGAACGAGCTCTTCTAACTTCTTTCTGAGCTGGGGAGGTGAAACCTAACCCAAACTTGTCTGCCTTGAATGGGATATCGAAGAGTTGACCACACATCACATTTTTTCCTTCTTCTACCACAGCACGGGCATCCTTAAGAGAAACCATCTTGGGGATAAATTTATCATCCCTTGGTGTGTCGGAGGAGATTTTTGTGGCGGCCACAACTTCAAACGTCTGGCAAGGAGTTTCTATGAATTCGCCATCCATTTCTACGTACTTGAATGAATTGAGATGGCTTACTATGAATTTTTCCTCGCCGCAAACAGTGATAACCTTCCCCTGAACTGGATATTTTAACTTCTGGTGCATAGTAGAAGTGACCACACCTGCCCCATGGATCCACGGGTGCCCAAGCAAGCAAGAATACACAAGCCGTATGTCCATTATATAGAATGTGGAGTTGAAAATCTGTGAACCAATTTTAATTGAGAGATCCAACTCTCCATGAACCATCCTTTTCGACCCATCAAATGCCCTCACGACAATATCGCTTGGCTTTAGAACCAAACCTTCACAGTCTAGACGATCTAAAGCGCCTTTATGTAACACATTTAGAGATGAGCCAGTGTCAACCAAAACATGTGCCAGAGTGGTCCCCTTACATTCAACAGAAACATGCAAGGCTTTATTGTGATTCTTTCCCATGGGAGTTAAATCTGCGTCAGAGAACCCCAAACCATTGTCAACTGTCAGACTTGCTACGCAGTTCTCAAATTGGTCGATTGTGGTTTCTTGAGGCACATGAGCCTTTTTCAAAAACTTAATCAAAGCTTGTGCATGGGTGTCGTAACATAACAATAAGGACAACATTGATATCTTAGAAGGGGTTTGCCCTAATTGCTCTACTATTTTGAAGTCGCTTTTCTTGATGATCTTCAGAATCTCCTCCATCTGTTGAGTGGATGGTTCTTCCATAACAAACTTTTTAGCAGGTGCCTCTTCCCTAGAAGGCTCCCCTTCTTTCCCTTTCCCTTTAGTAATGGCACCTGAATTGTCATTGGTTATGCGGACTGGAACTATGGTTGGTGGAGAGATAACAGGGGATAAGACCCTTCATGTTCTTGTGACTCTAATAGAACCAGTAATATTAGTAACACCAGCTTCATTATCATCAATCCAAGAATCTTCTTTTACTCCATGGTAATAAACCTCGGCACCGTAATTCCATGGTAATGGTTTATCAGAGATGTATGGAATAGGTCCGACAACAGTGATTATGAGATGAGCAATGATTGGTTCGTTCGAAATCCTGATAGGACCTTTGGGTGAGATCCTGAGAGGTTTGTTTGAAATTGTTATGATGGCCAAATCTTCAGCATTGTCGATTGAATTTTTTATGGTGGGAATCTTTTCAAATAGAATCTCGCGGCTATTTATCAAGCGTTGCACACCTTTCTTCAGTAGCTCGCATCCATTTTCTCGTTGATCACAACAGGCACAATTTTTGAAACATCCAGAAAACACACCGATTTTTAGAAAATTAGCTTTCACAATGGTCAATGGAGTTTTAAATCTTCGACAGAGGTGATAACAGTAACATCATCAATGGCATTAACCGCTTTACCATGTTTTAGCATTGGCTCGGTTATCACGTTTAAAGTAGTGGGTGGATCAAACTCAATTGTCTTGTTATCTATCAAATCTTGAATTTTGTTCTTCAAGGCCCAGCACTGATCGGTCTCATGGCCGGGGATGTTGTAATGATATGCGCATTTCACATTCGGTTCGTAATTGGGTGAGGAAACATTAGGGTTGGATGGTGGATTGTGCAGAGTCACCAAATAGGCCTTTAGCGGATGTTGTAAGGCTTGTGATAATGACATGCTTATTCTCGTAAATTGTCGTCGGGGAACCCCATGTCTCTGATTGATGGATGGTTTCCTTTAAGTAGGTTGAGGGTTGGAAATTAACACAGCGTTTACAGATGAATGATGGTCCTTTTTGGTATGGGCTCTTTCCCCATACACAACATTTGTTTCCTTTTTTCCAATGAAGGGCCTTTTGACGGAGTTAAATGTGGAACCAGATGCCATAGGAATTTTGCCACTTCTAATACCGCTTTCAATCCTTTCACGAGTTAAAATCAACTTGGTGAATTCGGATGAAGAACTTCCAGTTAATAGGTTGAAGAATGTACCAGTTAACGTACCCATAAACATGTCAACTAGCTCTCTTTCGGTCAAAGATGGATGGACCCTACTGGCAAGGTCCATCCACTTTTGGGCATATACTTTAAATCCTTCGTTACTTCCCATGGTCATATTCTGAAGATGAACTCTCGTTGGGGCCAAGTCGGTGTTGTATTGATAATGGTGATAGAAGGCAGTGGCCAAATCCTCCAATGTATGGACGCAGGAACTTTCTAATTGATAAAACCACTCTACCTCAGTTCCAACTAGACTCTCTTGGAAAAAGTGAATCCACAACTTTCTGTCAGCAGTGTGTGGTTGTATTTTACGCACATAAGCTCTTAGATGTAGTTTGGGATAGAAGACCCCATCATACTTGGGGAAGACAGGTGCCTTGAATTTATAAGGAATAACGACCCCAGGAACTAGGCCCAAATCACTAAAATCCAAGCCAGGAACAACTTGAATTTTAACTGCCTTTAGCCTATCCTCCAATTATTTGTACTTATCCTTACTAGCAGGTGGGTATTGTTCATCAAAGTGATCCTCATCTTCAGAAGCTTGATCAATCATACCCTACCCACGGGTGCTTCATGCCTCTTCTGCTTGGTTCTCATCCTCCTCAGACGAGTATTCGACTACTTGCACTTGGTGAATCAGTTCTTTGAATCTCTTCCCCATGTTCATGAGGGCCTTATTTTCCTTCTTTTTGGTTGTCAATGCTGTCATTAACTCTTGCTGCCCTTTGGCCAAGGTCATCAAGGTGGCTTGGAATTGAATATTCTGAGCTTGCAAGTCCTTCATTGTTTGTTCGAGATCCATTCTTACTGAAATAAACAGTAGACGGATGAGGAAACCTGTTTGTGAAATGCTTGCTTATGATATGATGCATGAATATGTATATGCAAATGATTTCAAGGGTTTAAAGAATTTAAATTTGTATAAACAAAGAGTGAACAAATGTTAACTTGCATTAAAGAGTTCTGATTTGAATACAAGCACGCCTCTTGGGCTTACAACAACAGAAATAAGCATAAAGTAAACTCCTAAGACAGAAAAGTTGTGCGCATCCTCTTTGGCGCAATGTAGATGTTTAAACTTCTTTCTTCATGAAGCTCCCTTGAAAGATCTAATATCTTCTTCTCGCCCTCATAGAACTTATCTTCAAAGGTGTCTCGCTCTGCTCTTAACTGAATCCAAGCATTTTGCAAATCTTCAAGAGAAGTGGGCATATCAGGATAGAGGATAGTATGTGGAACGTCTCCCTGAACTACTGGCTCAATGATAACAGGTAAGACGGCTTCATAAGGAATCTTAAGACTTGGAGCGCGAGGCCACACCCATTTAAGATAAGGTTCCAAAGGAATGGAATTCTTACTCCCCAACGTCTTTCTATCAATTTTGTTAACCATACCCCAAGCTCGTATAAATGTTTGACGGTAACCTTGGGTATCGCTTTCGTAGTCAAACGCAATTCCTTGGATGAGTACCTCATGAGTACCATCTCTCATAGCGTATCCAAATTTTCGCAAAGCTAAACAAGGGTTGTAAGTAATGCCTCCCCTAATTCCAGGTAGAGGGACATTAGGGAATTTCCCACAGCGATTAATGATGGTAATGTCTTCCAAAGAGAGATAATACCAACGGATATCAGCATGTGAAAGTGACATCAATCTATTAGACCACCTCATACCTTGTTCATTCTTCACCACAGATCGAGGTAGGTGCAAAATAAACCACCTACCCAAAATGGAGTGCAACACATCAACGTCACTCTTTTCTTCAAAGTGCGAGAGTGAAGAGAATGCAAGATGTCTACGAGCAATGTAGGCACCGGATTACGAGATATGAAAACTTTGATCGCATTTATATCTATAAGTTGGTCAGGATTGGGAAATAGTACCAACCCATAGACGAGAAGAGACAAAATTTACTCAAAGGCTTGTAGATCCAAAGTATTCCAACACTCTTGAGCCTTCTCCAACAAAAACTTTACTAGGAACGCTTTGATACCACTCCTTGTTACATAATTTGCCACTATGTCAAATGCTTTCAGATGTAGAGCTCGAGCAATTTCCTCATGTTTAGGGTCTCTTTCAATACCGTTGAAAGGTAACTGATCAAGAATAGGGATCCCCATAAGTTGAGAAAATTCTTCCAAAGTGGGCACAAGTTAGTAATCAGGAAAAGTGAAGCAATGATGGAAAGGGTCGAAGAATTGGACAAGCACCTTTACCATATCTTCTTCAATACTTGAGGTAACCAAACTAAGGAGTCGATCATGTCTTTTGGTGAATGGAGAATCTTCAGGGACCCTTGATACTAAATCCTTGAGTTATGGAGGTATCCTCACGAGACTGACTTGAATAGTGTTCCTACGAGCGGAAGCTATGTCCTACAAAACAGAACAAAGATAAATCCAAAAATCCTTCAAATGGTTAGTGAGTATGAGTATAATGTTTATGATGCTTATGATGTTTATGATGTTTATGATGTTATGTACAAGTATATATATACAAATCAAACAAGTCCTTAGGTTTAGGCTTGCATGGAGTCTCATAGGTAAGTACCCTCTTGAAGTTTAGTTGGCTCACACTGTCCTAGTCAATAGTAACCGGGTTCTAAGGGATCTCAATATCACTGATATTTCTCACATACTTCGTTTCGATTGACAACTGACTTGCCACCAAACAAAGCTCGGGATCCAAATCTCAATGAGTGTAGTATCGAGTATCGACCAACTTCGGATTGCACCCAATCCGGTCATCTCACTACGTCCTAATGGCCAAGTTGGTCAAGTAAGGTTCTAAGGTCAGTTGATTCTTCACGACACCATGCGGCGGCCCCGTACTCTCCTTGATTGACTCAAGGGTTACCGGTACCAACCAAAGTGCTACATCAACGTAGCTACTGCTTCAACCGTGTTGGTATACCCCGCACAATTCCCTGATAATTTATTGCTACTTACCTAAAAGATGTCCCCAAATTCGGGTGTAGGATTTAAGACAACCCCAAACAAGGAACCAAAATGTAAAGCAAACAAATCAAACAAGTGTAAGTAAGTTTGATCTAACCCTAAGGTAACCCCACTTTTAGAAAATCCTTAGCAGAGTCGCCAGTTCTGTGATACGATTGGAGAACTGACTTGAGGTGTTTGCGTTTTATGTTCGCAAATGTTGCGGTTATCAAGAGTCGCCATCAACTTTTCTTTTATCCAATAAGGAAAGGTGAAAAAAACACAGGAAAGACCTTTTGAGAGGTTTTTTTGAGTTCGGGGGGTAGATTATGAAAAGGGAAGGTATTAGCACCCTTTTCATCCATGGTTTTCCATGGGCTCTTAGTTACTTTCTAGATCACTTATTTTGTTTGTTGTTTGTGTGGTTTTTTGAAAGTATTTTGAACAGGTGCCATCGTTTAGGAAAACTTTGTAATAGTTCTCGTTCGTAAGAACGTATACAAAGTGTTGAGATTTTGAAAATATTTCAAGTTTGGAAAGATGTTTGGAAAGTGTATGTGATTGTTATGAAAATAGCAAGGATATTTGTTTTGAGAGTGAGCAAGTAACTAAAAGTAATCTACTTACTCAAAAGGTTTTAGATGTGCTTTTTCCTCCTCCTTCAGATGTTTCTATCTTACCATTGTTTTGGTAAGAAGCCCCGCCGTTGGATGTGGAGGGACGGGCATTGGGTCATCGTATGAACAAGATAGCAATGTTGTGAGATGACTTAGCACTTTTATTTTAGGGACTAAGATCATTTTGAAAGGCAACTTTGATAGCGTCATCGAGGGACTATGATCTTGTATTTTTGATTTTGTTTGTGCTAAGACATCCCACATGCATAACATGGCCATTTTAGTAAGGCAACAAGTGGAATCACCCTAGGGGTGCTAGTGTGCAAGTGTATTTGATTGCATGCATAATTTTGTCTTGATTGGGGTGATATATTTGTAAATTTCCATATCTTGTCATACAAACCCTAATTACTAGCATACATTAAAAGCAATAACAGTGCGGAAATGAAAAGTCCTACGCTATTACAATATTTAGGGGGATGGGGTGTACATATTTATGAATGGGGGTTGCAAATTGAAATTTTAACTTACTATTACAACCATATTGAAATAGATAAGAGTGTACAGGAAATGTAAAATGCTTATTTACTTAAGAAAAGAAATAAGTTTTGTTTAAGAAAATATTTTTTGTCTTTTCATGTTAAAAGAAAATATAGTATGTGAATATGAAATAATTTTGGTATTTTTGGTTAATGAAAAATAAATATGATTCCAAAAAAAAAAATAATAAAAGAGATTGGAAACAGAATCA
Source organism: Vicia faba (assembly GCA_948472305.1). Lineage (NCBI taxonomy): Eukaryota > Viridiplantae > Streptophyta > Magnoliopsida > Fabales > Fabaceae > Vicia > Vicia faba. The sequence goes on from CATIWC010001033.1 coordinate 141,737, forward strand.
GCGCAAATGCTGAAAATAGAAGAAGTCAGAAGTTCTGACTCTGACTTACTGCACAAAAAGAAACAATGGTAGTAGAAATATGGAATTCATAAGTTCTGGATATTCTGAGAATTCATAAGTTTTCAGAAGTATTGATGCAATTGTCAGAACTTTGCCTCTCTCCATGCTAGTCAGAACATCTGCAACTTAGTCATTTCTTAACAGAACAAAAGTTGCACATATGATAATTATGACAAGTTTCAAGAAATATTAGAAACACAAATCAGAAGCAACATGAATTTGCTAATCCTAATTCTGAGTCCTAATTTCTTTATGAAACTCTGAACGTGAATTCCCTATATTTAGGCAGGCAAATGCATGAAATCTCAGAATATGTACATCATCAGGATCAGAATATCTACATTGTGTTAAATTTTCAAAATCTGACAATGCTTAAATAATATGGTGAGAGTCAGCAGGAACTTACCTTGCAGTTGGGAAATATTCTGGGAGCTGAAATCTGATTCTGACCACTTGTGGTGTTCTGAACAGCTTCTTTACGTTTTCAGCAGGTTGGAAACTTTCAGTATGGATTGTAAATGATTAGAAGATTCTAGAGCAACCAAGGGATGAAGTTCTGATCCTTTTGAAGTGGATATTTGTGGAGAATGTGTTATTGTTTGATTACAAATTTTTGGATGGCTTTTGAATAAATTTTAGGAACTGTAAGGGTGGTTTTGTTCAGGAAACAACTTTGAGAAAAATGGAGCTTTAATGCAAGAATCAAATGCTAAGGTTTTATATTTTTGTGTTTTTAATCTTTTTGTCCTCTTGGAATTTTTGCAGGGGGTCCAAGGTTTTTTTCCTTCTCAAATTCCACACCTTTCTCTCAAAATTTTCCCGACCTCTTCTCTATGGCTAATGGTGTTCTATTTATAGGAAAATTTTTTGTAGTTTGGAGGGGTCAAGTGGCGCCAACATCATATGCTAGATGTTGACTTACTCTTGAAGTAAGCTTAAACAAGTGTGGTTCAATGCATCAAGTTGGATGGTTAACAGTGCCTAAGCTATATTTGGCAGCGTGAATTAAGGAAAAGTAGAAGCAGCGCATGGACTAGTATACTTTTGCACAACAGTTGGTCTTCCCAAGACAGTAGGGGTACACGTGGGGGAAATCCTTTGGATAACAACTCACAAGTGGTTGTGAGCATTAAATGATGATCAGAAATCCTGCCATGTGAAACTCAACATCATTGCTTGACTCTGGATTATATGTTCTGCTTCAGCGTAGTACCTCATCTTTTGATCCTCTCATCTTTCGGCTTCAGCATGTTCTGAAGGAGCTTTCAGACTTTTTGGAAAGCTTGCAGCACGCTTCTTAACCTTCTTTGGTATACCCTGGAAAACTCTGACTGAAGCTTTTATGAATGGCTTGCCCAGAAGATCTGACCAAACTATGTCTTGAGAATATCCAGAATTTGCCGAGTGCTTTAGTGATAATCTGGTCAGAAATTCTGGGATTGTCATAATTCTTAAACATTTAGACAAATTTCTAAGTACTTAGAATTTGAATTCTCCAAAGTAAAATTTGACTTTTAAATTTCTTGACGAAACATACTTCATATTCCAACATGTCTTGATGAAATATGATTTTTGAGATTTGATTTTGATCTAAAAGTCAAAGTTAGACCTCTCAGTGTGCAAATGACCATTTTTCCCTTGTGAATGACTTGTTTGGAAAAAATGATAGTTCAAGGCCTGGAAATTTTGATAGAAACAAACCTGGGATCCAGGGTAATCCCTTGTAAAATGAGAGGGAAAATTTTGGGGTACAACAGACGCGATCAAAGATACTTAAATATAAAATAAACCCTATTTTTGGCCCTAAGATGCCATGCAATGCTTATGAATATGATTGCACATGAACAACTTCAAAGGGGCGTAAAACACCACTGGGGATCTAGCAAAAGAAATAAGGATCAAAAGAGAAACACGACCAGGAAAATAGGTCACTGTTGGATCAAAAGACCCGTCTCATAGAGGATGGTAAAAAGGTCGCAGGACACACCAACTTTTACTAAAGGCGAGACTACCAACATTCACTGAAGGTAGAAAGAGAAAAGAAATAACAACATTGATGTTTACTGACGGTGAGCTACCTACGTTTACTGAAGTCAGGGATAAAGAATATATCATAACATCTCCGTTTACTAACGATGAACTACCAACATTCACTTAGGGTAGCAAAAATATAACAATCACCAACTTTCACTGATGGTGATCTACCAACTTTCACTGAAGGTAGAGAGAAAATATATCATAGCACCTCCGTTCACTGATGATGAAATACCAACACTCACTGAGGGTAGCAAAAAGATAACAATCACCATCTTTCACGGATGGTAATCTACCAACTTTCACTGAAGTTAGAAGGAAAATATATCATTGCACCACCGTTCACTGACGATGAACTACCAACATTCAGTGAGGGTAGCCAAAAGATAACAATCACCAACTTTCACTGATGGTGATCTACCAACTTTCACTAAAGGTAGAGAGAAAATATATCATAGCACCTCCGTTCACTGATGATGAACTTCCAACATTCACTAAGTGTAGAAAAAAATATAACAATCACCTACTTTCACTGATGGTGATCTACAAACTTTCACTGGAGGTAGAAGGAAAATATATCATAGCACCGTCGTTCACTGATGATGAACTACCAACATTCACTGAGGGTATAAAAAATATAATAATCACCAACTTTCACTAATGGTGATCTACCAACTTTCAGTGAAGGTAGAAGGAAAATATATCATCGCACCACCGTTCACTGACGATGAATTACCAACGTTCACTGAGGGTAGGAAAAAGATAACAATCACCAACTTTCACTAATGGTGATCTACCAAATTTCCCTGAAGGCAGAGAGAAAATATATCATAGCACCAATGTTCACTGACGATGATCTACCAATGTTCACTAAGGGTAGCATAAAGATAACAATCTCCAACTTTCACTGATGGTGATCTACCAACTTTCACTGAAGGTAGAGAGAAAACATATCATAACACCGCCGTTCACTAACAATGAACTACCAATATTCACTGAGGGTAGAAAAAAGATAATAATCACCAACTTTCACTGATGGTGATCTATCGACTTTCACTGAAGGTAGAAGGAAAATATATCATAGCACCGCAGTTCACTAACGATGAACTACCAACGTTCACTGAGCGTAGCAAAAAGATAACAATCACCAACTTTCACTGATGGTGATCTACCATCTTTCACTGAAGGTAGAAGGAAAATATATCATAGCACTTCCGTTCATTGATGATGAACTACCAACATTCACTGAGGGTAGCAAAAAGATAACAAGTTTTTTTCCCAAAATTTCGGCGTTTCACCTAGAACGGGTTTCAATTTTTCTTTAACCAAGGCATTCCACCTGGAAAGGGTAGTATATAAGTTGTCTCAAATAAAGAGACTATCACTTGCAAAGATTTCACAACGAACTGTCTCTGCGATATTGAAAGACTTGCCATCAATTGGAGTAATTTGACAACAAACTGCAAACTATCCACTCATAGAAAAAATAGCAAAAAAAAGTAACGTAGACATTTACAGGGAAGTATAAGGTTTTCAAATAAAGAGACATGCTACTTGCTGTTATAGAAAGGATTGTAAAAAATGACTTTCTGGGGAAAACAATATGGCTTCCTGGGGAATGAATCATGACTTCCTGGGGAGCGAAATATGACTTCCTGGGGAGCGAAATATGACTTCCTGGGGACATGCCAACATATTCCTCCTGAGGAGATAAAAGTCTTCTCTTTCCAAAATAAACGCACATTCGCAAACCAATGCTCGAAGCTTGCCGAAATCCAAAATAACAATATTACACGGAAACAAAGATTCAAACCAGAAATAAACTGGAGTGAACCAGTTAACCAAAATACATCCTTTGAGAAATAAACTCAAGAGGGAAACCCAATCTATCTAAATAAAGAGCTGTACAGGAAGGCTAAAGCAAAAAGTCTTCCACGAGGGATAATTCAGTGGGGAAATTGAAAGAATATACACTTTCTGCTTAAGGCCGACACTCTATTGGAGAGAGGACAACACATATCTGCAAAACATGGTAATATGTCAACAAAATATAATGAGTGCAAATGAGAAATGGTATGCTAAATTCAACTATGTATGAGAAACAAGCAAAGCCAACTCGGGAACAATCGACACTCGGCTAAATCACATCCAAGATGAGAATTCCATATGAAAAATAAGCACCAAACAAGGAAACATAATCCTATTTCGCGGCTTAACTTAACTGGGAAGGAACATAATCTAGAAGTAAACAAATCATAACGACAAAACAGTACAGATACATTTATACAACATCCTTCTCCAGGCTTCACCGGGGAATAGCACTCAGACTTCAATGGGGAAAAAACGCTTTCACGGTCCACACTTCTAATAGGGATTGCGATACTTATTTCAAATAAGGCAGATAGAAACCAAATCAGCGAAACACCAACTGAGAATTTCGAGCTGACTTCATTGGGGAAATAACATACAGACTTCACTAGGGGAGATGGCGCCTTATCATCAAGACATTATCTAGGGACTTTATGCTGACTCCATTGGGGAGGTCAACACCACATCGAAGAGAGGAAACCCAGATACGTTCTTCAATATTGAGAGTAAGCATCGCACCAACTTCTCTGAGGAAAAAGTATGAAATCTCATGGGGATAACAACTTGGAGAGTTAAGAAGTCAAACATTATAGCAAGGAATCGATCTTATGGGGATTTTAAATCAATCCCAACACTTGGCGAGTGAAAACCCATAAAGTTGATAACCAATTCAACACTTCTTAAATAAAATACTGCCCTTGCCTGATTATTAGGAAATCGAACAAAATGCAAGTACCGCTGAAAGGAGATGCTTCACAAATGAGTCAAATCTCAGCATGCACAGGGAGAAAAGACTTCTATCAAATAAGCGAGGCCTTCATTGGGGAATTTAGGATTGAGTCTTCATATCACACAAACCAATTCCAACAAAAGGTACCCCGGGATAGCATTCCTAGGGAATGAAGAAGTCAACATATAGAAAGAGGTTAAACTCTTGGGGATTTTAAATCAAACTCCACACCAGGCAGGTGAAAACCCAAAAGTTGATAACTGTCTCAATCACTTCTTAGAGAATATACTGCCCTGGTCCAGTTACCTGGGAAATAAATACCAATAATAATGCCAACACTACCAAAAAGAGCAACATTTGGCAAATAATCCCATCTCAGCACATCAAAGGGACGAGACCTTTCGTCATATGAGAGAAGACTTCATTGGGGAATCCAGAATATTGACCTCTGACCAAGCAAACCCAAAAAGTCAGAAAATGAACCAACACTTGACTGGGGACACTGGGATCACAATCCCGGTACTACATCTTACGCCAATTGGTATCGTCTTCAATATACAATAAACACGCATATACCAGCGAAAAAACATAAGAAAACCTTATCGGGAAAAACAAAACTTCCCAAAACTACTGAAATTCGTCCATTCTTGGGATCACCACTTTTGTTTTCCTCTTGATTCACAAAATCTTAAAGTAAAAGTAAGTTGTAAATTCTTTTTGAAAAAACAATTTTTTTATTTAATCTTTTTGCTTTGAAAATTATTATCAATAATAAACGGAGTCTTTGTAAGCTGAATAAAAATAAGAACTACAATGAATAGGGTAAAAGCTCAATTTATTTTGATAGAATGGTAGTTTGTGAATGGAAAGACTCCATGGATAATTACAAAGTTTGGAAAATGGTAATATATAATGGAAAAGATACATTGAAATACAATGACCACTATTCCCTCTAACAACTTTGAAATTCTGAGCAGCAGGTTCTGTTGAAGTATGGTGAGGATCCAAGAAGATTGTTGCTTCAATGAACAAGCCTTGTATGTTGCAGTTACTTGCCAAGAAAGTCCCTAAATTTTTCCTAAGCTGCCCTTGCGAGTTTTCAACTTAGCGGGAAAATTTATTCTGTTTATGACTCTAATTTTTTCCTAGACCGCCCTTTCGGGTTTTCGGCCTACCGAGACACTCTTTTTTGCCTAAGCCGCCCTTTTAGGTTTTTAACTTAGCAAGCTGTTCTTTTATTTCTTTAGGCGAAGTATTTATTGACTGCATTAACATTCATAGGACGTGGGAATTCCTCGCCATCCATAGTTTCAAGAATTAATACTCCACCAGAGAAGGCTTTCTTGACAACATATGGGCCTTCAAAATTGGGGGTCCACTTGCCCCTTGTTGGTTGAGGTTGAACACTCGGTGGCTGATTCAGAGAAGCCACCAGAGATTCCATCAGAGCAGTGAGATTGGCCATGTCGGGCTTCAGAGTAGAAACTTCCTCGCGCAGCTCGCGATTCTCTTGTTCTAAGTTGTCCAGCTTCCTTCTGAAATTAGCTCGAGTATTGTAGTGGTGAGACAGCTTGCTGAACGAAGTAAAAAAGCTTGGTAAGACACCTGGATATGCATAACAAATGCAAGAAATATGTGCAATATGATGCATGATATGTAATGAACATGATTTATTTTTATTATTAATATTTCAAGGGACTTAAAGATTTATAGACACCTTGCAAATATCAAAGCAATAACACATTTGAAATACTGAATTTTTTTATTAAAATAACTTCAAAATGGATTACAAGTTTCAATAATCCCAAGTACAAGATGAAAATAAAGTCTAAAACCCTAAGAAGTAAAGCTGATGGAGATTATTCTACACGTTGTCGCTTCACTATAAGCTTGGTAATCTGAGCCTTCAACCTCTGATTTTTCTTCCGCATATCTAGTGGAAACCTTCTTCCAATCACCTGAATCAGGAATTGAGCAAGTAGCATCTTAATGAGGCTTAGGAGAAAATAAATTCCCTTGCCTCTCCATTGTCTCTACAACCCGACTCTCAAGAATCTCAATCAAGTCGTCTTTCTCCTTCAAATATGCTCTATAGGAAATCTCTAAAGTTTGGCACTTATTCTTCCATGCATCCTTTTCCTGTTGCATCCTGACCAAAGCAAGATGTAGCTCTTCTATATCATCCAATAAAGGAGGAGTGGTCTTCACAAACAAGTAAGGAATAGACGTTTCCCAGGAATATGGCATCTTCAACTGAATAGCCCTCATTTGGATTCACTAAAGATATGGCTCCAAAGAAACAACTCCCCTAGGTCCCAAATGTTTCCTAATCTTCCTATGAATGTGACGCCAGGCCTTCGCAATCTGCTCCCTAGCTTCCTTATGGTATTCTCCCTCCTTTAGAAAGAAACTTATCAAATGAATACAATTTGGTTTATCTCTCATCGGATAAGCAAGATGTCATCCTGCAAGGACAAGGTTATAGATAATTCCTCCCTTTATACCAAGAAGAGGTACATTGGGAAAACTACCACAACTGTCAACAATCTCTACATCCTGATAAGCCCGGTGATACCAATCAATATCCGAGTGAGAAAGTGCCATGATCTTAGGAGCGGGGTTCCTTCCTGACATCCCAGAAAGCATCAGACTGAGGCATATGAGAAATAAACCACCGGTACAACAGAGGCGTGCAACAGATAATCATCCCCCTATGATAAGAACCCCAAAGATGAATAGAGTAATAAGCATCACCCAACAATGTAGGATCTGGGTTTCCAATCATGAAGATCCTGATAGCATTAACGTCAACAAACATATTCATATTAGGAAATAAAAACAACCCATAAGCAAGTAGAGCAAAGATGGCCTCAAAACTGACTGTACTCTTCATCCTTGCAAAGTAACAAGATTTCTCCAATAAGAACTGAGCTGGTAATCCTCTAATACCTCCTTTAGTAGTCTTATGGGCTTCAACCTCAGACTTCCCCAGATGGATCAAAGAAGCAATCTCTTGTGGTTTTGGCTCACCCTTCAAACCAGTAAAAGAAACATGATCAGTAACAGGTAAATCCAATAGATAAGAATACTCCTCTAGTGTAGGCCTCAACTGATAGTCAGGGAAAGGAAAGTAATAATACATCAGATCATAGAACTAGACCAAGGTCGATAGAATACCCTCCTTCATCCTAAGCTTCATGAGAGGAATGATGGATCCATACTTCTTCCAAAAATATGCAGAACACTCAATCTCAAGAATTAGATTGATCAACTCATCTATCTTGGGATCTTTGAAACTGTATTTTCCGATCTTTCTTTTTATAGGATCCATGGTCAAAAAGTACCTGAAATATTCAAAAATATTCAACTTTTAAGTCCCTTGAAATATAATTTCTTCAAAAGATGCTTATGAGTGCATGGATGCATGATGCAACAATCACACACAAGATCAGAAACATAGGGTTCATAGGTTCAACGTCACGAGCATGAGGTCGAAGGTACTACCCATAAGGTATGGTCTAAAAGTTATTACCTTCCGAATAAGGTCCTAGAGATTCCAAGAGTCTATATCCTTCCTTCGGATATTACCAACTTCCTTATTAACTCGGTAATTAGTAATACTCTCAAGAAAAAATCATCCGAGAGTAGTATCGCATGACAACTATTTCCGAATTACTCCGTCATAGCTTCCGCACTACACCTAAAAGGCCAACATGGGTTAGGTAATCTACGGTCCTCAGCTTCAGCAGGCTCCCAAGTTGAAAGCAAGACGTCTTCCCGATTACTCGTTAAACAACACTACAGTCAAAGGGGCCTCCATTGAGTGCAGGATCTCATGCCTCCTTTTTTGGGATTACTCCCCCAAAGTTAACATGACTATACCGCCCGTCCTATCTTAATGTTTTCCCAAGTCCGGGTATATGACTTATAAGTAATCACCAAGCACCCTGAAAACTAGGAAAATCTAGGAAAACATATATACAACATAAAGTAAATAACAAACAATGGCACATATATAGATATATACAAAGATAGGTTTAACCCAGTTAGGGATGGAACAACAAGAGGTTAATCTTTCCCCAGTGAAGTTGCCATTTTTTCTGTAGCGGTAAAAATGTTTAAGACTGAGCCATTAGATTGACTAGACTTATACAGATCAAAATAAAAATCACCATCGCGCTTTATTATTTTCAAAGGAATAGGAAAAGAGCGAATAACCCAAAAAGAGGGGGAAAGATTCAAGGTAAGGGGGTTGGTTATGAAAATGGAAGGTATTAGCACCCTAAACATCTACGGTACTCCACAGGAACCTCTTTGTAAAATCTGTATATTTTGGCTATAAAATGTTGTATAAAAATAGATGGTGGAGGTGAGAAAAGAAATATTTTTTATGATTTTTGCACCCTCCACGGTTGCAAACCTTTAGTGCCTATGTATCACCTTTCGTGCAATAGGGGATCAGGGTACACGTAGTTCACCTTTTAAAAGATTTTAAAACACAAGTATGTTGGTTAATTTTATGGGATAATACATCATCGTCATTGTCCGTGTGGAAAACATACTTACTACCCACAATCATGAGAAAGGAGAATTTGCATCATCTCAAAGTGGAGGATATGGCTTGGATTTTAAAATCAACAATGCCTCACTCAACACCCTAGTGGAAAATATCTCTCTTCACTATATATTGTAGAAGTATAGTTGTTTGCATCACTACAAGGATTGACAAGAGTCCAATATTTTGAGAAAAGTTTTAAAGATAAGAGCCAACATGGAAAAAATTGTTTGAAATGAGATTGATTGACTTTTATTTTTCGCACAAAAAAATGTCAAGGTATTATTAAGTTGATTGAAGTTTATTTATGAAAATGTTTTGAAAATGCATGGACCTAAGCCCAGGTTTATTATGAAAGTGGTTCAAGTTTAGAAACGAGAAGAGTTTTCAAAAAGAGAGAGAAGATTTTTTTGAAGTTAAAGAAGATGGGAGGAGAAGAAGAGACTGTCCTAAAGCATAAGGTAAAAGCTAGGGAGAAGAACCATTTAACAAACAAGAAGCCACTACTTGACATTATGAGTCAAGATAGAATTCTCATTCTTTCGATTGAAACCAAGCAAGAAAAGATATTAGACCTCTTGGAAGAATTAAACTTCAAGTGTATTAAGTCTTCACAAAAATTGGGCAGAGTAACGACTGTATACAAGTGAATTCTAGATTACAAACAAAGAATGTAATCACAATAACCTGAACACAAAACAAACAAACAACCCAATGCCTTGAGGTAAACCTCAAGAACTCCAGACAAAATATAAATTAAAGTCACAAGGTCTCCAACATAGGTCAAGGTTTCTAATCCTAAGTCCAAGAACTACAATAATTCATAATGCCAAGAATAGTAACCAAATAGTCCAAGTATTATTAAAGCATTTTTTAGGGTTCATGTTGATTATTAGGTGTCATGAAAAAGAAACGAAAAGCTCAAGTGAGAAAAATAAAAATGACAAGAAAGTAAATGCTCAAGTGAGCAAAATAAAAATGACATGAAATGTAATGCTTAAAATAAATGGTACATAAAGCATAAAAAATAAAAGCATAAAGTAAAAAACAATTTAATAATTTGTGGTTAGTTGGATGACCATCTTGAAACTTGCATTTGGAATCATTAGAGGATTGGTAGAGTCAAAGCCTCCACATAAAAAGTTGCATTTGCTTTTTGTCAAGTATATCATCCATTTAGAATCCTCAAAAGTACCATTTAATGATCAACGATGTTTAAGTGATCCGCGTTGACAAAAAGTGTTGTAGATCCATTAGAGGATTGGTAGAACCAAATCCTCCACACTATGAATCTCAAGGTTATTGGATCAAAGAGATCAAATTAACATACTTGGGCTTGCAAATATAGGTTTGGGCCAATAATGATCACTTATTCGAATCAGGACAAAACTTAGCGTTATGTTAAGCAATCGTAAGTGGACTTATATAGAATTCGCACCTATTTTGAGGCTGGTCAATAGCAATCTATGCACCATTTGTTTTGAGACATGATATAGATATCATGCTCCAATAACACTTAGGGCAATAAGATTGGGATGATATGAAGAGGGGTGAGAAAGAATATACAAACCATATTTGAATTAAATTTTAATCAAACTATTATTAAAATCATTCATCCATTTTTGTGGAGTTGGACTCAACACTATGGATTCAATGATATTAATAAAGTTCATGATCAAAAATTTAACCCAAGATCAGCCAGAAAATAATCACAAAATAATATTGCATTTAATATGTACATTAAAAAAAGGGTTTTAAAAATGATTTAAAATAGAAATAAAAGATAAAAAATATTAACTTTTTAAAAATTAATCAAGAAATATTAAGTAAGACCATAGAAAAATCAGAAATGGACTCAAATATCTTTATAAAATTTTTGGTAATTTTTTAAGTCAGAAAAATAAATTTAAAATTAAAAGAAATGAGTAAAATAAGTAAAAAATGATTAAAAAAATACCAAAGTCATAAATAAAAAATGAATGAGGTCACCAATATTTGTCACCATATCATTGGATTATTCCATATTTTTTCAGAATCAAAAAATGCATAAAAGTATTTTTAAACATTTAAAACAATTAAAATAAAGTGAAAATTTATAAAAAAATATCAAAGCACAAAATAAAATTGTGAAAAAATAAAAATCAGAAAGAGAAAAATCAAAAATATTTTTCATTATTTTTCCAGATGTTTTGGACTTAAAATGAATTTTGTATGATTTTTTGAAGTTTAAAACAATTAAATATCAAAATCAGAAATAAAAAATAAAGTCAAACATATGTGGACCATTCAATGAATAAAGCATTAGTAATCAAATCCAACGGATCTGGCGCGTTAGTAATCAAATCCAAGGGATCTGGCGCGCTGTGCATATCATGGTCATTAGTGAATAAAGCATAGATTCAAATATAAACCAGATTTTCAAAAAAAACAACAAGTGGCAAGCCATCATTGGTTGGAAGAAGACACGTCGGTCATCTTCAACCTCCAGCCAACGTGAATTACAGGTCTCTCAAACTGTAAAATCAGGAGCTCGGACCTATGCCATTAGCTTCGTCTCTTCAAGACTAAGATAACCACACTTTCGCGACAAATTTATATAAACTCTAACTCAAGCAAATTGGAAGGAAAATTTTGAAAAGGGATTTGAAATTTCATGGTCAAAACGTGTTTCCAGATAAAAGCAAGTGTTGTGACTAGAACCAGGGCAATGAGAGCTTCACAATGATATAAAAGTTTTGAAGAGTTCATGGAGAAATCTACCTATTGAAGTTGAGTTGCAGAGCTCTGAAACTGGACTTCTATGGATCAATATAGGGCACGATTCTTAAAGGTAATTGTATGGTTAGCTCCAGGGAAGATCAAGGAAGGTGAATTGATAGAGAAATTAGATTGAAAAAGGCTTGAACACCGATTTCGAAGTTACAGAAAAATGAGTTGTGGAGCAAGTTTGGCAGGATGATTCTGGCTGTTCAAGCTTAAGGAAATGAATGAGGGATGACCCTCTATTTATAGGGAATCAAATGGAATGTTCAAGCATGTGAAATAATGAAGTTTGGAGGGAAATCGTGGGGGGTCTGCAGCATGAACAAAGTGTGACTTATTTAGCATAAAAACTCAGCCAAATCGTGCGTTTCATGATGCTAAACACCTTTGGAAAGTTGCTAAACAAGATTAGAAGCAAAAACACGTGGAAAACTTGTGATTAGAATCCAAAACAAAGATTTCAAAATCTAACTCGTGATGAAACTTCAGTTTCAAGTTACTAATTTCAAAACAATGGCATTTTCAACTCAAGGGGTCTCAGGGCCTGATTATTGAAGCTTTAGAAAGATGAGGATACAAGATTTGAAATGGGAAAATAATGGAATCAAATCGATGCTTGAGCTGAAAGTTGCAATGAGTCAAAGTTGGGGAAAAAGGTTGACTTTCCATACTTAGAAATATTTCAAATTTTTCTTCAAAAGTGACATATAATGTTTTGCCTCCAAACATGGCCATCCACTTGGAATTTTCTCTTTACCAAAAAAGATGGAATTAAATAGACCCCTTTAATGATATTTTGAAACTTGAACCATTCAAAATCTCACAAAATTAAGAGAGTTATGAATTGTTGGAGTTGGCAAAAAATCATGAAATGACCTATAATCTTTTGTATCCTTAGAGAATCTTCCATCCATTTTCTCACTTTCTACATAAAATAAGGAATTAAGTTCACATCCTCAAGATAATTGTGGAAAAATATTGGGCTCAATGTGATAAAAATTTACCAAGTTATGATCATTTGAAGTCATACATGAGAAATTGGGGGTTCATCTGGAGGACTTGTAATCTTTCTTCATTATCAAGTTTCTTCCACATTAAAACTCCTTGAAACTTTTGAAGTGATTTGTCAATAAACCTTTGAAGAGAAGGATGTTTTTAGAATCACTATAAAATTCCAAAATATGATCAATATACACTTCTTTTAAGTTCAAAACCCTAGCTCCTAGATCAAGAAAATTCTTTGAGGAACTTTGACAATTTTGAAGAACCTTCTTGTACCAACACTCTTGCTTTGTAGATAGAAGTTATTGAGGATTATAATGAGAAGTCATAGCAAGAAAAACCACTTCCATATCTTGATAATTGAGAGAAATATGCACTTGTGACCAATGGGAACAAGACCTTGTCCAACCAAGACAACTTCTTCAATCAACCCCTTTTATTTTTGAATCAATCTTGATAACTTTGAAATATGGTGAACCAAAATAAACCTTTTCCATGCCATTTCTTACAAAACAACTTCAATGGTGAGGTTTGAATTTCTCAAGCTTTGTTGATTAGAGCATGGAAATAAACTCATGAACCCATGGATCATCTTGCTAAGCCACATTGCCTTTACCTACATTATTAACAAGTAATACAAACCAATATTGCATTTTATTAATTAAAAGGAAATAAAAAACAAATTATGAATGATCACAAAAGAAAAACAAGTCAAGGTGATTGGTGATTCCTTAAAGAGGAAGACTAGAGATAGGGAGGAGAACCAAAAGCCCTAATATGATATTGTTGTGATTGAATCAATATGGTATGATGTAGGGATCTTAGGGGCAAAAATTGGGGTACAATAGTTCCTCAACCATCATAAACTCTTTTGAGATATGAGTGCTCGTATCGAGTTAACTGAATGTAAGAATGGAGAACATCATGGAGAATGGATGGGCAAAAAATAATTTTGAGCCTTAAAAACCTTTTTTTCTAAAAACCGTGAACCATGACACGTTACAACCCTTAAAATTCTAAATTGAAGATTGGGTTAATTCGAAAGCAAAAATATTATAAGAGTACAATAATATGACTCCTAGGAGACTTGCTAAAAACTTTTTGAGTTGGTATCATTCCCTCTTTTATTTTCTTTGTACAGAAAAATTTCGATGTTTCAACATCTTTTCAATAAAAAATTTCTAGCTTCAAGACAAACATATGATTTGCGTTAGATTTATCATTCTTAGGATTAAATATTCTTTGCATATGAAAAAGTGCTTAACATCAAGTGAGCTTTCATAATGAGCATCAGATGAAGAGTTTGATTATCCCGAGGGACGAATTGCTTCAGGAATCTTTTGAAAATAATGATCTTAATCTAGGGCATGATTTCTAGCTACTCCTTTGAATTGAAGAAGACCAGTATGAGAGATTGATCAAGAACTATTTGTTTGATGATTGTGTGTAATTTTTGTTTTCCCCCAAATCTCTAATTGAGCAATGGGGTATCGTTTCCAGTTGGTCCCAACAGACAATTTTCTTAAAGCATCTGCTTGTACGTGAAGTAGTTCGAGTTGAGAAGTATGATTGTGTACTAATATATAAGTCAATTATCCTGAGGAGGTGTTATCTTCCAAACTCCGTGAGCATGGGGTAAGGAAATGGTTTGTCAAGATTCTGCTAATATGGGGCAATCAAGTCTAGATCCATTGAATCTTAAAGTTTCGTCAACTTGGGGAATTTATGTCGAGATTCGATAAATCTCTCAAAGTGCCGAGTGATTAGGGTCCGTTACCCAAGATTTATTGAAGCCACTTCTAATATTGATTAGTCAGAGGCTGTGTTTCAAAGTTTTTAACACTGGGGTAATTTATCTGGATGGTATAGATTGAAGAAGTGAAAAACACAAGAAGGGGGGGTTGAATTGAAAACTTGAAATCGAATGTGCAAAGACACAATATTTTTATCCTGGTTCGTTTGTTCTCAAACTACTCCAGTCCACCCGTCAAGGTGATTTCGCCTCTCTCCAACGAGGTCTTCATCCACCAATCTCAAACAGATTATAATCACTACTTTGACAACTTTCAAAGTCTTCTTGAGTACAACCATAATCCGATTAATCTCAAGGAAAAATTGTTCTTAATCAAAGATATAAGAATTCTTTGTAGATGTTTTTTGTTACAAAAACAGTTATCACAACTGTGATAATTTACACAATTTTAGAGCGTGGAAATATACTAAAGAAAGCTTGTAGCGTTTTTGAATTGTATATAGCAGTAGCGTTTGCAAAAATCGTGAACAGTTTGATCTCTTAGCTTGTATTTATAGGCAATGGATATCTGTCCAACTTTAAGCGTGATTATCGTCATTAGCGCAATTTCCATTTTGAGAAGATCCTGTCTGAAAGAAGCCGTTGTAATTGATGTTTACTTGATTGTAAAGTAACGCTTCAGAATCTAACATCCTTGCCTGTTGCTGATGCTTCAGAACATTGATGCCTTAGATTATATTCCTTCTATTCAGAATCAGAGTTTACTTCACTTAAGCGCAGGTTCTGATCATCATTCTTCAGCGCAAATTCTGATTACCTCTGCGTGTAGCTTCTATAGCTTAACTTCTGATGTTGCTTTGGTCAGAACATCTGCATACAGAATAACATAATTTTTAGGGTGCATATTTTTTCTTTATATTTGTTATCATCAAAACTCTAATTAAGGGTTGTAGAATCAAACTATGTTCTAACAATATCCCCCTTTTTGATGATGACAAAAACTAGAATTTTCAATGAAAAATAGAGAACAAAAAGTTTAAGAGAGACTCCCCCTGAGTTGATTACTTCCCTGAAGTTCCTTCTCGTCAGAGCTTTTGCTGCATCTCCTATCAAAATTTGTTCCTGTTCAAAATTTTCAGAAAGTAGAGGTTAAATAGTTCAGAATGTTTGAGACTTTTGTCCCGGTATACTAATATTAAAAATATCTTACTTTCCCCCCCTTTTTATCGAGTATCAAAAAGGAAATATAATCAGATCCAAAAAGATGAGTTATATTAAAAACATAATGCAATTACAAGTTTCAGAAATAAGGAGGTAAAGATAAAAATTACAGATAAACAGTTTTTAAAAGAAAAATCTAAGAAGGAGGGGGAAGGAGTGTGAACAACACTTCCAACAAGCTCTTGATCTGAGTGCTTGACTCTTCCTGCTTTCCCAGAATATCTTTGATTTCCTTTGTAGTATCTTCTTGTTTATCTAGAATTCCTTTGATCTATTTGATCGTATACTCTTGTTTGTCCATTCTTGCATGGATTAAAGCATTCTCTTTCTTAAACTCTTCTAAAGTTTGCATGACAAGAGAGGAAGTTGTTGTCTCTTAAGGGATTGCATGTTGTTCAGAACATTCTGTAGCTTCTTATGATTGAACCACTTCTTCTGCTACAACCATGTCTTCTAGAGAAGTAGTCAGGGAGAGACCATTTGAATCTGGTTCAGCAACTTCTGAAGGATGGTGCTCTTTCCAGAGAGCATTATCCAGCCGAAGAATTTATTTCTTGCAACATTGACTTAGAACTTGATCTTGAAAAGCTTTCAGCTGATCACTGAAGTTCTGCTGAGCCCTTTCATAACCCAATTCCTTCAGCTTCATAGTTTCAGTGTTGAGCCATTTTCTGAATCTTTCCCAGAGAGATTCAGAAGCAGCAGGATTAGACATCTCTAGGCTTGCTTGCTTCAAAAAATTGATCCATTCATGCATTTCTGTTTCAAAAATCAACAGACTCTTTCCAACATCTGATTTTGGTTTAGGTTTGGGAATGGCAATTTTGCGAGAGGTGGAAGCTATTATGTCCAGCGCTAGTGGATCAATGACAATTCTGAGGTTGTCAGCTGGATGGTTGATGGTTGAAGGAGTGGGAGAGTCAAGAATTAGAATTGGTCTGTTAGGGGAGTTTGGTGGTGTGGATTCAAGGGATGAAGGAATTTCTGGAATATCATGAATAGTGAGAGGCATGTGAACTGCAAGAGGTTCTGTTATTCCAGGAATTTGGATTGTGGTATTAGAATCTGAAGGCGAGTCTTCAGATTGGTTTGTGGAGGTGTGTTGAGTTTTTGGTTTAGGAATTACAGAGGATGGGTATTTAGAAGGTGTAGAGAGAGAGTGTCTATTTTCTGGTTATGGTGAGTTCAGATTCAGATGTTCTGGAGAGAGTGGTTATGGATTATCTGGTTGTTGTTGGGAGTTTGGATTTTCTGGGAGTGGAGCTTGAAAGTCTGAATCAAATAGTTCAATGTCATATAGAACTTTTGCAATTTCTGGTTGATGAGGTTCTTGGTTTGGATTTTGATTGGGGGAGTTAGGTTCATTCAAAAAATTTCCTACAGTTACAGATGGATCAAACTCTATGTTAAAATCTTCAAAAGTTTGGGGTGAAGGATTTTCGATAGGTTGAGGGGATTGATTTCAGATGTTGTAACAACAACTGATTTTATAACAGAAACAGAAGATAGATTACCTTTCTTTTTCGCAACTTTAGGTGCCTTCTGAGAGGATCCTTCTCCTGTTGCTTTCCTCTTCTTGGATTTCTTTAGCACAACCTCTGGAGCTGGCCTGTGCAGATCTTAAATGTTTATTTCTGGAGCAGTCCCATCAGCCTTGCAAGCTTTAAGGTATTTGACTATGATTTCTGGGTTGCTGTCTATCTCAGAGAATAGAGGAAAATCCTTCAGAGGTATCCTCCTTGAAGTAATGGTCTCATGAGAAGCAATAGTTGGTTCCTTCTAAATGTTGTTAATAATCTTCATTTTCTTCAGATTCTTTGCGTTCAGAGGCTTCCCAGAAGTTGCTTTGAAAGTGCTTATTTCTTGAGCCTCTATCATATATTCTATCAGCCTGTTTTCTGTTAGAATATCTGATATCAGTCTTCCTAAGGGAATCCAATCCCTCTTAGTTCTTTCTTCTTCTCTGGTCTCTTTCACACTTGTTCGGAGATGGTTTAGTAGCAAGTGTGGAAGATTAATCTTTGTCTTCTTTGCAATGAAATAGATCAAAAACTGTTGATCAATGTTGATGTAATCAAGAGAGCTTGTGGGCTTCCTGTGATTGATACATCCCAGAATGATTTCGGCCCAGATTCCATGATGATCCTTCAAATCTCTAATTTTTCTTGATGGTTGTCCAGAAGTGAAAATTTCCTTGGCCATTGATTTTAGGTCAGAACATCTATCTGCCATATCTATGCATCTGACTCCTCCACCATTGTATCCAATGAGCTTCCCAATAAGATATTCTGTAATCACAATTTTCTTTCCCATAATATAAGAAGTAACCTAGTGGTTGGAAGATGTAGCGTGAATCTAAAATTCTTTGACGAGAATGGGAAACATTGGACCCAACAGACGGTCAAAATACCTGTTCCAACCTTGAGCAGTCACGTCTTCGTAGAGATTGAACCCATTTTCTTGTACACTCTCAAAATCAATGATCAGTTCTGAGAGAACTTCCATGTTATCAACAAGAGTGAGAAGCATCCTGATGGGTTCTTCATATTGTTCCGTTGATGCAGATTCAGGAGCACTGATATTTTTGAGGTTTGTTGAAGAAGCCATTGTTCACACGAGTTTGATGGAGAAGATGAAAAGGGTTTTTGGAAAACGAAACTTGAAACAAGACTGAATAGAGAAGATAGTAAAAGTGAACGAATTACATAGTAAATTTGAGTTTAAATAGATTTTTGGAAAACGTAAGCAGTAAGTAAGAAAATAAGTAATGATTATATGCATTAATGAAACCTAAGATTTGGGGATTCAGAAAGATATTTGAACGTATTACCACTGACAAGTGTCTCAATGCATTAAATCAGAGCCTTGGACCCTTCAGAATTTGAATGCATGTTCAGCCTCAGATGGTGGCTTATGAGAGGATGACAGATGTTTGATGATGTTAACTGCGCGCCTCTATCCTTGAAATAAAACGTTCATATCTTCTTGGATAGACTCTGAGGCAACTGTACTTCTAACTTCTGAAGACATGTTGATTAGATGTTCACAGAAAACAATAATGTTTTGAGGGTTAAGATATGAAAATAAAACATTTTATTCTGGGCATAACTTCATGCTGAGGTGTTTCGGAATGAAATTGAATCTATCTTCAGAAAGAGGTTTTGTAAATACATCAGCCCATTGATGGTCTGTGTCAATGAATTTTAAAGTAAGAATTCCTTTCTGAATATAGTCCCTAATAAAGTGATGTTTTATTTCTATATTCTTAGCCCTAGAATGCAAAATCAGATTCTTGCTGAGACATATAGCTGAAGTGTTATCACAGAAGATAGGAATGTTACTCTCAATTATGTAAAAGTCTTCAAGTTTACTTTTCATCCAGAGCATTTGAGTGCTACATCCAACAGCTGCTATGTATTCAGCTTCTGTTGTTGACAATGCTATTGTGGATTGTCTCTTGCTGGTCCATGAGATCAGATTTTCTCCCTGAAACTGGAAGCTTCCAGAAGTTCTTTTACGCTCTACTGTGTATCCAGCAAAATCAGTGTCACAGTATCCTACTAAGCTGTATTCATTGGATTTTCTATAAAACATACCCAAATTAGTAGTACCTTTCAGATACTTGAAAATTCTCTTAACTGCTGTTAAGTGAGATTCTCTCGGATCTGATTGGAATCTAGCACATAAACAAACACTGAATAAAATGTCAGGCCTTGAAGCCGTCAGATAATGGAGAGAACCAATCATACCTCTGTAGACTTTCTGTTCTACCTTTTTACTTACCTCTTCCTTTTCCAGAATACAAGTGGGGTGCATTGGAGTCTTTGAGGGCTTACATTCTGAGAGATCAAATTTCTTCAGAAGTTCTCTGACATATTTTCTCTGATGAATGTAAGTTTCTTCGGGAGTTTGGTTTATCTGAATGCCCAGAAATAATTTGAGTTCCCCCATTAAGCTCATCTCAAACTCTGTCTGCATGCACTTAGCAAACTCTCTTCCCAGAGATAGTTTAGTGGATCCAAAGATAATGTCATTCTTAAATGACTTACAAAACAAGGTTGTGTCCACTTTCCCTCTGGTGAATTCCTTTTCTAACAGGAAGTTACTTAGTCTTTCATACCAAGCTCTCGGAGCTTGTATCAGACCATAGAGTGACTTATTTAGTTTGAAAACATATTCTTGGTGTTTGGAATTCTCAAACCCAGGGGGTTGGTGCACATATACCTCTTCATCTATATAGCCATTTAGGAATGCACTTTTAACATCCATCTGATACAGAGTGATGTCATTGTTTACAGCAAATGAGATTAAGAGTCTGATAGATTCTAACCTGGCGACTGGAGCAAAGGTTGTTGTATAGTTTATCCCCTCTTGCTGACTATAACCTTGTGCCACCAGTCGTTCTTTGTTTCTAATGACTTCTCCTTGCTTGTTCAGTTTGTTTCTGAACACCCACTTTGTTCCAATGACGTTGAATCCTTTTGGTTTGGGAACCAGATCCCATACGTCATTTCTGGTGAACTGATTTAATTCCTCCTGCATTTCCAGAATCTAGTCATTGTCCAGAAGAGTTTCATCAATTGTTGTTGGTTGAATAAGAGATACTAGTCCCATGAGGGATTCTTCAGAGTTTCTGAATGTTGATCTTGTTCTGATTGGATCATCCTTCTTTCCCAGGATTTTATCTTCTGGGTGAGCTATGCTGCTTCTGAAAAACCTTTTCTGGAGTTGATCAACAGAAGGTGCTGGATTGCTTGTTATATTTCTTTCAGACATAGTTGGAGCGTCTCTGTTGTGAACTTCTGATGATTTGTCTTCAGTACCAGTGAATTCAACTTCTATATCTGCAAGGAATTCACTCTGCTTTAACTTTTGAGGGTCAAGCTTATCATCAAATCTAACACTGATTAACTCTTCAACAATCTGTATTTCTGTATTGTATACTCTGTACCCTTTTGAGCGTTCAGAGTATCCTAACATAATACACTTTTGTGCTTTAGAGTCAAACTTGTTCAGATAATTTTTAGTATTCAGAATGAAACAAGTGCATCCAAACGGATGGAAATAAGAAATGTTGGGCTTTCTGTTCTTCCACAATTCATTTGTAGTCTTTTCCAAAATAGGTCTTATAGAGATTCTATTTTGAATGTAGCATGATGTGTTGATTGCTTCTACCCAGAAGATCTTAGCAATGTTAGTCTCATTGATCATGGTTCTGGCCATTTCTTGCAATGTTTTATTCCTTCGTTCTACAACTCCATTTTGTTGGGGAGTTCTAGGACAAGAGAAGTCATGCAAGATTTCTTTTCATTAAAAAACGATTCAAAATATTTATTTTCAAATTCTCCACCATGATCACTTCTGACTTTGACAATTCTAAGATCCTTTTCATTCTGAACTTGGTTACAGAATGTAATGAACATAAAGTGTGACTCGTCCTTGTGTCTTAAGAACTTTACCCAAGTCCATCTGCTATAGTCATCTATGATCACTAACACATACTTCTTGCGACTGACATACGCAGTTTTAACTGGTCCAAATAAGTCTATTTGCAGAAGTTATAATGGCTTAGAGGTGGAAATAACATTTTTGGATTTAAAAGCAGGTTTTGAGTATTTTCTTTTCTGACATGATTCATACAAAGCATCTGAGCTGAATTTCAACTTAGGAAGTCCTATGACTAAATTGAGTTTGTTAATCTGAGATATTCTTCTTATACTAACATGCCCCAATCTTCTGTCCCAGACCCATTGCTCGTTGTTAACAGAAAGAAGCCATTTTACATTCTGACTCTTTAGTTCAGAAAGTTTTATCTTATAAATGTTGTTTTTCCTCTTTCCATTAAAAATGATAGTTCCATCTTTCTGACTAACAGCTTTGCATGAATTTTGATTAAAGATTATATCATAACCATTATCACTTAATTGGCTTATGGATAACAGGTTATGCATTAATCCATCAACTAATAGCACATTATTTATAGAGGGAAGATTTCCATTACCTACTGTTCCAGAGCCAATGATCTTTCCTCTTTGGTTTCCTCGAAAGCCCACGTAGCCTCCAGGTTTAAGTTCCAGGCTTTGGAACATATGCTTTCTTCCTGTCATGTGTCCAGAGCATCCAGAGTCCAGGTACCATGACTGGTGTTTTAGCCTTGCTACTAAAGATATCTGCTACATATATAATTTTATCCTTAGGTACCCATATCTTCTTGGATCCTAGTTTGTTAGTTTTACCAAAACTCTGGTTGAATTTTGGTTTGACAGAGTAATTATGACTAGTGTAATTTAGGTAATGTGTGTGCCCATATATGAAGTGTGATTTAAGTGGTGTGCATTTTATGACTAAGTCCATGGATTTATTAGGTATAGGTACCTTACCTTGATATCCTATCCCTTTTCTGCTATTTCTGCTAACTCCATAGATCATTGAAGCCATCTTGCTTCTATCTATGCTTTTAGCCAGAAACTTTTGAAAGTTGTGATCATATTCTTTGATGATTTCATCAGCATTACTGGGAGTCTCTGAGATTATTTCCTTCTTAGTGTTTTGCAAATCTTTTTCTAATTTTGAAAATTTTTCTTTTAACTTAGAATTTTCTAATCTGAGACTCTCAGTCTTTTCAGAATCAGAGACAAGTTCCTTTTTCAGGTTCTTGAAATTGACTCTGATTTGCTGATACCTTTCCAAAATTTCATTTAGACTTTCTGCAAGTTCAACTTTAGTGAAATTAATAGCAATGTTAGGGAATACCTCTTCAGTGTTTGATTCTGAGTCTGAACCAAAAGCTTCACTGTCTTCTAACACGTTTTCCATGAGAGCTATGTTTGCTCTTTCATCATCTGACTCTGAGTCAGCATCAGAAGTGTCTGAATCGTCCCATATTTCCATGGGGATTTTCTTCTTCTCCTTGAAGAAATTATTTTTGGGTTTCTCCTTCTGAAGCTTTGGACAATCACTTTTGTAGTGCCCTTGATCATTGCACTCATAGTAGATGATGTCCTAGTTATTTGACTTTCTGTGTCCTGAAGAGCCTTCAGATCTTCTATGTCCATAGGAAGACTCAGACTTTCTATATCTGGAAGAGGATTCATTTTGATTCTCTGATCTTCTAGGATTTCTGAATTTCCTTTGTCTCTGCTTCCACAGTTAATTCACCCTTCTGGAGAGTAGAGACAATTCATCTTCTTCTGATAAGGATCCATCAGAGGTTTCTTCCATAGCCTGCAAAACCTTAGAATTAGATTTTCTGTTAGATTTTAAAGCTAGTGGCTTACCTTGCTTTTGAGGCTCATCTTCTTCAAGCTCTATCTCGTGACTTCTAAGGGAGCTGAAA
Source organism: Vicia faba (assembly GCA_948472305.1). Classification (NCBI taxonomy): domain Eukaryota; kingdom Viridiplantae; phylum Streptophyta; class Magnoliopsida; order Fabales; family Fabaceae; genus Vicia; species Vicia faba. Next base: position 165,279 of record CATIWC010001033.1, read on the forward strand.
AGTTCCTCTAGAGATATCTTGTTAAGATCTTTGGCTAGCTTAAGTGCTGTGACCATTGGCCTCCATTGCTTGGGTAGACTTCTGATGATCTTCTTTACGTGATCAGCAGAAGAATATCCTTTGTCAAGAACTTTCAGCCTAGCAACAAGGATCTGGAATCTTGAGAACATTGTTTCTATGGATTCACTATCTTCCATCTTAAATGCCTCATACTTCTGATTAAGCGCAAGGGCTTTGGTTTCTTTGATTTGAATGTTGCCTTCATGCGTCATTCTTATAGAGTCAAACATATTTTTGGTTGTCTCTCTGTTTACTCATGTCTAAACAATATTGTGAGTATTATCATGTTAATCATTAAATGATCTCTCAACCTAACTATTAATAGTATAATCTCTAAAGATTAATACAAGTGAATACTAACTCACCAATCTATGTCTAGAATTTGGTCATTAATAGATGAATATCTTAGGTCAAGTTTGAAACTTACTTCTCAATAATGATCCAAACCATAAAAAGAACAAAGAAAACAAAGATATTCAACATATATTAATCATCAACCAAGTTCATATACAAAAGTGATCAAAATAAATACATAAGGGCTAGGTTAACTACCTCTAATCTTGACACAAGAGAAGGATTTAGCTACCCATCACCATGGTAGTTTGATCAACAAGAAAAGTATGAAGCTTGATGAACATCAACTAGAAAATATCAAAGATTTAAGGTACAAATCTTTGATATTGAGTTACAAATGCTAAGAAATGTTTCTTAGCCCTAAAAATCTTATTTGTGTGTGTTGTACAAGAGTTGGTAGCCAAAATATCACAAAGGATGCTATTTATACAAGTACCCAAAAAGTGAGTCCCACTAAGCGGCTAGGGCGCGCTAATAAGGCTCAATGGAAATATATTTTTTCTTGATTCAATGGACCGCACTAAGCTGGACGAGGCCGCTTAGCGCGCTCAAAAAACATGCCATTCTCCCAAATGCGCAAAATATCAAAGTGCGCTACAATTTGCGCTTAGCGCGCTAGCCTGAGCAAAACTTCCATTTTTGATTTGTTGCACCTCACTCTTGGCTCTATCTTGCCCAAAGTTCCATTGCTCCAATGACCAACATCAAAACCTACAAAATGAGCATAAAACTAAGTAAACAAAGTGATTTATCTCAAAAACTATATAATTTCTTATTTACATCTATTTACAAACTTAAACACTACTAATTATCAAAATAGAGTGAAAAGAACACAAAATTATCTACAAATATATCAACATTTTTGTCCTTAACAACTCTCCCCAAGTTAGCATTTTGTTTGTCCCTAAACAAAAATTCTCCAACTAAAAGAAAACCAAGACAAACCACAAAATTAGGAATCAACAACCTTTTAGAAAAAGAAAATTTGATGGTTCAAATGAACAAGAACAAACAAGATAATGTTTAATGTAGCGGTAGAAATGTTGAGACTAAGCCATTGGATTGACTTGACTCACACATATCAAACAAAAATCGCCACTGTGCTTTATTGTTTCCAAATGAATGGGAAAATAGTGAATAACCCAAAAATAGGGGGGAGAGAATCTAAGTTCGAGGGTTGGTTATGAAAATGGAAGGTATTAGCAACCTAAACATCTACGGTACTCTTCATGAACCTCTTTGAAAATTTATGTATTTTTGGCTATAAGTGTTGTATACAAAATAAATTATGGAGATGAGAAAAGAAGTAGTTTTTACAATTTTATCACCCTCCGCGGTTGCGAACCATTAGTGCCTACATACCACCTTCCTTGCAATAAGGGATCAGGGTATTCATAGTTCACCTTTAAAATTTTTAAAACACAACTGTGTGGGTTAATTTTAAGAGACAAGATTTCATCGTCTTATCCGAATGGAAGAACATACTTACTACTCACAATTATGAGAAATGAGAATTTGCTTCATCTCAAAGTGGATGATATAGATTTTATTTTAAAATCTAAAAAGCCTCACTCAACACCCAAGTGGAAAATATCTCACTCCACTATATATTGTAGAAGTATAGTAGCTCGCATCACTACAAGGATTTACAAGAGTCTAATCTTTTTAGAAAATTTTAAGGTAAAAAGCCAAAATGGCAAAAATGGTTTGAATGAGATTGATTGACTGTTAGTCTTCTCACAAAAAGGTCAAAGTATTATTAAGTTTTTTAGAGTTTGATTAAGAAGAGTGTTTTTGAAAATGCATGGACCTAAGTCCGAGTTTATTGTGAAAGCGATTCAAGTTTGAAAAACAAGAAGAGTTTTTAAAAGGAGGGAGAATATTTTTGAAATTAAAGAAGGTGGGAGGAGATGAAGGGACTATCCTAAAGCATAATATAAAATCTAGGGAAAATAACCATCTAACCAACAAGAAGCCAACATTTGACACAATGTGTCAATGTAGAACTCTCATCCTTTGGATTGAAACCATAAAAACAAAGATATTAAACCTCTTAAGAAAACCAAGCTTCAAATGCATTAAGTCTTCACAAAAATTTGGACAGAGTAACGAATATATACAGATGAATTCTCGATCACAGACAAAACACATAATCAGAATAACCTGTACACAAAGAAAACAAAAAACCCAATGTCCTGGGGTAAACCCAAAGAACTCCAGATAAAATAACAATAGAAGTCACTAAGGTCTCAAGGTAGGTCAAGGTCTCTACTCCTAGGTCCAATAAGTCCATAACTTCATCATGCCAAGGATACAAACTAAATAGTCGATGTAACGTTAAAGTTTTTTATTGTTCAAGTTGATTATTAGGTATCTTCAATAAGAAATAAAAACTCAAGTGAGCAAAGATGAAAATAGCATGAAATGTAAATGCTAAAATAAATGGAGCATAAAAGTAAAGACGTAAAGTAAAAGCATAAAATAAAAGTTAATTGTTAATGGTATAGAAATTAGAGGTCAGTTGAATGACCATCTTGAATCTTGCATTTGAAGATTGATAAAATCAAAGCCTCTCAACAACAAGTTAGAAATTAGAAGTTTGATAAAATAAAAGCCTCTCAACAACAAGTTAGAAATTAGAAGTTTGATAAAATCAAAGCCTCTCAATAACAAGTTAGAAATTAGAAGTTTGATAAAATCAAAGACTCTTAACATCAAGTTTCATTTGCTTTTTGTCAAGTATATCATTAATTTTAAATTCTCAAGACAACAATAAATGATTAACGATGTTTAAATTATTCACTTAGACCAAAGTTTATGAAGATTCATTAGAGGATTGATAAGACCAAAGCCTCGTAACAATGAATCTCAAGGTTGTTGGGTTAAAGGTTTCAAATTAAACATACATGGGCTTGCAAATATAGGTTTGGGCCATAAATGATCATTTCTTGAATCGGGACAAAATTTAGCGTTATGTTAAGCAATTGTAACTAGACTTATATAGAAGTCGCATCTATTTTGAGGCCGGAAAATATCAATCTATGTACCATATTTTTGGTGAAATAATATGTAGCTTATTCTCCAACAACATATAGCACAAGTGAGAAGAGGATGAGATGAAGAGGGAGGGGAAATATTTGAATAAAAAAATTTAACCAAACTATCATTAAAATTATTAATCCATTTTGGTGGAGTTAAACTCAACACCCAGGATCGAATGATGTTAATGAAGTTCATGATCAACAATCACATAACCAGAATATATTAAAAAAATAAATTGCATTTAATGAATAAAATGAAAATGAAAAATGATTTCTAAGTTGTTTTTATAATGAAAATAAAAGGTAAAATAGCAAACTATATTCAAAGTATCAAAGAAAAATTTAAAGAGACCATAAAAAAATCAGAAGTGATCTCAAATATTTTTATAAATTTTTTGGTAATTTTTTTTAAAACAAAAAAAAAATTTTAAACTAATTAGAATCACTCAATTAAGTGAAAAAAATATCAAAAATAATAGAAGTCAAAATAAAATTCTAGAAAAAATTTCAAAAAGTTAGAAATAAGAAAAATGATTTTTGTAAAATTTTTAGAATATAAAAAATATCAAAAAGTATTTTTAAAATAATTAAAATAAGGCAAACAAGACAAATTTTTTTGAAAAATATGAAACATTAAAATTAAAATATAAAAAAATTTACACAAAGTCGGAAATAATTAAAAGTATTTTTGTATATTTTTTTCATAATTTTTGGATAAAAAATAAGAGAGTTGTGAATTTTTGAAATTAAAACAAATTTAAAACAAATTTTGTAAAAGTAAATAAATCAGTGTGAGGCGTTGGATCTAGTTCATTAAAACACACTGGCGCATCTGATGGCTCAAAAATGATGATGTATGGTGATCCACAGTCAACAAGCGCGCACTGAAGTCACGAAAGTCAGACCAATCACAACATTTTAGATGTCTTGCTCTCAGTGGTTGAAGAGGCCACATAGGTCATCTTCTACCTCTAGCTACCCTGCAACTAGGGCGAAACCATGATTCTTAAATTTGTAAATTTAGACACTCATAGGGGTATCATTAGACGCATCTCTTCAAGAGGATCACAACCATATCCTCGTGCGAAATTTATATAAAACACATCTTACTCGGTTTGGAAAAAATCATAGATGTTTTGAAAAATTTGAAATCGAAAATAGAAGTATGTGAACACATTGATTCACTAAAATAGAGTTAATAGCAAGCATCATGGAACATCATAAACCATTCCAGTAATTTGAGTTAAAAGATTTGGTGCCTTAAATTAACTGAACAATGTTTGATGGATTTGCTCTGTAAATGGACTTGGATAACATGATTTGGGGCACCTCAAGGCTTGATTCTTCTTCTGTTAGCTTTAATGAAGTTCAAGGATGAAGGATCAATGAAGAAATTAGATTGAAAAATGGAGAAAAGATGATTTCGAAATCTCATAAAAGTGAGTTATGGAGGGAGTTTGACAGAGTGGTTTTGGCTGTTCAAGCTTGAGAAAATGAGAGGAGTGAAGTCCTTTATTTATAGGGAAGCGAATTGTGCAAAGAATTAAGAGGAAATTTGATGTTTTGGAGGGAAATTGAACCATGCTCGAAAATGAAAAAAGTGTGACCCCATGTGCATCAAAACTCAGTCAATTCCTGCATTTTGATCCTTAATTTAACTTTGGGAACTTTGTTAAACATGTTTAAATAAAAAATGCATGCTAATTTGGTGTTTAGAAACCACATTATGAATTTCAAATTCTGACTTGGAAGGAAACTTCAGTTTCAAGGTACCATCTTTGAATCCATGGTGTTTGCATCTCATGGGTCTTAGGGCATGATTCTTAAAGCATTTGAAAGATAAGGTCACCATCTTTATAACATGCAAAGAGTGAGATAAAATGGATGTTTGAGATAAAAGTTGTGATGAGTCAAAGTTGAGAAAAAGATGCGGACTTTTTGTACTTAGAAAAAATTCCAAGTTTTTCTTCAAAAGTGACCTATAATGTTTTGAGTTCAAACAAGGTCTTCCTCCAAAATTGAGCTTTTATCATTGATTCTATTTTGAATTATACGTCGAAAAGAGCATTGTGAAACTTTAATAACTCAAAAATACCAAGTATTTAAAAAGTTATGGCCTTGTAAAATTGGTGAAAATTCATGAGGTGACCTATAATCTTTTGAGTTCTTAGGGCATCTTCCACTCATTTTCAAGATTTGCACATAAAAGAATAGTTAAATGTAATATCCTTAAGATCATTTTTGAAAAAGAATGGGCTTAAGGAGACAATAATTAACCAATTTATGATCTTTTGAAGTCACATAAGGGAATTTGATGGCCTATCTAGAGGACTTGTAATCTTTCTCAAACATTAGGCATCTTCAACACAAAATTTCCTTGAAACTCTTGAAGTGATTAGTTGATAACCATTTAAATAGAATCATGTATTTGTAATCACTCAAAAATCTCAAAAGATGAGCAATATATAGCCATTAGAAGTTCAAAACCCTAGCTCCTAGAGCACCAAAGTGACTTGGAAATCCCTTTCAATTTTGACAAACTTTCATGAACAATTACTTTTTCTATGTGAATTGAAGTTGTTGTGGATGATAATAAGAACCCATAGCAGTAATAACCACTTCCAAATATTAAGAATTTAGAGAATTATGCACTTGTGATCAAGGAATCAAGAACTTGACCAATTAGGTCAAACTTCTTCAATCAACTCTTGTATCTTTTGACTTTCCTTGACAAATTTAGGCATGATGTATCATAGTAGACCTTGTCATGATATTAATTTAAAGCATCTTCAATGATGCAGCTTGAATCTCAATGAAGCTTTGTTGAAGAGGGCATGGAAGTAAACTCATGAACCTATAAATCAACCTGATGAAATGTGTTGTGCCCTTGCCTATAGTATCATCAATTAGAGCAAACATTAATTGCATTTGTTAGTTAAAAGTTAATCAACACAAAACAAATATGATTATAATATACAAATCACGGTGCTTGGTGATCCCTCATGAGAAAACCTAAAGATAGGGAGATGAACCAAACCCTAGTGTGATCTTGTTGTGATTGATTTGATACGAGATGATAGAGGAATCTTAAGCGCAAAAATTAGGGTACAACAGTTGCCCTTATTTAAGTGTCTTCTATGCGGATATATGAAGGTTAAAATCTTTGTGTCGACGCGATTGAAGATACTTAAATATAAAACAAGCCCTATTTTTGGCCCTAAGATGCCATGTAATTATTATGATTGTGCATGCAAACAAACAGATCCAAAGGTGACACGGGACACCACTTGGGAAATAGAAAATAAAATATCAAAAGAAAATTCGACCAGGAAAATAAATCACTGGTGAACAGAAGACTTGACTCTATTGGGGTAAAGCCCAAGGAGGAGATAAAGAAACATCAACTCAAATATTTAGGAGAGAAAGTAAAGGATAACAGTGATCGACAGATAACTGTAAACTATCCACTCACTGAGAAGATAGCAAAAAAAGTAATGTCGACCCACAGGGGGAAGGAAATGACAGGATTACACCAGCAAATACCAATATTAGGGTAGGTCACAAATGACCAGCACCAATACTTATGACCGGAAACAAATGAATTCTTCAGCGAAAAGTGAATCTCGACGAAGAACTATCTCCCATAATGACATGACTACCATCCATTAGAGTAATTGATCTCAACAACAAACTATCTCCCATAATGACGAGACTACCATTCATTAGAGTAACAAATCTCAACAACGAACAATCTCCCATAATGATGAGACTACCATCCATTGGAGTAACAAATCTCAACAACGAACTATCTCCCATAATGATGAGACTACCATCCATTGGAGTAACAAATCTCAACAATGAACTATCTCCCATAATGACGAGACTACCATCCATTGGAGTAACAAATATTAGCAACGAACTATCTCCCATAATGACGAGACTACCACCCATTTGAGTAATAAATCTCAATAAGGAAATATCTCCCATAATGACGAGACTACCATCCATCGGAGTAAAAAATCTTAACAAGGAACTATCTCCCATAATGACGAGACTACCATCCATCGGAGTAACAAATCAAAACAATGAACTATCTCCCATAATGATGAGACTACCATCCATTGGAGTAACAAAATCATGAATCTTCTCTGGGGACTAACAGACTTACTGGGGAAGTACATGTTGCTCAAATAAAGAGACCTACCACTTGCTGTTATATGAAGCATGTTGGGAAAAGAATCTTGATTTCTCTGGGAAGTTTCCAATAGATTCCTGCTGAGGAGACAAAGTCTTCTCGTGAAAAATAAATGCATATTCATAAACCAGAGTTTAGATCCTATAGAAATCATAATAATAATGTTGATGGGAACCATAAATTCAAACCAGAAATAAACTGGATTGAAACAGTCAAGCAAGATAACACCTAATGAGAAATAAGCTCAAAAGGGAAAAACGGATCTAACTAGATAATGAGCCAAATAAGAAGGCTAAAGCAATATTTTTCCACGAGGGATAACTTAGTGGGGAAATTGAAATAATATACACTTTCTGCTTATGGTCGCCACTCTATTGGAGAAAGGGTAACATAACTCTTCAAAATAGAGTAATATGCCTAAAATATTTTAATGAATGCAAATGAGAAATGAATTTAATTCAGTTATGCATGACGTATGTACGAATGTATGAATGTTATCATGTATATGCTGACAAAACAGCCATACAACACTGGGAATAACCAGACAAAACCAGCTTGGGTAAAGTCAATACTCGGCTAAATCACATCCAAGATTAAGATTCCATAAGAGAGTAAGCACCAACTGAGGAAACAAAGTCCTACTTCATAGCTTAACTTCACTGGGAAGAAACATGGTTACATCATAATCTGATAGCAATAAACCAATACAAGATACAAGGATATAACATCCTCCTCCAGGCTTTACCGGGGAATATCACACAGGCTTTGCTAGGGAAGACAATGTCTTATAATCTAGACTTTTGCTGGAGATTATAATACTAACTTCACTAGATAAGATAAAAACCACATCATCGAGACTTCAAACAGGGATATCATGTTGATTTCAATGAGGAGGTCAATACTACATTGTCGAAACCAAAATGCATTTTTCAAAGGGCATAACGTGTTTCCAGTTGAAAGAAAGTGTTGCGACTAGAACCAGGGCAATAAGAGCTTCACGATGATATCAAAGTTTAGAAGAATTGATGGAGAAATCTACCTATTGAAGTTGAGTTTTAGAGCTCTGAAACTGGACTTCTATGGATCAATATAGGTCACGATTCTTGAAGGTAGTTGTATGGTTAGCTTCAGGGAAGATCAAGGAAGGTGAATTGATAGAAAAATGGATTGAAAAAGACTTGAACACTGATTTCGAAGTTGCAGAAAAGTGAGTTATGGAACGAGTTTGGCAGGGTAATTTTGGATGTTCAAGCTTGAGGAAATGAATGAGGGATGACCCTCTATTTATAGGGAATCAAATGGAATGTTCAAGCTTGTGAAATGATGAAGTTTGGAGGGATATCGTGTGAAGTTTAAAACAACAAAATGTGACTTCTCTTTTGATCAAAACTCATCCAAAACGCGCGTTTTGCTATGCTAATCACTTCTGGAAGTTCACTAAACATGTTTAGAAAGAAAAACATGCAGAAAACATGTGTTTAGAAGCTAAATCAAGGATTTCAAATTCTGACTTTTGAAGAAACTTCAGTTTCAAGTTACCAATTTCAAATCAATGGCATTATCGCCTCAAGAGGCCTTAGGGCATGATTCTGGAAGCCTTAGAAATATGAGATTACTAGCTTTGCAATGAGTAAAGAATGGAATCAAATGGATGTTTGAGATGAAAGTTGTAATGAGTCTAAGTTGGGAAAAAGAAAGTTGACTTTCCATACTATAACTCGGTGGAAGAACAAGCTTTGGTGTTTTGCGTTTGATCGCAATTATGCAGATAGCAAGAGTCGCCATCGACTTTTCTTTTATCCAAAAGGAAAGGATGAAAAGAACAGGAAAGATCTTTAGAGATGTTTTTTGAGTTCAGGGGTAGATTATGAAAACCGAAGGTATTAGCACCCTTTTCATTCGTAGTTATCTACGGGCTCTTAGTGCTTGCTAGATCACTTGCTTTTGTTTGAATGTGCTTGTGGTGTGAGCTTTGAAAGTATTTTGAAAATGTCTTTGTAATGGTTCTCGTTTCTATAAGAACACGTACAAAGTGTTGTTTCAAAAATAGTTCAAAGATATGTTTGTGGAATGTGTTTTTTGAAGGTGATTTTGAAAATGTGTATTGTTTGTAATGACTCTCGTTTCTATAAGAACGCGTACAAAGTGTTTGTCTTTTGAAAAGGTTTTAATATGAAAGTGTTGGTGTAAAATGTTTGGTTGTGAGAAAGCGAGCAACTAAGAGTGAATCTACCTACTCAAAGGGTATTTAATGTTCTTTTCCTCCTCCTTTAGATGTTGCTATCTTACCATTGATTTGGTAAGAAGCCCCATCGTTAGATGTGAAGGGACGGGCGTGGGTCAATTGTACAGTCATAGAAGGCAACTTGTGAGACACTTTATCAATTTTTGTAAGGGACTAGATCGTTTTATCGAAGGCAACATTGAGGGACACTGAGGGACAACGATCTTTTTTATCGAGGGTCTTTGCTAAAGCGTCCCATATTCGAGGGACACGACTATTTTCTGGTAGGCAGCAAATGGAGTTACCCTGAGGGTGCAAGTGTGAATGGTGTGTTTGATTTACATGCATTTAGTCTTGATTAGGGTTATCTATTTGTTGATTTTATGTCTTTCGATACACACCCTAATTACTAGCATTTATATTTGAAAGCAATAAATTGTGGAAATGTAAAGGTCCTACGCTATTACATCATTTAGGGGTGGGGGTACAAATTTACAAATTGGGGGTTACAAGAATTTAAATCCTAATTAACTATTACAACCATATTGAAATGTACAATGCAATAAATTAATTAATTAATAAAGAGAAAATATTTTGATGTCTTTTTTATATTAATAAAAAGTGCATTAATATTGAAAATGATAAAAAAGGGAAAATAATGAGATAAAATTAGCATGCTGCTGAAAGCAAAACAAAGGGGATTAGAAGTTCTGATACTCGGCGCGCTGTGGTTCAGAAAGAAACGTCAGAGGAAATCAGAAGTTCTGGATTAATACAATTTGAGGTCCTGCAAGAAACGTTAGAGGGAAAACACAGAAGTTCTGGGTTGCTCCGTGCTGAACTTCTGAGTGTTAGAACAGTGAGAAAGTCTTAGAAGTTTTGTGTATTAAAACAGTGAGGAGAACTCAGAAGTTTAGTGTTGTGCTAAAGCAGTGACTGAAAGTCAAAAGTTTAGTGTGTTTAAATAGTAAGAAAATCATAGAGGTTTTGTGTGTTAAAACAGTTAGGAGAACTCATAAGTTCTGTGTGTTAAAACAGTGAGGAGAACTCATAAGTTCTGTGTGGCATTTCAACTCTTTCCTTACATTAATCAGCACATAAACAACTTATTTAGTTCTTAACAAAAAGAAAATCAGAAAGATAAAAAGCACAACAGTTTATAGAAGTTCTAATCCTAATTATGATTCTAGCTTTATTCAAGAAGTTCTGATCCACAGTTTCTTCTACTTATGCAATGATATGGTCAACATAAATACTATGATATTTACACATTAATGATGTTCTCAATGAAAATATGCAAAGTCAGAAAGAGTTACCTTGAATCTAAAGCGTGTATTGGGGACTTGAGTTAGTGTCTTCAGGTGTTCTAGATCCAACAAGAGCAACGGGACATAAAATGCTATGTTCTTTGATTCAAAGGGAAGAATAAAGGTTTTGGTTTTGTTTGGAAATTCTGAGTTTACGAATGCTTTAATGTTTTTGTTTTCTCTCTTTGATGATTCTCTCTTTCCAAAAGCCAGCCCCATGAAAGTGTGATGAAGCAACTTATTTATAAATGACTTTGTTGTGGTTTTTTTTTGGGGGGGGGGGGGGGAATTTGATTTTTTAACCTTTTTGGCATACTGTTCCATTTCTTTTTAATTATAGTTTTTGCATGCTAATTTTGTGCAATTATGGGGTTTGAGAAAAACGCAAGCATGGACTGGATCAGCAGCACCTTGGAGCGTTGTGGCAACTGGTGGAAGGACTGTACTACAGTAGTGCAGCAGGTTGCTCAAACGAGATTTTGGGATTTGGTGATGTTCTAATTGCAGAAGATCAGAGTGAGATTTGAAGGGTGAGGCTCTGATTGAAGCATATGTTGAAGGGTCATGTTCTGATTGAAGAATCATGTTCTGCACCATGTTTTCAAATTCTGACTGCATTTGCGTGGAGTCTGGCTCAGAAGTTCTAAAGTATCATATTCTCTTAATACTTAGAAAATGTTCTAAATGTTTAGAAATTTGATTTTTTCAAAGTAATTTCTGACTTTTGATTTTGTTGAATTAATTTCATGCCTTGATGAAATATAATTGTTGAAACTTGATTTTTGATCCAAAAGTCAAAGTTTGACTTTTCAATGTGCTTTTGACCAATTTTCCCTTGTGAATGACTTTCTTTAAAAAATTATGATTTGAGACTTGAAACATGCCAGAAGCAAACCTGAGGGTCTAGAATGATCATTTGAGAAATGAAAGGGAAAATTTGGGGTACACAAGCTGCCCCTGTTCAATTTTCTTAAACCTGAAGAGTTAGATTGGCGAATCTTCCATTCGTGACTTGAAGGTAGAAGATGATTGAACACTAGAGTGCCCATAAATTTGCACTTGTTGATACTGTGGTTGAGGTGTAAGGAATGGGCTTAAAATATTCCATTTGGAGAAATGATAGAGAGTTGTAAGATGGGCTTATAGATGCCATCCAAAGGTGATTGTTGACAAAAACTAGACTAACTCTAAGCTTGACTTTGACTGAACAAGAGAAAGTGTCTTATTTGGAAAAAATCAGGATAAATCGTTAAGAGGTTTAAACTGAAAGAAAATAGGTCTTAGGTATTCTTTAATTGGAGAGAATCAGAATAAATCTTGGAGCAATTCATCTGAATCAGAGAAGATATATGCCGGAAGAATCAAAATAAACCGTTGAGAAATTTAAACTGAACCGGCAGGGGTCTGGGAAAGAATCAGAATAAATCTTGGTGCGACTTATCTGAACCAGAGGACATGTATGCGAGAAAGAATTTGGATAAACCGTTGAGAGATTTAAACTGAACCAATAGGAGTCTGGACAATAATCAAAATAAATCTTGGAGCGATTTATCTGAACCAGAGAAGACGCTTGCAGGAAGAATCAGAATAAACCGTTGAGAGATTTAAACTAAACCAACAGGGGTCTGGGGACGAATCAGAATAAATCTTGGTGCGACTTATCTGAACCATAGAAAACGTCTTTAGGAAGTTATCAGGATAAACCGTTGAGAGGTTTAGACTGAACCGACAGGGGTCTGGAAAAGAATCAGAATAAATCTTGGTGCGACTTATCTGAACCAGAGGAGATGTCTGCGGGAAAGAATCAAGATAAACCATTGAGAGATTTAAACTGAACCAGCAGGAGTATGGACAATAATCAGAATAAATCTTGGAGCGATTTATCTGAACTAGAGAAGATGCTTACAAGAAGAATCAGAATAAACCGTTGAGAGATTTAAACTGAACCAGCAGGGGTCTGGGGATGAATCATAATAAATCTTGGTGCGACTTATCTGAACCAGAAAAAACGTCTTCGGGAAGGAATCAGGATAAACTGTTGAGAGGTTTAGACTGAACCGACAGGGGTCTTGAAAAGAATCAGAATAAATCTTGGTGCGACTTATCTGAACAAGAGGAGATGTCTACGGTAAAGAATTAGGATAAAGCCGTTGAGAGGTTTAAACTGAACCGGCAGGGGTCTAGAAAAGAATAATAATAAATCTTGGAGTGATTTATCTAAACCAGAGAAGATGTCTTAAAGGAATTAATTTTCATGTAGATAGTCACCCCGTCTTGTTTCAGGAATTGATCTACAATTGACTTGCTCATAGATTTTGCCTTGTCTTGTTGAAAATTTGATGATAATGTTCTGTTGATTGCTCTTTCCTTGAAAAGGGTAAAAATTTAGTTATATGTAATGCCATGATGCATGAAATGCATAGTGCAATGAGATTGCGATATATGCATTTGTGTCATCAATGTTTATGATATATGGATGTGATGTATGCGTATGTAAGATATTCTGCTACAATGTTGTTGGATTGGGGAAAATAAATCCTTGACTGCTGCTGGGAATATGAAGTGTAAGTCTTCATATTTTGTTGAAATTGAATAGTTGGTGGATGGGTTTCTATAATTAGAGAAATAAACTCTATTGGGAAGGGAAACACCGTGCATTGCTTGTGGACATCGTGAAATCCTGTTGGGGAATCCTGAGGAACTGGGCGACTTTTCTTGGGGAATATTTGGAGCGGTAACTGGAAGTTTTGTTCCGTCGGGGAAGTGAGAGAACTTGATACCATTAGGATGAATACTGGAGATACGTTAGTGATCCTGCAGTGGGATATCCCGGTTTCCGCTCTTGCTGGAAAAAGTACCTACGGGGGATTTTATGGAATGGTCTATAGATATTATCCTATTTCTTAAAGCCATTAGTAATTGTCTTTCTATTTTCTGACCCCTATTTTCTTGCGCTCATTTGTAAATAGTAGTTATGTTCAAATGCATATGTTCAAAAATAATCATTGGACATTTTTGCAAACAAAGCAGGGAAATAAAAGAAAAACACATAATTTTGCACTTTCAAAGGAATATCTTTGTATTTACTTGAATAAGTATTTTTGTACAAAGTGACTAACATCCTAGTGAGAGAATTTTCTCGTAGAAAATGAAAACTGATACAAAGAAAAGATAGATATGTGAAATAATCCCATGGGGTTCCCACTCTTCTATAGCGTTCATGTCTCTGAACGTCTCATCCACTTGCTGCTTCGTCCGAAGCTGATTGGATTGATTAGAACCAATTGAGTTTGTCAGTCGATACTAAAGGTTGTCTGTAAGGTGATCCAATGGGACATAGTCATACGCTTTCAATCCCTAACTTTTGCCTGGACCCCCCTTTCGGGTTTTCAGTCCACCGGGATACCCTTTTTTTCCCAAGCCGTCCTTTCAGGTTTTCAGCTTGCCTGGTGTACAATTTTTTTTAATATTTTATCCTTAATTTTTTCCCGAAGCCTTTTGGTTCGCCGGGATGTCCTAATTTTTGCCTAGTACATTCAACCTAGCAGGTCTTTATTCATGCGTAGTATATTTTGACTATTTCTGTGTTTAAAGGATGCGGAAGGTCGTCGCCATCCATAGTGGTTAAGATCATTTCTCCACCAGAGAATATGTTTTTGATCACAAATGGTCCTTCGTATGTAGGATTCCATTTGCCCCTGAGATCACCTTGTGGCAATATGATACGCTTGATTACCAAGTTAACAACCCGATATACCTGACGTCTAACCTTCTTGTTAAAATCTTTGATCATACATTTTTGCTACATCTGACCATGACAGACAACCGTAAGCCTCTTCTCATCAATCAAGTTCAACTGGTCAAGTCGAGTTTGAATCCATTCATTTTCATTCAAACCTGCATCTCTTATGATTCTCAGGGAAGGTATTTGGACTTCAATTGGTAGGACAACTTCCATACTGTATACCAAAGAGAAAGGAGTTGCTCCTGTTGACGTGCGTGTTGTGGTATGGTAACCATGGAAAGAAAATGGTAACATCTCATGCCAATCCTTGTAGGTCATTGTCATTTTTGTATGATTTTCTTGATGTTTTTATTAGCGGCTTCTACAGTGTCATTCATCTTCGGCCGGTAAGGAGAAGAGTTTTGGTGCTGGGTCTTGAATTACATGCATAATGCGGTAATCATAGTATTGTTGAGATTAATACCATTATCTGTGATGATTCTCTCTGGGATACCGTACTAACAAATAAGATTCTATTTGATGAATTGGGCCACAACGTTCTCGGTGACAGAAGCGAATGAAGCTGCCTCGACCCACTTCATGAAGTAATCAATGGAAAACAAGATAAAGCCGTTTCCATTAGAAGCTGTGGGTTTGATCTCTCCAATCATGTCAATACCCCAAATTGCGAAGGGCCAAGGAGCGGTCAGTATGTTTAGGGGAACCGGAGGCACATGCACTTTGTAAGTATAGATCTGGCACTTGTGACAAGTTCGTGAATGTTCATAACAATCCGCTTCCATGGTGGACCAGTAGTATCCTTTCCGTAGGATCTTTTTAGACATCGTGTGCCCACTAGAATGAGTTCCAAAGGTACGTTCGTGTAAATCAGCCATGATCTTTTCTACCTCACTCTGATCTATGCAACGAAGCAACGTAGAGTTGTGGTTGCGTTTGTAGAGGATTCCGTTACTGAGGAAGAATTTAGCAGAAAATCTTCTCAAGAACTTCTTATCATTGACTGAAGCTCCCTCCGGATACTCTTGGGTCTCGAGATACCTCTTAACTTCATGAAACCAAGTCTTGTCAACTATTTCTTTAGTATTGATCTCGTTATAGTGACCTGGTTCGTCCATCCGCTCAATGGTGATCTGGGAGCCTCGTTATCCCACCTGATTTTAAACATGGATGACATAGTGGCTAGCGCATCCGCTAGTGGATTTTCCTCTCGTAGAAAATGCTTAAAGGTAATTTCCTCAAAATGTGGGATTAATGTCAACACATGATCTTTGTAAGGGATGAGATTAGGGTGCTTCCTGTCCCATTCTCCTTTGATCTGACTGATGATTAAGGATGAATCTCCAAATACCTTTAAGGAATTGATTCCCAGATCTATGGCGGCTTTGAGACCCATAATACACGCTTCATATTCTTCCATATTATTGTTACAGTTGAAACAAAGTCTTGCAGTAAAGGGAGTATGACATCCCTCAGGGGATATGATCACATCACCTATGCCATGGCCGAGTGCGTTGGAAGCTCCATCAAAAACCAAGGTCCATCGGGATCCTTGTTCAGATCCTTCATAAGGTCTGAGTTCTTCACAATTGTTTACCAACATGATGTCTTCATCTGGGAAATCGAATTTCATGGATTGGTAGTCATCCATAGCCTGATGAGCAAGGTGATCGACTAGCACACTACCCTTTATTTCTTTTTGGGTAGTGTATTGAATGTCGTATTCAGTCAAGATCATCTGCCATCTTGCTATTCTTCAAGAGAGGGCGGGCTTCTTGAATATGTATTTAATTGGATCCATCTTGGATATCAATAAGGTAGTATAGGTCAACATATACTGTCTTAGCTGGCGAGAAGCCCATGCCAGAGTGCAACAAGTTGTCTCGAGCAATGAATATTTGGTTTCACAGTCGGTAAAATTTTTGCTCATGTAGTATATTGCATGCTCTTTTCGGCCAGACTCGTCATGCTGCCCCAGAACACACCCCATTGAATTTTCCAAGATAGTTAGATACATGATCAAAGGTCTTCCCTCGACTGGCGGCATCAAAATATGAGGCTCTTGAAGGTACTCTTTGATCCTATCGAAGGAAGCCTGATAGTCTTCGTTCCAATCCAACACTTGATCTTTTTTAAGTAATTTGAATATTGGTCCACAAGTAGTGGTTAGGTGAGAAATGAATCTAGCGATGTAGTTTAGTCGTCCTAAGAATCCTCTGACTTCCTTCTCGGTGCGAGGTGCAGGCATTTCTTGTATTGCTTTTACCTTTGCAGGGTCCACTTCGATACCTTTACCGCTGACGATGAAGCCTCGGAGTTTACCAGACCTCACTCCAAATTTGCATTTACTTGGGTTTAACCTTAGCTTGTATTTCTTTAGCCTTTCAAACAATTTCTGCAAATGGTCAAGATGTTCTTCTTCAGTTTGAGACCTGGCTATCATGTAATCCACGTAGACCTCTATCTCGTGATGGACCATATCATGAAACAAAGCTACCATGGCGCGTTGCTAAGTTGCCCCAGCGTTTTTCAACACGAATGGCATAACTTTGTAATAGTATGTGCCCCATTGTGACGAAGGTCGTTTTCTCCATGTCCATAGGTGCCATTGTGATTTGATTGTACCCGGAGAAACCATCCATGAAGGAGAATACTTTATGCTGTGCAGTGTTGTCAACCAGAATATCGATATGGGGAAGCGGGAAATTATCCTTAGGGATTTCCCTATTTATATCTCTGTAATCCACACACATGCATACTTTACTGTCCTTTTTAGGCACTGGAACAACATTGGCGACCCATTGTGGATAGAAGGTGACGGCTAAGAATCTAGCGTTGAATTGTTTCATGACTTCATTCTTGATCTTCTCCGACATTTCTTGCCGCATGCGACGGACTTTCTGTTTTACCAGAGGGCAGTCTTCTTTTGTCAGTAGACGATGGACCACGATATCAGCATCAAGTCCTGGCATGTCTTTGTATGACCAGGAAAAGACCTCAACATAGTCATCTAGTAACTGAGTTAAGCGCTTCTTGACACTAGGTTCCAGATTTCAACCTACCTTGACTTCTTTCTTGTCCTCTTCGGTACCTAAGTTAACTGTGTCAACCGGTTCTTTGTGGGGTTGTATGGTCCTTTCTTCCTGTTGTAGTAACCCGGCTAGTTCCCGTGGAACCTCACAATCTTCCTCACCTTCGTCTTCGGCTTGGTAGATCGGATTTTCAAAGTCACAATAGGCCATAGCAGAATCGTTACCCATGGGATCTTGAGTGGATGTGGATCTGTATTTTGATATGTGAGTGTGTGTAAGAGCATAGATATCTTTGAAAAAAATAAAAATTTAGAAAAATAAGAACAAAGAGCATAAAATTTGTATGCAAAAATTTCCATGATTCATTGATGACATATGAAAATGAAGTAAAAACCTTTACAAATGGACCCGTTGTGCCTCGGATAAGACACAAGGTTTTAAAAGTCTAAATTGTTTAATTATTACAAGTCCTACAAAAATTTAAAGACAATTACTGTTGGATAAAAGTAATAGGGACAAATTCTGTGGCTTCCCAGTTGTTGAGTCCTCCGTTGATAGTTGGAAAAATACATTCTTCCAGGTCACAGTTGTCATCACTATCTTCCACTGTGTTGACTCCATGGTTGCTGATCCGCAAAGGTGGTTCTCCGGTATGAGCACGACTAACAGCTTTCTGGGCTCCTGAAGTAAAACCCAAACCAAATTTTTCAGATTTGTATGGAATATTCAGGAGTTGGCCCCAAATGGTACACCCACCTTCTTCGACTACTGATGTGTGCGATCGACTTAATGTGTCTAACGGTATCTTAACTGCAAAGTGCACAGCCTATCGCGGTAGTAATAAAAAGATGTCGAACCCACAGGGACTTTGTAATCACTCTAGTGCTATAAAGGTTTGGTAGTTTAGCTAAGGCGGATGTTGTCACGTTTGGTTGTTTAGAGGCTAAGGTAAGGGAAAAATAAATTGAATTAAGGGAATAATAATAATAAAACGGTCGGTATGTAATGTAGTGGACCTAAATGGATCTAATCGAACCTAAGCGTATAAAGATGTTTAACTTAGATGGTTATGTAGAATTATCAGTTTAAAAACCCTCAACTCACACTCTTGTGGTCTTATCTCGGATTATACCCCTAAAGCCCTATGCCTGCTCTCGCTAGCCCATAAGTGTTTAGAAAATACTTTTTGAAAACTTAATAAAATCTAATTCGTTTTAAAGCGCTCTCGCTGTATTTAAATCAACTGCCTAACTTTAGCTATCCGGTTAAAACCTCACACTCTCGTGGTCTCGATTCTAACCTATTCTACTTTTCTTACTCTCGTAACGAAAAGATTGATTTTAATTATAAAAAGTCACAGCCAGAAATTAAGTTAATTTTAGATTTTAGCTTAGGCACAATTTAATCCATTCGGTTACTATTATTACATCCCAACTCTAGTAAATTAGCTAGTCATAGTATTCGAAATAGACATACAGAAAATATAATCGGGACCGAATAAAGCATTCATGATAAAATAAATAAATAAATAAACATACATAAATTATATTAAAATTTAATGCGATTTAAAAACCTGAATAACAATATTTATCGTCAAGCTCCCTCTTCCACAAGTCGGCAAGATTGGAACTTCGAAATCGGAACTTGAAACAAATTCTGAGGCTAGAAATAAATTTTGACTACAATAACAATTTCCTAATGTTGGAAATATTTATTAATTGGAAAAGGGGAAAAATAAAGCAAGAACAAAAATATGCAGTATTTAATTTTGGAAGGGCTTCGGCAAGAAAATCTGTAGCAAAAACTCTCTCGTTCCATTAATATTCCTCCTATTTATATAAGAGGATTTTTGAAGTTAAGAGAATTTAGGAACGTGGACTTGCATGCTTGAGTGGAGGAAGACTCGGACTGTCCGTTGCTTCGGTTGAGAGAAATTGTAGGAGAAGAAAATATCCATTATGTTGCCCATGTCTCCTGTTATGTATAACGTTGAATTACGCGTTTGACGATCGTCATATGGAGGTGACAGTCGTAATGCACTTAAATAGCGCGTTACGTTCGTCAATGATGTGTGACGAGCGTCCTTCAAGTTGTGAGCGTGTTACGCTCGTAATGGGGGTGTGACGCTCGTCACAACATCAAATTTTGCAGATTTTTCTTCTGATTTTTGGTTAGTTTTCTTCATGTGATCCTTTTTCACTCATTTGACTTGAAACATGTTGTACCTGTGAAAAGACACCAAAACTCGGAACAATCGGGAGTTAAAAGGGTTAATGCATTATGAAAATCGATTAAAAATGTAATAATTATATGATACGATTTCTCGTTATCAACTACTGCCTTGGCATCTTTCGGAGAAGCCATATTAAGTGGAGGTCTAGTAATCTTCGGAACTTTGGAAACAGTCTTGGTTTCCGCAACTATTTGTAGGACTTCCTCGAAATGCTGACATAAAGTTTTGATGAATTCCCCATCCATTTCCATATATCTGAAGGAGTTCAGGTGACTGACCATAAATTCCTCCTCTCCATGGATAATGATGATTTTCCCTTGATTTCATACTTCAACATCTGATGTAATGTAGAAGTGACAGCACCAGCATCATGAATCCAAGGTCGGCCCAATAAACAGGAATATGAAGGGAGAATATCCATCACATAGAAAGTTGAATCAAAGGTCTGAGTTCCAACTTTAATGGGGATGTCCACCACCCCGTGCACCATTCTCTTCAAACTGTCGAAGGACTTTACCACTATATTGTTGGTTTTTAAGGTCAAACCTTCACAGTCTAGTCCATCCAGAGCCTTCTTAGGCAGCATATTCAATGATGAACCAGTATCTACCAGGACATGGGCCAAAGTAGTTCCCCTGCATTCGATAGAGACATGCAACACCTCATTGCGTTTCCTCCCTCCAGGTGTCAGATCAGCATCAGAAAATCCCAAACCATTATCAACCGTCAAACTGGCCACACAATCTTTGAATTGGTCAACAGAGGTTTCCTGTGGCACGTGGGAAGTTTTAAGAAATTTCACCAAGGCCTTCGCATGAGCTTCAAAGCACAACAATAAAGCTAGCATAGAAATCTTTGAAGGGGTCTGCCCTAGCTGTTCGACTACAATGTAGTCACTTCTCTTTATAATTTTTAAAATTTCTTCCATCTCCTTCTTGGAAGCCTCTGGGATAGATACTGATTGCGCCTTCATCCGAACAGGCTCAACTAAAATTCCTTTTCCCCGAGTCCCGGTTGACTCCATGGTAGGGGTGTCATCAGGGGTAACCCCAGGAACTATAGTAGTAGTATTAGCAGGAACAAGAGCAGGAATGATCACAGGACCGATAACAGTTTTTGGAGGAGCAATCTCAGGGGAGAACACTCTTCCACTTATGGTTATGTTACTGGTTCCCACAATGTTACCAATGTCGGGGTCAGCCTTCTAAAAAACCAGGTCTTCAACAGCAAGCCATTCGTGCTTGACGCTGTGGTAGTAGACGTTATCCCCATAGTTCCAGGGAACAGTTTTGTCCGAGGAGTACGGGATTGGCCCTGGCATAGTAATTATCAATGGAGTCACCTTCGCAACAGATGTAATCCTAACGGGTCTTTTGGTGGAGACCCTGGGAGGATTGGCGGAAATGGTTATTATTGAAACATCCTTATAAGCAATGGTTAGAACAGGAGTCTTTTCAAACAAAATCTCTTTGTCATCCATCAGGCGCTGGACACTTGCCTTCAATAAATGACAAGCAGTCAGTAGGGATAAATAGTAATGGCAGCCTTCGCCATAGCCCGAAAATAAACTGGCCTTCAACAGGTTTCTTTTAACGGTTAGGATAGGAGTAACAAGTTCATCAACAACAACAACAAACACATCATCTTCAATAACGTTAATAACACATCCGTGCTTGGGCATATGAGCGGTGATAACGTTTGGGATCTCAGGAGCGTCAAATTCTATTTCCTCTTCCTCGAGAAGGTCTTGCACCTTGTTTTTCAAAGCCCAGAAGTCGTTTGTATCATGACCTGGACTTTCTGAATGGTAATCACAACGAGCATTTCTGTTATAATGGGGAGAGGCAGTGTTGGGATTCTTCGGATCTTCCCGCAAGGTCACTCGATTAGATTTCGACAAATGCAGCAAGACTTAAGACAATGCCATATATATCCGGGTAAACAATCTTAGCGGCCTTTCCGTTGTAGGCTGATTATTCTTTTGTTGAAAAGGTGCAGGCTTAGAGATCATGACAACCCCTACCGCTGGACGGCGCTCAGTTTTGTCCTGATTCCTATAATCATATGCAACACTGACCTCCTTCTTTCAAGTAAAGGGCTTCTTTATTGCGCTCGAGGATGTATCTCTTTGAATTTTGCCACTTTGTATACCCCCTTCTACCCGTTCACTGGTCATGATTAATTCGATAAACCCAGCCGAGGAGCTTCCGATCAAGTGTTTGAAAAATGGACCAGATAGCGTGGCTAAGAACATATCCGCCAATTCTCTGTCAGATAGAGGGGGCTGGACCCTTCCCGCGAGATCCCGCCATTTTTGAGCATAGGTCTTGAAACCTTCACCTGTACCCATAGACATGCCTTACAACTGCGTCTGTGTTGGAGATAAGTCATCATTATACTGGTATTGCTTGTAAAAAGCGGCTACCAAATCTTCCCAATTGCGGATGTTGGTCCCTTCCAACTGATAGAACCAATCCAACTGCGTTCCTGACAAGCTTTCTTGGAAGAAATTCACCCATAAATTCCTATCCGCAGTATGGGGTTGAATTTTCCTGACGTATGATCTCAAATGCAACTTTGGACAAGAGACACCGTCATATTTAGCGAATGTGGGGACCTTGAATTTCTGCGGTATGACAACCCCTAAGAAAAGTACTAGCTCCCCAAAATCCAACCCGGGTACCTTCTGGGTCTCCATAGCATTGAGGCGATCTTCCAACTGTTTGTATTTGTCGTCAGCTGGAGGATACTGCTCTTCAGAGTAGTCAGCCTCTTCTTCCTCTTCAGATTCTGGAGGGTCAGTCACTTCCTTGTTTTTCCCTTCTTTATTATCCCTTTCACCTGATGATATTGCGAAGTCTAGAGTCCATCTGGCTGGTCCTTTGAACTTTCTTCCCAGATTCAAAACACTGGTTAATTTCTTTGCTTTCTTCTTCTTTTCTTTGATCAGCAGGGTTTTCAACTCATCTTGTCCTTTTACCAGAGTCAAGAACATTTGTTGAAACTTGGCATTTTGCGCCTGGAGATCTTTTACTATTTGTTAAATATCCATCTCACTAAAATAAACAGTAGAAAAATAAGGAGACCTGTTGTAAGAAACCTGTTTGTGTTATGATGAATGAAGATGCATATGCAAATGATTTCAAGGAACTTAGAGATTTAAATTTGCTTTAGACAAAAAGGAACACACATTATATTAATAAATCAAAGTTTGAGTACATCATGACTCTTTGGGCTTACAAAGAAATAAAATACAAAACTCTAAGACAAAAAAGTTGAACGCATCCTCTTCGGTCCGATGTAGGTGTTAAGACTCCGCTCTTCATGAAGTTGCTCGGTGAGTTCCAGAACTTTCTTCTGTTAGAACATAGTTTGATTCTACAACCCTCAGTTAGAGTTTTGATGATAACAAAATACAAGATTAAATGAATTATGAGATTTATATAAGACATATGTGCTACTCAAAATTATGTTGTGTATTTGCAAGAAACTCTGATGGAATCAGCATCAGAATATCAATATCAACATCAGCATCAGAAGATATGTCAGCACCAGAAGATCAAAACATGTGCTTACGCTGAAGTCTGATGAACAGAATCTGAGCTTAACATACTCTTACTCTGATCAAGATCCTAATCATGTCATCAGCATTCAGAAGCGCCAGAATAAGCTAAAGCCAAGAACATTCTGATTTTCATTAAGTAGAACATTCTGAAGTGTCAACGTTACTGCATTCAAGGTAGATTAATTACCAACGGCTTTATTCCAAGACAAATATCTTATCAAAAAGGAAAGAACGTTATGAGCATTGAAATGGAATTATGGACTGCAACGTATCTATTCCAAGGCTATATAAACAAATCAGTGAGAAAAGAAATGGCTAATACTCTACAATTCTCCTACACGCATATACGCATAAGCCAATCATCTTCGTCCTCACTCATTCAGTTTGCTAAAGCTCTCAACTGCTTACTCTATAGTTCTAGCAATCTAGTTTCATATAAGCTTTATATTGTGTATTATCACAGTTGTGATATATAGTTTTTCCAGAAAACATTCAACACATATTTGTTCATTTATCTATAAAAGAAATTCCTTGAGAAACCGGTCTGTGGTTAGACTCAAGAAGGCTTTAGCAGTTGTTAAAGCAGTTGTGTATTCAGTTGAATATAGTGGATTAAGACCACGTTGGAGAGAGGCGAAATCACCTTGACGGGTGGACTGGAGTAGTTTATGATCAAACGAACTAGGATAAAAATAACGTGTTGTCTACATTAAATTTCAAGTTTTAACAATTCAACCCCCCCTTCTTGTGTTTTTCACATCTTCAATTGGCATCAGAGCGCCTGGTTCTGAGTTTATAACACTTATCAGTGTCAGTACAAGATCCAGCGTTAGAAAAACACAATGGCAGGACGACATCAAAACATCAGCAGTGACAACAATGAAGAAAGAGACAGATTCAGTGGCAAACCTCCAGTCTTTGATGGAGAGAACTTTGATTACTGGAAAGACAGAATTGCAAGCTTCTTTCTAGCCCACGATGCTGATCTGTGGGATATGGTGACAGATGGATACACGCACCCAGTGAATGCAAATGGTCATAAGATTGACAGGAAAGCAATGTCTGATCAACAAAAGCGTGATTTCAAAAACCATCACAAGGCCAGAACAATTCTTCTCAGTACTATCTCTTACTCTGAATATGAAAAGATATCAAACAGAGACACTACAAAGAATATGTTTGATTCTCTGAGAATGACGCATGAAGGCAACCTTCAAGTTAAAGAAACTAAAGCTCTTGCGCTCATTCAGAAGTACGAGGCATTCAAGATGGAAGAAAGTGAATCTATTGAAACAATGTTCTCAAGATTTCAGATTCTGGTTGCTGGTCTCAAAGTTCTGGACAAAGGGTATTCTACTGCTGATCATGTTAAGAAGATCATAAGAAGCTTGCCAAAACAGTGGAGGCCAATGGTCACAGCACTGAAGCTAGCTAAGGATCTCAATATAATCTCTCTGGAGGAACTTGTCAGCTCCCTCAGAAGTCACGAGATAGAGCTAGAAGCTGATGAACCTCAAAAGCAAGGTAAGCCATTAGCTTTAAAATCTAACAGAAAATCTGACTCCAAGGTTTTGCAGGCTGTTGAAGAAACCTCTGATGGGTCCTCATCAGAAGAAGATGAATTGTCTCTCCTCTCCAGAAGGGTGAACCAACTGTGGAAGCAGAGGCAAAGGAAGTTCAGGAACCCCAGAAGATCAGAGAATCAAAACGAATCTTCCTCCAGATACAGAAGGTCAGATTCCTCCTCTGGACATAAAAGATCTGAAGGCTCTTCGGGAAGCAGAAAGCCAAACAACAAAGACATTATCTGTTATGAATGTAACGAGCAAGGGCATTACAAAAGTGACTGCCCAAAGCTTCAGAAGGAAAAGCCCAGAAGAAAGTTTGGCAAGGAAAAGTAGAAAAGTCTCATGGCCACATGGGATGATTCTGATACATCTGAAGCTAACTCAGAATCAGACGATGAGAGAGAAAACATATCTCTCATGGCAAACATAACAGAAGACAGTGAGGCTTCTGAATCAGACTCTGAATCAGACACAAAAGAGGTATTTCCTGACTTTGCTATTAATTTTACTAAGGCTGAACTAGCTGAAAGCCTTAATGAGATTCTGGAAAGATATCAGCAGATCAGAGTCAAATTCAGAAACCTGAAAAGGGATCTTGCTTCTGACTCTAATAAAACTGAGAGTCTCAAATTGGAGAATTCTGAGTTGAAAAATAAAATTTCAAAATTAGAAAATCAATTACAAAACTCTCAGAATGAAACAATTCCTGAAACTCCCAGCAGTGATGATGAGATCATCAAGGAGTATGATCACAGCTTTCAGAAGTTTCTAGCTAAAAGCATAGATAGAAGCAAGATGGCTTCAATGATCTATGGAGTTAGCAGAAATGGCAGAAAAGCCAAAGAATGCCATGGATCTAGTTATTAAATGAACTCCACTTAATTCACACTTTGTATATAGGCACACACAGGACATCAAATATACTAGTAGTAATTATTCTGTCAAACCAAAATTCAACTAGAGTTTTGGTAAAACTAACAAATCAGGACCCAAGAAAATATGGGTACCTAAGGATAAAATAATACATGTTGCAGATATCTTTAGCAGCAAAGCAGAAACACCAATCATGGTACCTGGACTCTGCCTGCTCACGACACATGACGGGAAGAAGGCATATGTTCCAAAGCCTGGAACTTAAGCCTGGAGGCCATGTAGGCTTTTGAGGCAATCAGAGGGGAAAGATCATTGGCTCTGGAACAGTAGGTAATGGAAATCTTCCCTCTATAAGTAATGTTTTATTAGTAGATGGATTAATGCATAATCTGTTATCCATAAGTCAATTAAGTGATAAAGGTTATGATATAATCTTTAATCAAAATTCATGCAAAGCTGTTAGTCAGAAAGATGGAACTATCCTGATTAATGGAAAGAGGAGAAACAACATTTACAAAATCAAACTTTCTGAACTGAAAAGTCAGAATGTAAATTGTCTTCTGTCTGTTAACAACGAGCAATGGATCTGGCACAGAAGATTGGGGCATGTTAGTATGAGAAGAATATCTCAGATTAACAAACTCAATCTAGTCAGAGGACTTCCTAACCTGAAGTTCAATTCAGATGCTCTGTGTGAAGCATGTCATAAAGGCAAGTTTGCAAAACCAGCTTTCAAATCTAAAAATGTTGTTTCCACCTCTAAGCCATTAGAACTTCTGCACATTGACTTATTTGGACCAGTTAAAACTGCTTCAGTCAGTGGCAAGAAGTATGGGTTAGTAATCGTAGATGACTATAGCAGATGGACATGGGTAAAGTTCTTAAGACACAAGGACGAGTCACACATTGTGTTTGTCACCTTATGCAACCAAGTTCAGACTGAAAAGGATATTAGAATCGTCAAAGTCAGAAGTGATCATGGTAGAGAGTTTGAAAACAAAGATTTTGAATCATTTTTTAATGACAAAGGCATTCTGCATGATTTCTCTTGTCCTAGAACTCCCTAGAAAAATGGAGTTGTAGTACGAAAGAACAGAACATTGCAAGAAATGGCCAGAACCATGATCAACGAGACTAACGTTGCTAAGATCTTATGGGCAGAGGCAATAAACACAGCGTGCTACATTCATAATAGAATCTCTAAGACCTATTCTGGAAAAGACTCCATATGAATTGTGGAAGAACAGAAAGCCCAACATTTCTTATTTTCATCCATTTGGATGTACTTGCTTTATTTTGAATATTAAAAAATTATTTGAACAAGTTTGACTCTAAAGCACAGAAGTGTATTATGTTAGGATACTCTAAATGCTCAAGAGGGTACAAAGTATACAATACAGAAACACAGATTGTGGAAGAATCAATCAGTGTTCGTTTTGACGATAAGCTTGACTCTCCAAAGTCAAAGCAGAATGAATTACTTGCAGGTATGGAAGTTGAATTCACAGGTACTGAAGACTTGTCATCAGAAGCTCTTAACAGAGACACTCCCTCAACATCAGAAAGAGGCACTGCAAGCAATCCAGCATCTTCTGTTGATCAACCTCAGAAAAGACCATCCTGAAGCAGCATGGATCACCCAGAAGAAAC
Source organism: Vicia faba (assembly GCA_948472305.1). Lineage (NCBI taxonomy): Eukaryota > Viridiplantae > Streptophyta > Magnoliopsida > Fabales > Fabaceae > Vicia > Vicia faba. Next base: position 193,123 of record CATIWC010001033.1, read on the forward strand.
AATCTTAGGACGAAAGGAAGATCCAATCAGAACAAGAGCCAGCTTCAGAAACTCTGAAGAATCCCTCATGGGACTTGTTTCTCTGATTGAACCATCTTCAATTGATGAAGCACTTATAGACAATGATTGGATTCTAGCAATGCAAGAGGAGCTTAATCAATTTACAAGGAATGACGTATGGGATCTAGTTCCTAAACCAAAAGGATTCAACGTCATTGGAACAAAATGGGTGTTCAGAAACAAACTGAATGAACAAGGTGAAGTCATCAGAAACAAGGCACGATTGGTAGCACAAGGTTATAGTCAGCAAGAGGGGATAGACTATATAGAAACCTTTGCTCCATTCGCCAGGTTAGAATCTATCAGACTTTTAATTTCATTTGTTTTTAATAAAGGCATCACTCTGTATCAGATGGATGTTAAGAGTGCATTCTTAAATGGCTATATAGAAGAAGAGGTATATGTGCACCAACCCCCTGGTTATGAAAGTTCAAAAAATCCAGAATATGTTTTCAAACTAAAGAAGTCACTCTATGGTCTGAAACAAGCTCCCAGAGCTTGGTATGAAAGACTAAGTAACTTCCTGTTAGAAAAGGAATTCACCAGAGGGAAAGTGCACACAACCTTATTCTGTAAAACAGTTAAGAATGACATTTTAGTCTGCCAGATTTACATTGATGATATAATATTTGGATCTACTAAACCCTCTCTGGGAAGAAAGTTTAATGAGTGTATGCAGGAAGAATTTGAGATGAGCCTAATGGGGGAACTGAAATTCTTTCTGGGCATTCAGATCAATCAAACCCCAGAAGGAACTTACATTCATCAGAGCAAATATGTCAGAGAACTTTTGAAGAAATTTAATCTCTCAGAATGTAAGCCATCAAAGATTCCAATGCATCCCACGTGCATTCTTGAAAGAGAAGAGGTAAGCAAAAAGGTAGAACAGAAGGTCTACAGAGGTATGATTGGTTCTCTTCTTTATCTGACAGCCTGAAGGCCTGATATTTTATTCAGTGTATGCATTTGTGCAAGATTCCAATCCGATCCTAGAGAATCTCACTTAACAGCAGTTAAGCGAATTTTCAAGTATCTGAAAGGTACTACTAATCTGGGTTTGTTTTATAGAAAATCTAGTGATTACAACTTAGTAGGTTACTGTGATGCTGACTTTGCTGGAGACAGAGTAGAACGTAAAAGCACTTCTGGAAGCTGCCAGTTTTTGGGAGAAAATCTGATCTCATGGTCCAGCAAAAGACAATTCACAATTGCTCTATCAACAGCAGAAGCTGAATACATAGAAGCAGTTGGATGCAGCACACAAATGCTCTGGATGAAAAGTCAACTTGAGGACTTCCAGATTCTTGAGAGTAACATTCCTATACTCTGTGACAATACTTCTGCTATTTTCTTAAGTAAAAATCCAATTTTGCATTCTAGGGCTAAGCATATAGAAATAAAACATCATTTTATTAGGGACTATATTTAGAAAGGAATCTTAAACTAAAAATTTATTGATACAGACCATCAATGGGCTGATATCTTTACAAAACCACTTTCTGAAGATAGGTTCAACTTCATTCTGAAACATCTCAGCATGAAGCTCTGTCCAGAATAAAACTGTTTTAATTTTATATATTAACCTTCAGAACTATGTTTATTTCTGTGAACTTCTGATCAATCCTCCTTCAGAATTTTAGAAATGCAGATTGTATCAGAATCTATCCATGAAGATCTGAGCGCTTCAGTTCAAGGATAGATGTGTTGTTCACTCAAGCAAACAAGTGTCATCCAGTCATCAGTTGTTTCCTGAGGCTGAACACACGTTCACGCTTCTGAAAAGGCAAAGCGCTGATTGATTGCATTGAGACACATGTCATGGGTAACCGTTTAAGTATCTTTCTGAAATCCCCTAAAATCAGCTATCATTAAATGCTATTAATCATGATTTATTTCTCTCTCTTAAGCGCTTATGTTTTCAAAAAAAAATTTGAAATCTATTTAAACACTTCACACCATTCACACACTTTTACCCTTACTTTCGTTTTCAATCATATTTCTGATTTTTGTGTTGGTGTTCTTCCTTCTCAAGAAAACCCTTTCAATTTTTCAAAAAAAACTCGTGTGAACATGGCGTCTTCCAGCAATCTCTCTTCAGGTTCCCAGAAAGATGCATCATCTGAGCAATATGAGGTTCCTCTCAGAACACTTCTCACTCCAGCCAAGAACCTTGAAGTTCTGTCAGAGATTATAGTGGATTTCAACAGTCTCAAGGAAAATGGTTTTGATTTATCAGAAGAGATTCAAGCTCAAGGATGGGAGAAATATTTCGACAGGCTGCTGGGTCCAACTTTTCCTATTCTAGTAAAGGAATTCTGGATTCATGCCTCTTCCTCAAATCACCAAGTCACTTCTTACATCATGGGGAAGAAGATTGTGATTACTGAAGACCTGATTGCAAGACTGATAGCGTATAATGGTCGTGGTATTCGCTGTACTGATATGGCAGAGAGGTGTTCAGATGTTTTTGTTATAGCAAGGGAAATTTTCACGCTGGGGCTTCCCTCCAACAAGATAAGGGATTTGAAAGATAAGCACAGAATTTGGGCAAAGATTATTCTGGGCTGTTTCAACCACAGGAAGCCTACCAGCTCCCCTGATTACATAAACATAGATCAACAGTTTCTGATCTATTTTATTTCTCAGAGGGTAAAGATTAATCTAGCTCATCTTCTGTTCAACCATCTGAGAACAAGAATCAAGGAAACAAGAGAAGATGAACGCACTAAAAGGGATTGGATACCCTTGGGAAGATTGATATCAGATATTCTCACTGAGAATAGGCTGATTGAACATTTGACAAAGGCACAAGAGATCAGCACCCTGGAACCTTCTGTTGGCAAGCAGCTGAATGCCAAAAATCTAAAGAAGATGAAGCTGATAGAGAACATTAAGAAGGAGCCCAGCGTCACTCCTTTTGCTGACATCTCCAGCAGAAGAGTCCCTCTGGATGACTTCCCTATGTTCTCAGAGATTGACTCTAAGCCTCAAATCATTATGAGATATTTGGATGCTTGTAAAGCTGATGGTACAGCTCCTAATCTAAATATTCAAGATCTTCAGCAGAAGGCACCAGAGGTTGTTATGAAGAAGACAAAGAAGAGAAAAGCTGATCCAGAAGTATCATCTCAACAGACTCCAAAGAAAATAGGTAATCTTGTTTTTGTATCTGTTTTAGATTCAACTGTTGTTTCCACATCTATTCCTACTCCAACTCCAACTCCATCTGAAATCCCAACACCCCAAACCTTTGAAGATTTTGACATTGACTTTGACCCTTCTGAGTCATTAACCCTCACAAGATCCCGCTCCAAACCACAAAATACAAACACTGCAACCATTCCAGAACCAGAACTTGCACAAGTTCTCTCTGATATAGAACAACACTCTTCCGCTCCCGAAACAGACAATCCAAATCCAAACACATAAATTCCCATTTCTCCACAACCTGACATTCCACTCTCACCAATACCAGAAACTCCTCTCTCTCCAATACCAGAACCAGAAATCCCACAACCTTCATCTCCCCAACCAGATATTAATCCACCCTCTCCTCAACATGCACAATCTCCATCAGCATCCTCCTCAACAACTTATTCCTGCCAACTTATTCCTATCAACAAATTCATTAATGGTATAAGACAATCACGCAGAAACCTTCCTAAAACGACCACAACAACAATTTATTAATTTCCTGCCAACCACTCGGAAGATATAACAACCTAATGACCACATCAACAAGTTAATAATCTACACTAACCTATTCATCTATTATACCAGGCAATTATACAGACGACTCAAAACTCCCACAACATGACTAACGACCAACTTCAACAACAGGTTCACCAATCATGCAAGACAGTCATACGGTAACTCCCTAAATGACCACAACATAGAAAACGATCAACTTCAATAACAAGTTCACTAATCATGCAAGACAGTCATACGATAACTCCCTAAATGACCACATCATAAAGAAACATGCAACTTTTAACACAGATCCAGAACATCAACGTGCAACAGTTATAAATACGACCAATTCTCCCATAACGATCATCATTAATCCCATTATAAGGTCAGAACCCCACCCTTACCTGGATTGAAGGTTGATTTACCAAAACTCCCAGCTGACAGCTTTGCTTTGCTCTGCTCGACAACCGTGCAACTTGCTCCTCTCTCTGCGCAGCTTTCACTGTTAGCGCACAAAACTCTTAATCTCCAACTAAATCAAACCCTTGTGTCAGCTTAACCTTATACCATCAATCCTATTGGGCCTAAACTACACACCTCCACTTTACTACTTCCATTCAATAAAATAAATCCAACGTGAATATTCCATTAATTCCAACATTATTATTATTATTATTATTATTATTATTATTATTATTATTATTATTATTATTAATCAACTAATTAATTAACTAATAATAATCTACCAACTTATACCAACAATTCTCAACATCTCACTACTTTCCAACAAATAATCCAAAAATAATTTAATTAAATAATTAATTAAATTAACAGGAATTACATATAACCTGGAATGTAATCTGAAACAAGTGCGGGCCTATGTGAATAGGAAAATCTACTTCCTCGATGACATACTTCCTACATCTATCAAAAGCTTTCACAATTATACCACTCTAGCGCATGGGAGTTCCTTGGTACTTCAACTTTATGAGCATGCTCCTCGGTATGACATTTAAAGCGGACCCACTTTCAATCAGCACAGTAGACATTGATGTTCTTACAATTCATGAAGATATGGAGATCCAAGTTATGATTCCTTCCTTCATCGGGAAACTTGTCATCACAAAACCATAGGTTATTACATGATGTAATATTCCCTACAGCACTGCTGAATTGGTCTAGAGGCATATCACTTTCCATGAAAGCTTGATCTAATACTATAATCAAATATTCCATTTCGACAGAAGAGTTCATTAGAAAGGCTAGAATAGATATCTTTGATGGAGTCTGAAACAATTGATTTATGATCCTGTAGTCTCTAATCTTGATGATCTTTAATATACCATCCCCATCTTTTTCCAGAGTAGCACCGCTAGATTCCCCCACTGCATTCTTAGGTTTAGTATTTTCAATAATCTTTTTATCAGCATTAACATACCATCGAATGACAGGTGCGAAAACACGGCCACTGTGGGTTTATATGGCACGACCTTGTTTAATTCCTAAGGAATGGGACCCAGCAAGCAAATCACCATTGGAGCAGCAACTGGCTTGTTATGGCATTCAATCTCTATAGTGGCGGGAACACCAAAACAGGGAACAATAACATTCACACCTTCTTCAGAATACTTAGACATCACATAATCATTGTTGGAGAACATATCTTCATTGGAAGAAAAGAATTCATTTGCAGAAGCATACTCATCATCTGACACAGTCTCGGCCGAGCAGTCTTCAATCACATTAATTCCATTGTAATCATCTCTATTGCCCGAAACTTTGATAGTACCATTGTCCAATAACAACTGAACACCCTTTTTCACAATGGAACAACCACGAGAATCTCGGCATCAAATATGGCAAGACCCATAATGGTGTTCTTCTTGACCATCCATGTGAAAGAAGGTAGCGTGTAACTATATCAAATCAACATTCATATGATTCACGTAAAAAATATGGAATTCTCCAGGACATCCAAAGACCATATTCACATCTTCCTCGTACTCTGCCCTTGGCCTAATTATATGAATGTGGCCTTCGTCCATCATTTCGTGAAGATCAGATTTTATCATATCACATCCATGGATAAATGTACTCCAAATACTATAACCAACACGGTCATGCGTATAGTAGTTAAATTCGCAAAGATCCACATGCATCTTCACCAGATCCCCTCTAACCAGGTTGATATCAAAAATCTGGAAGTCCCCAAGACAACTAGCAACCATATTTTCAACATTTGCTCCTCCATGTTTTGGCAAAGGATTATCTTTCACGTTAGGGCCAACATCTTTAAAGGATAGGAGGCCAGATCTCACCATCTTTTGTACTTCAGATTTCAAAGGATAACAGTTCTCAATGTTGGGCCCTAGGGCTCCTTGATGAAAAACGCACATCTGGTCTGCCTTATAATACCAGGGTAGAGGTGAAGGTATAACAAGGGGAGGCCTGGTTTGAAAAAACTTTTTCTGAACCAAAGCCAGGAACAACTCTGTGTATCTCATTGGACTAGAGTTAAAAGACCCTATTTTCTGACTTTTCCCTTGATTTCCCTGAGGAGGTGGTCTTTGATAGGAAAATGTTGTTGGAGCTAAATTGACAACTAGAGTCACAGAAGCAACATGTTGCTGGTACCGTTGATTCCTTCTAGGTGGTCTAATCTTCCTTTCCTAATAACAACATTCGCTTCACTATCTTTCTTTGGAAAGAACCCGTATGACAACTTCTTTGTCCCTTAATCTTTTGTCAAGCGCCCTTCTTTGAAAGCCTCTTCTAAACGAACACCCATGCTCACCATTTCAGTGAAATAACTCGGTGCACTGGCGACCATCTTTTCATAATAAAATGATCCAATGGTTTTCAGGAAGACCTTGGTCATTTCTTGTTCTCCCATAGGTGGCACCACCTGGGCAGCTACCTCGCGCCAGCACTGCGCATATTCTTTGAACGACTCCTTCTATTTATGAGCCATTGCCCTTAACTGGTCACAGTCAGGTTCCATGAACATATTGTATTTATATTGTTTGATAAAGGCTTCTCCCGGATCATTGAAGGTACGAATACTACTATTGTCCAGACTCATATACCACTTCAGAGCAGCACTAGTCAAACTATCTTGGAAGAAATGATTGAGCAAACGCTGATCATCAGTATGGGTAGACATTTTCCTAACATACATCACCAGTTTGTCATGAGGACATCAATTTCCTTTGTACCTATCAAATTCCATCACTTTAAACTTTGCTGGAAACTTTACATTGGGAACTAGGCAGAGTTCACCGACGTTCTGTCCAAACAATTATTTTCCTCGAAGGGCCTTCATTTCCTTTTGCATCTCATTTAACTGGTCTTGAAAGTCGACCAACTGATCATAGAAACCCACACTTTCACTCGGTGGAGGAACAAGACGATAAAATTCATCATTAACAAACGGCATAACATTCACCGAAGGAGGTGCAATATAGTGGATCTCATTTCTAGCAGCAAGAGTAACATGCACCACATGAGGTGTAGGAGTAGCAGTAGCTTGAACAACTGGAACGACTTGAACATCAAGATTATACCCTTCTGGTATGAAATTTTCTGGCATCCCCCGCGGGTAACCCTGAGGCATACGGTTCTGTGCAGCAGTGACTGGAGTAACAGAAACAGGAACTGATGGTCCTTCGGAAGAAATCGTTGTTTGTTGTGGTTGAGCAAAAGGAAGGAAAAGTGGTGGCTGATTCTGAAAAGCCACCAATGATTCCATTAAAGCAGTTAGATTTTCCATACTGGCCTTCAAAGTAATAAATTCTTTGCATAGCTCGCGATTCTCTTGTTCAAGATTCGCCATTTTCTTTCTGGAATTAGCCCGGCTATTGTACCAATGAGACAACTTGCTGAACGAAGTAGAGAAACTCAGTAAGACACCTGGGTATAAACATAAATGCAATAAATATATATCGGATGATGCATGATATGTACATGACTTATTTTATTATTATTAATATTTCAAGGGACTCAAAGAATTATAGACAATTTAGCAAATACTAAAGTACTAAGACATTTAGAAATACTGAAAATCTCATTATAATAACTTCAAAATGGATTACAACTTTTTAGTACAAGTTTCAACAATCCCAAGTACAAGAGAAGATAGAATCTAACATCCTAAGAAGGCACAACTAATGAAGATCACCCCACACACTGAAGCTTTCCTATGAGTATTGCAGTCTGAGCCTTCAACTGCTTGTTCTCTTCTGCATATCTGTCAGTAACCTTTTTCCAATCACCAGAGTCAGGAATTAAGTGACTAAGTTGTGATCGAGCTCCAGAGGAAAATAAATCCTCTTGCCTCTCCATCATCTCTACAACACGACTCTCAAGAATCTCGATCAGACCATCCTTCTCTTTTAAATCTGCTATGTAGGACATCTCTAAAGTCTGACACTTGTTCTTCCAAGCCTCCTTTTCCTGCTGAATCCTAACTAGGGCAAGCTGAAGCTCTTACACGTCGTCTAAAAGTCTAGGAGTGGTCTTCACAAAGATATCAGGTAAAGGTTTCTCATGGGAATATGGCATCTTCAACTAGATCTCCCTTGCCAGTACCTACCGAAGATAAGGCTCCAAAGAAACAACTCCTCTAGGTCCCAAGTCTTTTCTACTCTTCCTGTGAATATGGCCCCAAGCCTTTGATATCTCCTTTTTAACTTCCTTATGATCTTCTTCTTCTTTAAGAAAGAAACCAATCAGGTGAATACTATTTAGCTTGTCCCTCATTGGATATCCAAGTTGGCATTGTGCAAGAACGAGATTGTAGTTATTTCCTCTCTTTGTACCAAGAAGAGGTACATTGGAGAAACTGTCACAACTATCGACAATCTCCATATCATAGTAAGCCTGATGATACCAAACAATGTCAGAATAAGTGAGATCAATAATCTTCGGAGCCCAACGAGGTTCCTTCTTGTCATCCCGGAAAACATCAGACCAAGGTAAGTGAGGAATAAACCACTGATACAACAAATGCGTACAACAAATGGTCATCCCTCCATGATAATAATCCCCAAGATGAATGGAGTAATAAGCATCTCCTAATAATGTAGGGACTGGATTCCCAATCAAAAAGATCATGATGGTGTTGACATCCACAAATTTGTCGACATTAGGAAATAAGAACAACCCATAGGAAAGTAGAGCAAAGATGACCTCAAAAGCAACAATACTCTTCATCCTAGAAAAGTAGCATGCTTTATCAAACAAAAACTAAGTGGATAGTCCTTTGTTTCCTCCCTTGGTAGTCATGTGGGCCTGAATCTCAGACTTCTCCAAATGAACCACATCAGCAATCTCATGAGACTTGGGTTCTCCTTTCAACCCGGTGAAAGGAAAACGATCGATAACAAGTAAACCCAGTAGATAAGAATACTCCTCCAATGTAGGCATCAGCTGATAATTAGGGAAAGTGAAACATCGATACATCAGATCATATAATTGGATAAAAGTCGAGAGAATTCCCTCCTTCATCCTTCTTCAGAAAATATGTAGAACTCTCGTTCTCGAAAATCAGACTCATCAAATCATCTATCTTAGGATCCTTGAAACTGTACTTTCGAGTCTTTCTTTTTCCAGAATCTATGGTCAAACAATACCTGAGATATTTGTAAAAAATTAACTTTAAGTCCCTTGAAACACATGTTTTAAAGGATGCTCATGAGTGCATGAATGCATGATGCAATAATCACACACAAGATCACAAACATGGGGGGTTCATAGGTTCGACGTCTCGAGCATGAGGTCAAAGGTACTACCCATAAGGTATGGTCTAATAGTTTATCACCTGCCGGACAAGGTTCTAAGACGATCCCAAAGTCTACATCCTTCCTTCGGATATTACCAACATCCTGATTTACTTGGAAATTAGTAATATTCTCAGGAAAAACTCATCTGAGTGTAGTATCGCGTGACAACAATTTCCAGATTACTCCGTCATAGTTTTCGCACTACACCTAAAATATCAAGATGGGTTAAGGGTTCTATGGTCCTCAGTTTCAACAGGCTCCTAGGTTGAAAGCAGCACGTCTTCCTTATTACTCGATAATGATACTACTGTCAAACGGGCCTCCACTAATTGGGGGATCTCATGCCTCCTTTTTTGGGATTACTCCCTCAAAGTTAACATGACTATACCTTCCGTCCTATCTTAAGTTTTCCCAAGTCCGGGTAGAGGGCTTATGAAAAATTACCAAGCACCCAGAAAACCAGGAAAATCCAGAAAAACATATATACAACACATAATATACAACAAACAGTAGCACATACACAAATAAACAAAGATAGGCTCAATCCACTGAGGGAAAGACAAGCATTTGGTTGATCCGTTCCCAATGAAGTCTCCATTTTTCTGTAGTGGTAGAAATGTTGAGACTAAGCCCTTGGATTGACTTGACTTGCACATATCAAATAAAAATTACCACCGCACTTTATTGTGTCCAAAGGAATGGGAAAAGAGACAATAACCCAAAAAATAGGGGGGGGGGGGAGAATCTATGTTCGGGGGTTGGTTATGCAAATGGAAGGTATAAGCACCCTAAACATATAGGGTACTCTGCGGGAACCTCTTTGAAAATTTGTGTATTTTTGGCTATAAGTGTTATATACAAAATAGATGGTGGAGACGAGAAAAGAAGTATTTTTTACAATTTTTGAACCTGCCGTGTACCACCTTCTGTGTAATAGGGGATCAGGTTACTCGTAATTCACCATTAAAAATTTTAAAACACAAGTGTATGGGTTAATTTGAAGAGACAAGACATCACCGTCTTATCCGAGTGAAAGAACATACTTACTACCCACAATTATGAGAAAGGAGAATTTTTGTCATCTCAAAGTGGAAGATATAGCTTGGATTTTAAAATCAACAAAGCCTCGCTCAACACCCAAGTGGAAAATATCTCACTTCACTAATATTGTAGAAGTATAGTAACTCGCATCACTACAAGGATTGACAAGAGTCTAATATTTTGAGAAAATTTTAAAGTAAAAAGCCAAAATGACAAAAATTATTTGAATGATATTGATTTAATTTTATCTTCTCACAAAAATGTCTAAGTATTATTAAGTTGTTTAGAGTTTGATTAAGAAGAGTGTTTTTGAAAATGCATGGACCTAAGTCCAAGTTTATTTTGAAACCGGTTCAAGTTTGAAAAACAAGAAGAGTTTTCAAAAGGAGGGAGAATTTTTTTGAAATAAAAGAAGGTGGTAGGAGATGAAGGGATTATCCTAAAGCATAACATAAATGCTAGGGAAAAGAACCGTATAACCAACAAGAAGCCAACATTTGACACAATGAGTCAATATAGAATTCCCATCCATTAGATTGAAACCATATAAGCAAAGATATTAAACATCTTAAGAAAACCAAGCTTCAAATGCATTAAGTCTTCAAAAAAAGTTGGGTAGGGTAACGGTTGTATACAGATGAATTCCCAATGACAGACAAAGCACATAATCAGAATAACCTGCACACAAAGAAAACAAACAACCCAATGTCTCGGGGTAAACCCAAAGAACTCAAGACAAAATAACAATAGAAGTCACTAAGGTCTAAAGGTAGGTCAAGGTCTCTACTCCTACGTCCAAGAAGTCCATAACTACATCATGCCAAGGATAGTAACCAAATAGTCAACGTGACATTAAATTTTTTTCTTGTTCAAGTTGATTATTAGGTATCTTCAAAAAGAAAATGAAATCTCAAGTGAGAAAAGATGAAAATAGCAAGAAATGTAAATGCTCAAATAAATGGAGCGTAAAAGTAAAGACGTAAAGTAAAATCATAAAATAAAAGTCAATTGTTAATGGGTTAGAATTTAGAGGTTAGCCAAATGACCATCTTGAATCTTGCATTTGAAAACTCATTAGAAGATTATTAAAATCAGAGCCTCTCAAAAAAAAGTTTCATTTTCTTTTTGTCAAGTATATCATTCATTTCAAATTCTCAAGGAAACAACAAATGATCAATGATGTTTAAATGATTCACTTAGACCAAAGTTTATGAAGATTCATTAGAGGATTGATAAGACGAAAGCCTCCTAACAATGAATCTCAAGATTGTTGGGTCAAAGGCTTCAAATTAAACATAATTGGGCTAGAAAACATAGGTTTGGTTCACAAATGATCATTTCATGAATCGGGACATAATTTAGTGTTATGTTAAGCAATCGTAAGTGGACTCATATAGAAGTTGCACCTATTTTAAGGTCGGTCAATAGGAATCTATGTACCATATGTTTGGAGAAATAATATGTAGATTATTCTCCAACAACATGTAGCACAAGTGAGAAGAGGATGAGATGAAGAGGGAGGGGAAATATTTGAATAAAAAAATTTAATCAAACTATCATTAAAATCATTCATCCATTTTGGTGGAGTTAAACTCAACACCCAGGATCCAATGATGTTACTGAAGTTCATAATCACCAATCACATAACAAGAATATAGTAAAAAAATAAATTGCATTTAATGAATAAAATGAAAATGAAAATTATTTTTAAATTATTTTTAAAATGAAAATAAAAGGTAAAATACCAAACTATATTCAAAGTATCAAAGAAAAATTTAAAGAGACCATAAAAAAATCAGAAGTGATCTCAAATATTTTTATAAAATTTTTGGTATTTTTTTTTAAAACAGAAAAACATTTTAAACTAATTAAAATCACTCAAATGAGTTAAAAAAAGATTAAAAAAATGATAGAAGTCAAAATGAGATTCTAGAAAAATTTTCAAAAAGTCAGAAATAAGATAAATGATTTTTATAAAAATTTTAGAATTTAAAAAGTATCAAAAAGTATTTTTAAAATAATTAAAATAAAACAAACAAAACAAAAATTATGAAAACTATCAAACATTAAAATAAAAATATGAAAAAATATTCACAAAGCCAGAAACAATTCAAAGTATTTTTGTATACTTTTTTTCTTAATTTTTGAATAAAAATTAAGATAGTTATGAATTTTTTAAATTAAAACAAATTTTGTAAAAATAAATAAATCAGATATAACGTGAGGCGTTGGATCTAGTTCATCAAAACACGGTGATCCACAGTCAACAAGCATGCACTGAAGTCACGAAAGTCAGACCAATCCCAACATTTCAAATGTCTTGCCCTCATTGGTTAAAGAGGCCATGTAGGTCATCATCAACCTCCAGCTACCTTGCAACTAGGGCGAAACCATGATTTTTAAATCTATAAATTTAGACGCTCATCATCAGATGCGTCTCTTCAAGACGGTCACAACCATATCCTCGCGCCAAATTTATATAAAACATAGCTTACTCGATTTGGAAAAAATCAGAGATGTTTTGAAAATTTTAAAATCGAAAATAGAAGTATCAAACGCATTGATTCACTAAAATTGAGTTGATAGCAAGAATTAGTGAACATCATAAACCATTCCAGTAATTTGAGTTAGAAGATTTGTTTCCTTAAACTACCTGAACAAAGTCAGATGAACTTCCTCTGTAAATGGACTTAGATAGCATAATGCAGGGCACCTCAAGTCTTGATTCTTCTTCTGTTAGCTTCAGTGGAGTTCAAGGATGAAGGATCAATGAAGAAATTGGATTGAAAATGGACTTCTGTTTGAGCTAAAAGTTGTGATGAGTCAAAGTTCAAAAGTGACCTATAATGTTTTGAGTTCAAACAAGGCCTTCCTCCAAAATTGAGCTTTGATCATTGATTATAGCTTGAATTAGACTTCCAAAAGTGAATTGTGAAACTTGAATCACTCAAAAATAACAAGTATTGAAAAAGAATGGGCTTAAGGAGATCAAAAGTGACCAAGTTATGAAATTTCGAAGTCACATGAGGAAATTTGATGGCCTATCTAGAGGGCTTGTAATCTTTCTCAATCATTAGGCATCTTCCACACAAAATTTTCGTGAAACTCTTGAAGTGATTAGTTGATAACCCTTTAAAGAGAATCATTTCTTTGGAATCATTCAAAAATATCAAAAGATGAGCAAGATGTAGCCCTTAGAAGTTCAAAACCCTAGCTCCTAGAGCACAAACGTTACTTGGAAACCCCTTTCAATTTTGACAAACTTTCTTGCACAATTACTTTTGCTATGTGAATAGAAGTTGTTGTGGATGATAATAAGAAAAAATAGAAATTATAACCACTTCAAAATATTAATAATTGAGAGAGTTATGCACTTGTGATCAAGGAATCAAGAACTTGTCCAATTAGGTCAACTTCTTCAATGAACTCTTGTATCTTTTGACTTTCTTTGACAAATTGAGCCATGATGAATCATATTAGACCTTGTCATGATATTAATTTAAAGCATATTTAATGATGAAGCTTGAATCTCAATGAAGCGTTGTTGAAGAAGGCATGGAAATAAACTCATGAACCTATAAATCAACCTGATGAAATGTCTTGTGCCCTCGCCTATAGTATCATCAATTAGGAAAAACATTCATTGCATTTGTTAGCTAAAAGTTAATCAATACAAAAAAAATTTGATCACAATATACAAATCAAGGTGCTTGGTGATCCTTCATGAGCAAACCTAAAGATAGGGAGAAGAATAAATCCCTAGTGTGATCTTGTTGTGATTGATTTGATATCAGATGATAGAGGAATCTTAGGGGCAAAAACTGGGGTACAACACTTAGCACTAACTAAATCCAACCAAAAGTATGAAACAATGGTTAAGTGCAACATACATATCAAAATTTCTAAAAAATAAAACTAAAAAATGAATCACACCTAAACACACACTCATCAATGGGTGAGAAACAACAAGAGGGCTTTTTCAATCATCCAACAATCATGCCAACATCTGGATCAAATCATGCATTCATAACACAAAAAGCATCAAACACGCTAAGCAAGAATCACAACGCATTGAAAGGATTGTAATTTGACTTAGTTAAGAGGAAAGGATATTTCTCAAGGTAATTGAAACTAAATTGACTAATGCATGAGAACATTCAATTAATCACACCAATACATAACTCAAACATTTTTACCCTTCTTGTATTCTTTTCTTAGATATAACATACAACCATGAGCTCTTATGTCGACACAATTTATGCCCTTGACTTTTCAATTCTTTTTCATTTTAAGAGCTCAAATTCATTGATTCTTTTTTTCAATCATATTTTTTATCACTTTCTCGTTTCTTTTCTTTTTTTTTCAGCCACTTTTTCTTTCTCAGCAAACAACCTTCAAAATTCTCCCCAACTTTGAACACAACCCAACATAGTAGCAAGAATGTTCTCATACACTAAGTAAAATAAAGAATGGAAGCAAAAGTTGCACCTTTGTGTTCATGTCACATCTTTTAAAGTGTACAGGCTGGTTGGAAGCATTAAGAAAAAAACTATGGTTAGGAGCAAAAGCTAAAGTCTCACTAGCTAAATCCAATCTCCACTTCTTACTTGCCACCCTTTTTTAATAAGAACAAAGTTCACCCCTTTGAAGAGTGAGAGGATGATTTCAAGTATTGATTAACCGAATTCCTATCAAAAGACACAACTTTCCCACGTACAAATGAACAATAAGAGTAACGGACATCTTTGATTGGCATTGCGTTAGCATAAAACTCTCAAATAATTTCAAGATTGAGTTAGGTCGGAGGAATTAACAAGACACCCCTTTTTATCTTCTCAATATCGTCCAAAAAGTATCTATAATCCCCTTGTAGATTCAAGGTGAAAATCTTCTCAGGCTAAATTTGACGCTCAGCCAAGCTATAGAACCGAGCTTGCTGAAGAGGTCCTATAAAGCGGGTGTTGTCAAACTCAACATGTTCATCTTCAGAACTCTGTTTAGAATGAGATGAGTATCCAATAACATAGTGAGAGCGTTTTCTTTGGTTTGCCCTATAACTCATTTGTAAATAACACAAAGAAAAACAATGAAAAACCCATCACAATTATTCTGGAAAATTCTCAAAAATTCCCAAAACTCTGATAAAATATAATACAAACACAGCCAAAACATAAATTAAAAATAAAAATTTAAGCATCCAGCAGGCCACACTAAGCGAGATTGAGGCCGCTTAACGAGCCTGCAAAACCTGCAATTCACCATTTTGTTTCCTTCATGACAAAAATCTCCCAAACACACAAACCCACACAAAAACATCTATCTATCTTATTGCTCTACCTTTAGTGAAAGTTGGTAGATCATCGGTGTTAAACGTCAGTTTTGTTATTTCTTTCCTCTTTCTACCTTCAGTGAACATCTGTAGTTTCGCCTTCAGTAGAAGTATGTGTATCCATTGATCTTTTACCATTATCTATGAGTCGGGTCTTTTGATCCACCAGTGATTTATTTTCCTGGTCGTGTTTCTCTTTTGATCTCTTTTTCCTTTGCTACATCCCCAATGGTGTTTTTCGCCCCTTTGAAGTCGTTCATACGCATTCATACTCATAAGCATTGCATGGCATCTTAGGGAAAAATAGGGTTTGTTTTATATTTAAGTATCTTCGATCGCGTCAACATATAGATTTTTAACCTTCGTATCTCTGGATAGAAGAAACCTAAATAAGGGCAGCTGTTGTACCCAAATTTTTGCCCCTAAGATCCCTTCATCATACCATATTGATTTAATCACAACAAGATCATATTAGGGCTTTTGGTCCTCCTCCATATCTTTAGTTTTTCTTTTTGAGGAATCACCAAGCATCTTGACTTGTTTTCTTTTGTGATCATGGATATGTTGACTTGATTTTCTTTCTAATTGATAAAATGCAATTTTGGATGGTCTTACTTGTTAATAATGTAGGTAAAGGCAATGTGGCTTAGCAAGTTGATCCATGGGTTCATGAGTTTATTTCCATGCCCTAGTCAATAAAGCTTGAGAAATCCAAACCTCGCCATTGAAGTTGTTTTGGAAGAAATGGAATGGCAAGGTTTATTTTGGTTCATCACATTTCAAAGATATCAAATGGATTCAAAGGTACAAAGGGTTGATGGAAGAAGTTGTCATGATTGGACAAGGTCTTGTTCCCATTGATCACAAGTGCATATTTCTCTAAATTATCAAGATATGGAAGTGGTTTTGATGGCTATGAGTTCTCATTATCATCCTAAACAACTTCTATTTACAAAGAAATTGTGTCGGTACAAGAAGTTTGTTCAAAATTGTCAAAGTTCCTCAAAGCATTTTCTTGATCTAGGAGCTAGGGTTTTGAACTTCAAAGAAGTATATCTTGCTCATCTTTTGGTATTTTTAAGTTATTCTAAAGACATACTTCTCTTTAATGGGTTATCAACAAATCACTTCAAAAGTTTCAAGGAGTTTTCATGTGGAAGAAGCTTGATGATGAAGAAAGATTACAAGTCCTCTAGATGGACCCCCCATTTCTCAGGTGTAGCTTCAAATGATTATAACTTGGTCAATTTTTATCACCTTGAGCCCAATCTTTTTCCATAATGATCTTCAGGATGTGAAATTTATTCCTTATTTTATGTAAAAGGTGATAAAATGGATGGAAGATGCCCTAAGGATGCAAAAGATTATAGGTCATTTCATGGTTTTTTGCCAACTTCAACAATTCATAATTCTCTCAATTGTTGGAAATTTTTAATGGTTCAAGTTCCAAAATGTCATTCAATAGGTCTATTTCATGCCATATTTTCAAGAGGCCATGTTTGGATGCAAATCATTATAGGTCACTTTTGAAGAAAAATTTGAAATATTTCTAAGTATGGAAAGTTAACCCTTTTTCTCCAACTTTGACTTAATGCAACTTCCAGCTCAAGCATCCATTTGTTTCCATTCTTTTTACAATGTAAAGCTTGTAAACTAATATTTCTAAATCATCAAGAATCATTTCCTAAGACCCCTTGAGTTGAAAATGCCATTTTTTGAAATCGGTAGCTTGAAACTAAAGTTTCATCACAAGTCAAATTTTAAAATCTTAATTTTGGCTTCTAATCACAAGTTTTCCACGCGTTTTTGCTTCTAATCATGTATAGCAACTTTCTGAAGGTGTTTAGCATCATGAAACGCACGATTTGGATGAGTTTTGATGCTTAACAAGTCACACTTTGTTCATGTTGCAGACCCCCCATGATTTCCCTCCAAACTTCATCATTTCACACGCTTGAGGATCCCATTCATTCTCCTATAAATAGAGGGTCACCCCCCATTCATTTCCTAAAGCTTGGATAGCCGGAATCACCCTTCCAAAATTGTTTCATAATTCAATTTTCTGTAACTTCATAATTAGTGTTCAAGCCTTTTTTAATCCAAATTTTCTATCAATTCACCTTCCCTGATCTTCCCTGAAGCTAACCATACAATTACCTTCAAGAATTGTTCCCTATATTGCTCCATAGAAGTCCAGTTTCAGAGCTCTGCATCTCAACTTCAATAAGTAGATTTCTCCATCAATTCTTCAAAACTTTGATATCATTGTGATGCTCTCATTGCCCTAGTTCTAGTCGCAACACTTGCTTTTATCTGGAAACATGTTTTGACCATTAAATTTCAAATCCATTTTCAAAATTTTCCTTCCAAATTTCTTGAGCTACAGTTTATATAAATTTGTCGTGAAGGTGTGGTTGTCTTCTTCTTGGAGAGACAAAGCGAATGGCATAGGTCTGAGCTTCTAATTTTGCAGTTTGAGAGACCTGCAATTCACGTTGGCTGGAGGCTGAAGATGACCAACGTGTCATCTTCCCACCAATGAAGGTGCGCCACTTTTTTTTTTAATTTTTGATTTAATAAGTGATCCTGTGTTTTATTCACTAA
This sequence comes from Vicia faba, assembly GCA_948472305.1. Lineage (NCBI taxonomy): Eukaryota > Viridiplantae > Streptophyta > Magnoliopsida > Fabales > Fabaceae > Vicia > Vicia faba. Next base: position 211,627 of record CATIWC010001033.1, read on the forward strand.
TGACCATGATATGCACAGCGCGCCAGATCCCTTGGATTTGATTATTAACGTGTTTTGACTCTCATCCATTGGTCCACGCCTTTTTGGTTTTTATTTTATTTTCTGATTTTTATATTTTATTGTTTTAAACTTCAAAAAATCATAGAAAATTCATTTTTAGCCCAAAAAAATTTGAAAAAATCGTGAAAAATATTTTTGATTATTCTCTTTATGATTTTTACTTTGTGTTTTGATATTGTTTTTATAAATTATCAATTTATTTGATTTGTTTTAAATGTTTAAAAATACTTTGTTGACCTTATTTATTTTTCATTTTGATATTGTAACAAATATTGGTGACCTTATTTATTTTTTACTTCTCACTTTGTTATTTTTTTTATCATTTTTGGTTTATTCTTCTCATTTCTTAAAATTTTAAAAATAGTTTCTGACTTCAAAAAATTACCAAAAATTTTATAAAAATATTTGAGTCATTTTCTGATTTTTCTATGGTCTTACTTTTTATTTCTTGATTAATTTGAATATAGTTGATATTTTTCTCTTTAATTTCTATTTTAAAATATTTTAAAACTTTTTTAATGTATATATTAAATGCAATATTATTTTGTGATTATTTTCTGGCTGGTCTTGGCTTGAATTTTTTATTATGAACTTTGTTAACATCATTGGATCCATGGTGTTGAGTCTAACTCCATAAAAATGGATGAATGATTTTAATAATAGTTTGATTAAAATTTAATTCAAATGTGGTTTGTATTCTTCCCCATCCCTCTTCATCTCATCCCTTTCTTATTGCACTAAGTGTTATTGGAGCATGATCTCTATATCATGTCTTAAAATAAATGGTGCATAAATTGCTATTGACCGGCCTCAAAATAGGTGCGACTTCTATATAAGTCCACTTCGATTTCTTAACATAGCGTTAAATTTTGTCCTGATTCGAATAAATGATTATTCGTGGCCCAAACCTATGTTTGCAAGCCCAAGTATGTTAATTTGATCCCTTTGAGCCAATATCTTTGAGATTCATTGTGTGGAGGCTTTGGTTCTACCAATCCTCTGATGGATCTATAACACTTTTGGTCAACACGGATGACTTAAATACTGTTGATCATTAAATGGTATTTGTGAAGATTCCAAATGGATGATATAATTGACAAAAAGCAAATGCAACTTGTTGTGTGGAGGATTTGGTTCTACCAATCCTCTAATGAGTTCCAAATGCAAGTTTCAAGATGGTCATCCAACTAACCACTAATTATTAAATTGTTTTTACTTTATGCTTTTATTTTTTATGTTTTATGTACCATTTACTTTAAGCATTACATGTCATGTATTTGTATTTTGATCACATGAGAATTTCTATCATTGTTATTTTTGTTTTTCTCACTTAATCTTTTCTTTTATTTTTCAAGACACCTAATAATCAACATGAACCCTAAAAAAGGCTTTAATGATAATTGAACTATTTGGTTACTATCCTTGGCATTGTGGAGTATTGGACTTCTTGGACTTAGGATTATAAACTCGCCTATGTTAGAGACCTTGTGACATTAATTGATATTTTGTCTGGAGTTCTTGAGGTTTACCTCAAGACATTGGGTTGTTTGTTTGTTTTGTGTGCAGGTTATTGTGATTACATTCTTTGTTTGTAATCTGAAATACACCCGTATACAGCCGTACTCTGCCCAATTTTTGTGAAGACTTAATACACTAGAAGTTTGGTTTTGTCAAGAGGTCTAGCTTTGCTTGTTTGGTTTTGATCCAAGTAATTGGAATTCCATTTTGACTCATAATGTCAAATATTAGCTTCTTGTTGGTTAGATGGTTCTTATCCCTAGCTTTTACCTTATGCTTTAGGATAGTCTCTTCTTCTCCTCCCATCTTCTTAAACTTGAACTTAGGTCCATGCACTTTCATAATAAACTTGAACTTAGGTCCATGCACTTTCAAAATCTTTTCATAAACAAACTTCAATCAACTTATCATGCTTTGAATTTTTTTTGTGAGAAGACTAAAAGTCAACCAATCTCATTTCAAACTATTTTGCCACTTTGGCTTTTTATTTTAAAATTTTCTCAAAAGAGTGGACTCTTGTCAATCCTTGTAGTGATGCAGACAACTATACTTCTACAATATGTAGTGAAGAGATATATTTTCCACTTGCGTGTTGAGCGAGGCATTGTTGATTTTAAAATCCAATTCATATCCTCCACTTTGAGATGATGCAAATTCTCCTTTCTCATGATTGTGGGTAGTAAGTATGTTTTCCACACGGACAATGACGATGATGTCTTATCTCATAAAATTAAGAAACACACTTGTGTTTTAAAATTTTTATAAAGAGGAACTATGTGTACCCTGATCCCCTATTACACGAAAGGTGTTATGTAGGCACTAAAGGTTCACAACCGCGGTGGGTGCAAAAATCATAAATATATTCCTTTTCTTACCTCCACCATCTATTTTACATACAATAATTTATAGCCAAAATATACAGATTTTTCAAAGAGGTTCCTGCGGAGTACCGTAGATGTTTAGGGTGCTAATACCTTCCCTTTGCATAACCAACCCCCTTACCTTGAATCTTTCCCCATCTTTTTTTGGTTACTCGTTCTTTTCCCATTCCTTTGGAAATAATAAAGCGGGGTGGCGAGTTTTATTTTGATTTGTATAAGTCTAGTCAATCTAATGGCTTAGTCTTAAACATTTCTATTGCTACACACACTTAACTATGTTCCATCCAAAAAGGTTGAGAAGACACCATATGTCTTACATGAAGATTTAGGGTTGCGAAGTTTATATGAAACGACAAATCTCAACTAAGCTTGAGCCCAAATCTGACAAATTCTTATTTGTGGGGTATCGTAAAGAAACAAGAGGCTATTACTTCTACAATCCTTCTGAGGGCAAAGTTTTTGTCAGTATATTTGGAGTTTTCTTGGAAAAAGATTTTATTTCCAAAGGAATCAGTGGGAGGAAGGTATAACTTGAAGAAATTCAAGAATCACAAATAATTGATACACATATGGAGGAATCAGAGTAGTAAACACAAGTAGTTGTGGAAGAGAAACCTGCTCAAGTAAAACAAGACCAGCGTAGGTCAAACAAGATATGTCACCAACCTGATAGATACAGATATCTTATAAGTGATCAAGGTGATGTATTACTCATGGATCTAGATGAGCTTGTGATCTACCAAGAGGCTATAACTGGTCCCGAGTCTAAGAAGTGGCTAGAAGCCATGAAGTCTGAAATGGATTCCATGTACAGAACCAGGTTTGGACCTTGGTAGGACCTCCTTCGAGAGATAATTGATCGGGGATATGTGAAGATATGTAAAGTACCTACACTTGACAGTGTTGCTGACCCACTAACAAAGCCTCTTGCGCAGCAGAAGCATGATGGCTATACTAGATCTATAGGTATTAGGGTAATGCCTGATTGGCTCTAGTGCTGTGGGAGATTGTTGGTGTAAGCTCTAGATGCCAATACTTTTGGTACTTGTATCAAATTATTTATTAATAATAAAATGTGTTTCTTTATTATGTTTTCTTTTCAAAAATAATAAAATCCCTAGAATATTTTATCTGTTTAATGAAATGTTAAGTGTGACTTAATCATGAGATCCCATTAAACATAAGAACATTATTCTTAAAGTATACGTAGTCGAGATTTATTGTGAATTGGGATAACATTAAAGCATTGAGATTATTATACAGAGAGACTGATGATCACACCTCATGGATCATGGATAAAGAGTTATCATGTCTTGACATAGGTATGAATATTAAGAGTAATATTTATATTGGATTAACCTGCTATGAGAATACTACATAGAATGTTATGCAAGGTGTCATAATGAATTCTCATGGTGATAATGGTGTATACCACCCTTCGACCTGAAACTACTATGGACCCTAGATGTAGAGTTAAGTACTTTATTATTGATCAAGCGTTATCTGTAACTGGATATCCATAAAGACAATTGATGGTTACTTCGCAAAGCATGCTGAGGGACAGTAAATGACCTAGATGGAAATTGACCATCCTGCATAACAAGATAAATGTATAAGTGCCCAATATTGAAGTTCACAAGGGTGACACGATTTATGCCTTATGTTCAATATAGACATAAGGGAAAAAGGGTAATTGTACACATAAATATTATCACGGAAAGGTTTTGTCAAATCACATGACATTTTTGTGACTTGGGTAGAAGTGATGTGTTGTTAGATACCGCTTACTATTTATCATGTTAAATGTGTGATTTAATATAATTGCCAACGTCATGAAAACCTACAGAGTCACACACATAAGGACATGTTGATGGGAGATAGAGTAAATAAGGAACATCGTAAGGTATGGTGCACTTAAGTGAATTTTAAAACACCGTAAGGTAGGATACACTTAAGTGAAATATGGAATATGGTAAGGTACCATGCACTTAAGTGATATGCGGTATATCATAAGGTATGGTACCCGTAGGCTTAATTGGGCTTTTAGCTTGTAGCTTTAATTGGGATTTTAGCTTGCAGCCCACATAAGTGGTTCTATAAATAGAACCCTTATGCTAAAGCATTTCACTTGATGAAATTTCAATCTTGAAACCCTATCCGTATTTTGTCTCATTCTCTCACTCAAAGTTTATGTTCGTAAGCAGCTAGCATTGCGACCGGAAGTGATATGTTCTTGTGGACTGAGTAGAGATGTTGATATTCATCAACGCACGTAATAAAAACATCAAAGGTCTGAATCACCACAAGAGGTAATGATTTCTATCATTGACCATGCCCATTCGTAAGGATCACTAAAGGAAAATTTTAATTTTCCGCTGCATTTTGGATCGCAATTTTCCTTCAGATTTTCCTTATGATCGACTTATAGCACAGTTTGAAAGAGAAAATGAAACAAGATAATGCTCTTTAATTTTTCATGACACAGAGACTATTGAAGTTGTGGAATCAATCTACACTAAAACCATTCTACCATGGTATGTGACTTTATCAACTACCTAGCAGTGGGGGTGCTTTCACCAGATTTAACCTACCAGCAAAAGAAGCAATTCTCCCATGATCTTAAACGTTACTATTGGAATGAGCCCTTGCTTTTTAAGAGAGGCACTGATGGTATTTTTTGTCAATGTGTCCCTGAGTCAGATGTAAATGATATCGTATCTCACTGCCACTCTGAACCCTAGGGGGGCATGCAAGCACTTTGAAGACTTGTGCTAAGATATTACAATTTGGCTTATTTTGGCCTAACCTTTGGAAAGACATCCACACCGCGATTATAAATTACGGCAGGTGCCAATGCACTTTCAATGTGTCTAGGAGCGATGAGATGCCACATAAAGGTATTTTTAAAGTGGAAGTCTTTGATGTTTTGGGTATAGATTTCATGGGCCCTTTCCCATCCTCTTTTGGTAACAAGTACAAATTCGTCATAGTAGATTACGTATACAAATGGATCGACGCAGTAGATTCCCCTACTAATGATGCACGAGTAGTAATCAAACTTTTCAAGAATGTAATTTTTCCTAGATTCGGTGTGCCAAGGATTATCATTAGCTATGGTGGATCCCACTTCATTTCAAATATCTTTGGAAGACTATTGCATAAGTATAGAGTCCAACACCGAGTAGCAACACTTAATCACCCTCAAACAAGTGGACAAGTTGAAGTTTATAATAGATAAATTAACCAGATCTTAGAGAAAACTGTTGCGACTTCTTGGTAGGATTGGTCTTCCAAACTTCATGAAGCTTTGTGGGCTTATATGACATCTTACCAAACTCCCATAGGGACCACTCCATTTAAATTAGTTTATGGTAAATCATGTCACTTTCCTGTAGAATAGGAGCATAAGGATTATTGGGCCATCAAGACCCTGAAAATGAGCTACACACTCGTAGGAGAGAAAATAATATTAGATATCCATGAACAAGAAGAACTCAGACTAGATGCCTATGAAAATTCCCAAATCCACATGGAAAGAAGCAATAGATGGAATGATAAAAGAATAACGAGGTGAGAATTTAATGAGGGTGACATAGTTCTACTCTTTAATTCTCGACTTAAACTATTTCAAGGCAAAGTTCGCTCCAGATGGTCTGCCTCTTTCGAGGTTGTAAGAGTTTTCTAAAGCAGAGCTATGGATATAAAAGAATAATCCCATGAGATATTTATTGTAAACGGGCAGAGCCTTAAGCACTACCGTAGTGTAGAAAACATAGTCATTGTTGTATGAGTTACAAGTTAGAAATGTTGCTCGCTCTTCCGTTAAATTAGCTTATTTCCGAATTTATGTCCAGCCCCAACATTAAACGAGGCGATGTGTGGGAGGAAACCCATGATTTTAAGTATATTTTATTATTATCATTATTATTATTATATTATATATTTTATTTTTCATCTTTTTCTTCTATTTTATTTTAGTATGTTATTACTATTATTATTTTATTCTAACACCTTAAGCTATACTAATTAACTAATAGCATAATTTGTGTCTAATTTCAAGATAGCGTAGCTTAGGATAGCTTACTTTAACTTAGGAGAATGGATCACGTTGATGACATGGAGATTGTTTTTAGGAATGACGCTCAGAGATGCCGTTTCAAAGTTTTACCTCAGAGGGAGATGACATTACCTATTTATCATGATAGACTCACTTGGATCACTTTAGGATTACGTGGAATTTTTATGTACCGGCTTAACTAGTTAGATTGTGATAACTTTGATGTGAAGAAGAGGTATACCATATACCATAAGCTTACCCTTGAGTTTCTGAGTTCCCTATGTTATAATCCTAACTGGGGTTTTAGAATTAGATGAGGCCTAGCTACCTTTAGATTTTTTGGAATCAAGCACCATTTAACTCACCATAGATGGGTAACCTTTTAGAATTTCCAAATGGTCCTAATGTTTATACCATAACACCTAATGATGCCTTCACCCAGCTTGACTTTTATTACATTTGGGGGACAATAACTGGTAACTATAACCCTGAGCCTCACTCTATGTTTTATGAGAATATCCACAATCCTGCTATCCGGTATTTTCATAAGATTTTAGCCCACACGTTGTTTGGTAAGGAAGAAAACATTACATTTTTTTATAAAGATGAACTATTTATCATGTATTGTGCCTCCCAAGGTAGGCCCGTGAATATTTCTACTTTTATGTTAGCCAACCTTGATAGGATTGCTCGAGAGACCCATGGCACTATTCTTATAGAAAGACTTGTCACTATGATTGTTGATGCCATTGGATTGAGATACCAACTTAACCCTCTACATGCTTTTAAAGGTATCTGACCCATGCACCTAAGATTTTTCTTTAACCGTAGGATCATTGCTAATTTAGGACTGACTGCATTTAAGTTCTTGATTGATAACCAAGTGGTCCTGAACTTTACACTTTGAAACCATGAGAAATAAATGTTCATAACCCAGATAATTGGCTTTATGTTTTAGAGGGTCAAAGTGAATCACCCACTCCACCTGATAGTCCTCAACCTTATGTGAAGTTCTGGTAGGTCAGAACTCAAATGTCCTATAGGATGTCGAGACATATTATTTGATATAAAAAAATAGGGCAAGGCATAAATAATATAGAACAGTAATGAAATTCATAAACAACGTAAGAATTATTAACCCAGTTCGGTGACAATAAGACCTACTCTGTAGGCTACAAAGCCAGGAAGGAAATCCACTATCAAGAGTACTAATTCAAAGCTAAACTCCCTCGTTTGCAACTTATCACTTAATTCCTACCCAATGCAGCTTCTACCTAGGAACTCCTAGATATGAGTATACCCACTCACTTCCAATCACCGCAACGATGTCTAACAGTCCCAAACCCAATTATTGTATTGACGACCTTTCACTTAATGCATATCACACTTAAAATACAAACAAACCACTTAATCAAGAAACCCCTTGATTAAGAACATCATACTTGATCTTAGTTCACATCTTTGATCAAGAACAATACTTAGAGTTGTTTAAAAGCTTCCTCCAAGAACAATACTACCTCTTTACTAAAAGCTTCGAGGAGAAAAATAATAGAGACTACAACTCTATAACAACAGTCCAACTCACAACCGAGTGGAACACATAACCAACTCTTCTAGAGAGTAGTACAGACTCATCCATAATAACTACATCTTTTCAATTCTCGGCTGGTGCAAAAACTAGGTTACAAACACTTATATTTATAAACCTTTCCCAACTAGATTTGGACTTCAAAAACACAGTAGAGATACTGCACATAGTCTGCAAAATCTTCTCCAAGAAAATAGGTCTTCACTCATAGCTTTTCTAAAATATCTACTTATTTAGAACTTTGAATATCTTGAATACCAATATAAAATCTTTGATTTATAAATCTTGGATGCCACATATGATTACTTAATATTCCCATAATATTCAATAATTAAATCACAACAACTGAATCCAAATTGTCATTTGTAGCATACCTGGTGTCCTATACTTCGGGTTAGGACATCCCATTTGACATGTTCAAACAGCAAGTTGAAACAACTTCCCAACTGCAAAAATGTAACAGTCTAGGTGTGCTGCTCTTTTGGTTAGGACATCGCATTCAACATGTTGAAACTGCAAGTTGAAATATTTTCCAAACTGCAAAACTATGATAGACTAGATGTCCTATACTTCTGGTTAGGACATCACACTCGATATGTTGAATGTGCAACTTGAAACATCTTGTTTAACATGTTGTTGCAAAGTTAGTTTTACCAAAATTCATGCCAATCATTATTTCAGAGAAATAACAATCTCCCCCTTTGGAAAATTTGGGCTAAAACAACCAAATAATATGTGCACAAGAAAACACCATAATCATGTTTGAAAATTCCTCAAACACACACATCAGAGGCACAACAATAAAAAATACATAACAATAGAGTTATGAGAAACAATACAACCATAGATGTTATTAGTTATTTAGTATAATAAACACAGTTGCAAAAAATAGAGAAGCTATATTCTCAGCACCATGATATCAAGACATCATGTCTAACATCTCTTCAGAGCCCTTCAGTCTAGAACAGCAGTTGCTCCCCCTCAACACATGTTATCACACCAGAGAATTAAAGATTATCCCCCTCAATAGAAGCCAACAATATGTTGTTCATTAATAGGTGGTTAATGCACACACACTTACAGACATACTTCTCCCCCTTTTTAGCCATAATATGAAAAAGGAAGCAACTAACCAAAATAAACCATAATAGCACAATCAGGCTTCTTCATCAATAAAGTCTAAGATAACTCCCAAACATAACCATAAGCACATAAGAATTAACAAAATGTCTCTCATTGGACTCCAAATGCACTCCTTTCAGCCTTCAAGAGTGATGCAACACAAGATACTAGAACATCACTAGTGGTATCTCTTAGCAGACCATACACTAGGCCCCATCAAACACTGCAGAAAAATAAATTCTTGCAGATAAATCATATTATATCTTGGAGTAGAATAATACAGACTAGCTTCTCCTGGATAGAATCACACAGACCCAATGAAGGGCATACACAACTACACCTTATAGCCACATGTCACGACATGTTTTCTGACATCTCAACCTCATAGAAACTTCACAAGCTTGTTCAGCACACAAGCTTTAAACAATCTGCATTATTGCAACAACCATCCATAGGCAAGACCTAATCCCGCCTATCATGGATAACCATATCTCCTACAAAGGATCAAACACTTTAGCACATAGAGAACTTCACAATCTCAAAGTGAAGAGCCACAACTTCACACACTTGTTGAACTAAATCCACACCCTTTTGAATATAAATGATCTTGATCATGATACCCCGACTGCAGCTCTTCAGACTTCTTCAAGGTCATATCTGATACATGGTCTTACATAACCACACAAGTTGTCATACCTCTTTTGGATAACCGATATGTCGTGCACACATGCTTGGACATCTCACAAACACAAGCAATGAGGAAGCTTGCTTTTATACATACTAAGTTGACATACTTTCAACAGAGTAAAAACCACCTTCTTCACAATCTTCTAGATCATATCACACTATCTGATCCTAGTCCTCTACCTTTACATTCACTAGTAATTGCTGATACTAGTGAAGTCTTCAACATAGTAGTCATGCATACTCCGAGCATGCTACTATAGCCAGAATCAAAATCTGCACATTCTGATCCACAAAGTTAGCCTTCATTTTATGACAATAAAGTTGATCTTCAATCCTCCATAATCCTAATCCCAGACCTCCTTCAGGGACAAGAAACAAAATAATGTGACGACATCATTTAGGACATCAGCTTTTCTTCACAAAACCTACTCAAATGGTTCTTAATTTATCATTCAAAGAGCTCATTATACTTTATAGTCCTTTCAAACAAGAAGATCTCAAAAGCACACACCTTTTCTAGCTTATTCAGGTAATCATACACACCTAAATATCCAATTAGATAAATAAACTCTCATAAACTTTCTGAACTAAAGAGTTCAGAAACCAGAATTACATCCACACATATGATAAGTAACCAACTCCTGACGAGTTCTTTACCATCAGTAACATGCACATCTTCACAAGATAAGACTTATACCCATATCCCGACAAGGTATTTGTAATAAGAGGATTACTTCCCCACAGACTGCAAATGATGCTCCCCTTCAATAGATGTTCAAACATTTATTCTGACATCCTTCTTCATATTCCTAGCATAAGAGATTTCTTCACAATATTCTAGACTTGATCAGAGACTGGACTTCACACCTCATCATGGTTAAACATTCTAGTTTTGGAATTCATTGGTGATTAGCAACGCTCACCCCATGATCTTTAGTATATCTTTATTCTGAAACAACAAGCCCACATGAGATGATGTTTCGACATCAGATAAGACATCAATATCAATCATATGGAGTCCACCAATTACTATGGTTCTGGAGATAACACCCTTAGTAAATCCATACAAACACTCTTTAGGGAGAACACAAGAGATCCATACTTCAACAACTGACCATATATGCAGATAAAAAATTAGCAGTTGACACCACACCCTAGGAGGTTTCTTCATAAGCATATTTCCCAGACCTCTTTTCTTCCTTTGAGATGTTAAACAACATCCTTGTACAAAAAATTTACTCTATCATGCAGACCGCAACACAGGGTTTTGTATGATCATCAACTATTCAAACATATTGTCCAGAAAAGAAAACTTCTTCTTCTCCCAATCATTCTGGACATTTCATCATGACTATAAGTTAATCTTTCAAAATATTAACTTACCTCAGGTTGATGCATCTCCATTGCACACAACCCCTAGAGTGTCTCTTCCACTTTAGCATAATAAGAGTTCAATGTTCTAATAGACTTGATAAAAGATACCAAGTTTGAGTAAACAACCTCTATCCTGTTTGAGAGAAACACCAGTCAAACCAAGTTTAGAAAAATAAATTTTAAACACAAACATGTCAGGACATTATATCTGACATCTTAAGAATCTCCAACTCCAGATTAGGGATTCTTCTTTAAGAACCGCTATGATCACCCTAATAACCACACGATTACTTTCATAATAGAAGTACAACATGTGGTTAGTGCACAACCACAAAACTCTCTTAATACAGACAAAATATGTTCCTTGGCCACAAACAAGATTCCATAATAACTCTGGCTCCTTTGATCAGAAGGAACTTTCAGATGTTAGAGAGAATAACCTTCACATATGAACTTGAGCTTCATATATAAGAACAATTGACTGACATAAAATATTTCTCTAGGGAACTTAAGCTCAACCTCTACACTTCCTACTTGCTTGACTTAGAAATAAACTGAACCAATAAGTAAACAATTGGTTGACTATTATTCAACCCACCAATCTAAGATATGTTTTCTAGATAAACCATCTTAGATACAAGCCCATATGCCTCCTCTTCCAAATCAGAAGTTCCAAACATATGTTATCACTACACGTTTGTCTGTCACAGAAAGCACTTGTTATTCAACAGGAATCTACAAGCCTTCTGACATAATGTCCCAACATCTTGTTGGACATTAGTTCCCTTCCTATGGAAATCACAAAAAAAGCTTGGTTATGAAGCCTAAAAATGCTTCCAGAAAACAAATAACCCTTTATCACCTTCAAGGTCCTCAAAAATATTCCTAGCTCTAGCAGTACCAAACAGCAACAAGACTTAGATTCACTTTCCTAATTAGGTCAAGTATTAGGAAGACTCTACTAGACGCCAAAATAAGTGGCTCTAAACTTTCGTCAACAAACTAAATTACCGATGGCAACTTAAAAGAGTTAGTCGAGGTTGTCTTTCACACTACATCATCACACACCAAACCTGCTAAGGAGACCAAACCCTAATGCCCTTCCTTTACTTGTGACACAAGGAACAACCAATGTTACAATAGATACCATGTAGAAGAAGACACAACAACAAACACTCCTCAACAGTCTTAATGCACAACATATTACACTCAACAATCACAATCCAGGTGCAAACAAAATCTAACTTAGGTTTGAAAATAAATCAAACCTAACACCACAACTTACCACCAAAGCTACAAGCCTATTAACAACAGACGGGTCCAACACAACCCTGTCACGAATAGTCCATCCTCCACTTCAAGGGACCATTCAAACAACAATATGAACTCTCCAAGTTCAAACATCTTTCCAGCAGATGCCTCCTTCCTTGCCCGTGACCAGAAAGTATCATCCCTGAATCTCACCGAGAAACATAACATGATGCCTGCTCTGATAGCAATTGAAATTCTGGTAGGTCAGAACTTAGATATCCTATAAGATATCAAGACATCTGATCTGATATAAACAAATAATGCAAGGCATAAACAATATAAAACAATACTGAAAAGCATAAACAACACAAGAATTGTTAACCCAGTTCGGTGACTACAACACCTGCTTTGAGAGCTACCAAGCAAGGAAGGAAATCCACTATCACTAGTAGTAATTTAAAGATAAACTCCCTTGTTTACAACTTATCACTTAATCCCTACCCAATTAAACATCTACCTAGGAACTTATAGATATGAGTATACCCACTAATTTCTAATCACCGCAATGATGTCTAATAATCCCAGTCCCAGTTACTGTATTGATGACCTTTCACCTAAACTAAGATCACACTTCAAATACAAACAAACCCGTTAATAAATACACCCTTTGACTAAGAGAAACATACTTGATCTTGATTCACAACTTTGATCAAGAACAATACTTAGAGTTTCTTAAAAGCTTCCTCCAAGAACAATACTACCTATTGCATAAAAGCTTTGAGGAGAACAGTAATAGAGACTACAACTATATAACATCAATCCAATTAACAACTGAGTGGAACAGAGAATCAAATCTCCTAGGGAGTGGTACAAACCAACTCTAATAACTACATCTTTTCAATTCTCGACCGGTTCAAAAACTAGGTTACAAACACTTCTATTTATAATCTTTATCCAACTGGATCCGGGTTTCAAAAACACAACAGAGAGACTGCACAAAGTCTGCAAAAACTTCTCCAACAAAATAGGTCTTCAATCAAAGCTTTCCTAAAGGAATTAACATGTCATGAGGACCATCCCTCCGAGCATAACCAAACTGTCTCCAAGCCAGGCATGGGCTATAAGTAATACCTCCTCTGATTCCAAGTAAAGGAACATTAGGGTACTCCCCGCAACGATCAATGATAGTGACATCTTCTCTGGACCGAGGGCACCAATGTATATCTGCATGTGTAAGAGTCATCAACCGTTGTGACCATCTCAAACCCCGCTCATTCTTCAAGACCGATTGTGGAAGGTGCGAAATAAACCACCTTCCCAGGAGAGGAGTGCAACACATAAGGACACCTCTATTTCTCATGGTTCGAGTGTAACATGAGTGAAGGATGTCCCCCAGCAATGTAGGTATAGGATTCCTGAACATAAAGATATGGACAACACTGATATCAATGAGCTGATCTGGGTTAGGAAACAACACCAAACCATAAACAAGGAGGGCCACAACCTCTTCAAAAGCTTGCAAGTCAAGGGAGTTCCAACATTCATAGGCCTTTTCAAACAGAAACCTGGCTAAGAACCCTTTAATACCACTTCTGACTTCCCAATGTCCCTTGAGGTCAGATGACTGTAGGTGTAAGGCTTTAGCAATCTCTTCAAGCTTAGGTTCCTTTTCTGTACCGTTGAAGGGTAGCTGATCAAGGATAGGGATCTTCAGGAGCCGGGAGAACTCCTCCAATGTAGGTACCAACTGATAGTCCAAGAAGGTAAAACAGTGATGCAGAGGGTCAAAGAACTGGAACAAGACCTTTATCATATCTTCCTCAATGTTGGTGTTGACCAAGCTGATGAGGCTTCCATGCCTTTCACTGAATGAAGAGTTCTCGGGAATCCTGGATATAAGCTCCTTAAGCTGAGGAGGTACCCTTACAAGACTGATTTGAACTGTCTTTCTACGAACAGTTTCCATGTCCTACAAAACAAGAACAAAGATGAAAATTCGAACCCCTGAAATGGTTAGTTAATGCATATGATGCTGGATGATGTCATGATGCTATGATTAAACACACCACAGATATGTACAAAGACAAACATGTAAGGCACACAAGGCACACAAGACAAGCCCTTAAGGTTTAAGGCCAGCATGGGGTCTGGGTAGTACCCTCTTGAAGTTGGTGAGTTCAACCTGTCCTAATCAAAGTAACTGGATTCTAAGGTTCCCAATATCACGGGATTGCTTTCATTGTTCATCGTTTCGATTTAGCCACTGAACTGGCGACCGAAATATTCCAGGAAAGCAACCCTCAATTGAGTGTAGTATCGAGTATCAACCAACCTCGGACTGCACCAAAGTCAGTTATCTCACTACCCTAAAGAGGCCAAGATGGTTCAATTAAGGTTCCTAAGGTCTGTTGATGCTTCACGACACCACGCGGAGGCCCCGTACTCTCCTTGACTGAACTCAAGGGTTACCGGTACACACCAAAGTGCCACATCAACGTAGCAGACTGCTTCAACCATGTCGGTATACCCCGCACAGTTCCCTCACAGCCTTGTTGCTACTTTCTAAGAAGGTATCCCCCAGATCCGGGTTAGGATCTATACAACTCCCAAAACAGTACCCACAATAGTAAAGCAAGCAATTCAGACAATTGAAAACACAAGTGATCTTAGTCCTAAGGTACACCCCACTTTTTTAAGATATCCCCAGCAGAGTCGCCAGTTCTGTGATTGGTGGATCTGGAACTGACTGTTTTAACGCTGGTTCGCGAAATGTCGCGGTAAGCAAGAGTCGCCACCGTCTTTTATTTTCTCCAAATGGAAAGGACAAAAGCACAGAAAAATTCCTTAAAGAGATTGCTCTCGGTTCGGGAGGTAGATTATAGAAAGGGAAGGTATTAGCACCCTTTCTATCCATGGTTATCCATGGGCTCTTAGATACCTGCTCATTTGTGTTTTCAAAAATGGTTTGCTTGCTTTTCAATGTGGGTTTTAAAAAGTTTCTTTGAAAGTTTCAGATCGACTCATGCGTCAGAGTGTTTGAAAAAATGTTGGTGTGAAAAGATTTTTGTTTGTTTTTAAAGAGAGCAAGTATCTACGAGAACCTACCTACCCTAAGGAATTCGTCTGTGTAAATGTCCTTTAAAGTAGTGCCATCCCACCATTGAGAGGTAGGTAACACCACCGTTGGAGGTATTCGGGTCAATTCGAGTTTATAGGGACATGGTGATCACCAGAGCAATGGGAAGACATCTTAGAAGCTACCCTCATGCCAGGTTCCCGGATCATGAGGACTTACTAAGACATCCTCTACTCGACGATCACCTTTCGAGGCAAGGCAACAGTGAGGCGTACCCTAGGGGTGGTGTGTGCGATTCGTGTGTCATGTTCATTGATATTTGTCTTGTCATGTCTATTGTGATCTACGCTTGATTTTATTTTAAGTCCATACATTCTTTCATGCTTTTTGTTAACAGTTAAGAAATATTTGCGGGAAAGTAAATTCTAAACTATTACAAACGGCGCGGGTCCACATCGCCAAATTTAAACCGGACCCGATTTGACAGAAAATAAATAAAGCAAATAAAAGTGCGAAAAATAAATGTTACAACGCTTTGGGAGAGATACATAATTATTTAAGCGAAACAAAATAAATATGCGAAATAAAAGAATTAAAAACATGGGCGTTGGACCCTTTTGCAAAATTTTAAAATTAATGAATTTAATTAATTAGAATTAATGAAGACTAAAAAATTAAAAATTAAAAAGGAAAGCTTTTGGTATTTTTGTGTTTTTTGAGATTTAATGAAAAAAAGAGATTTAATTAAAATTAAAATGTCAAACCCTAGTTCTAATTATTTTTTAGTTATTAAGAAAATATTGAAATTTTTAACTAAATGAAACCCTAATTTTTATGTACAATTTAATTATGAGAATAAATAAAGTAAATAACATTATGGTGAAAAAAAGAAAATAAAAGAAGGAATAAAAAATTATTAAACCTAATTCTATATTTTTGGATTTTTATTATGAAAAGAATTAAAGTTAAAACCTATTTAATACTAAATCTATTTACATGCTAATTTATTTACAAAAAAAAATATTAAAATAAAAATTATTTATTATATTTTGTCTTTTCTGATTTTTAAGCCCTTTTTTGTGTTTTGTAAAATAATTGATCAAATTAAAAATAATAAAGAAAATAAGATAACAATTAAAAAATAAGAAAGACAAAAAATAGGAAATTGCAAACCAGTGGGGGGTTCAGTCCCAATTGTGAGGTGTGATCCAAGAAGCTGGCCCAATAAGCTTGCAATTCGTTGACCTTTCCATGCATTATGTGGCTTGCTGACTGGGGGTGCAGCGTGTTCGTTGAATCCTGGCCTTTGATTTGAATTTGCTAGACGCGTGGATGGTTTGAGATGATGAGCGTATGGTGATCCACAATGTTGTGCCTGCATAGGACCTAATATGGAAAAATAATATTGAAAGTTACACAGACCTGGGACTCGAACCCAGGTCTTGGACGTTATTGCCTTCAACGTTTGCCAGCTGAGCTATGAAACATATGTTAACATATTATAATAAACAAATAACAAAAAGAAAAACGAAAGCATTAGTGGTTGGAGCGCGCGAAATTTAAAAACAACGAATCATGCTTTGCCACGAGGTCTTCTTCCTCGTTTCCCCCGAAACTAAAAACATTGAGCCACGGTTTTCAGAGCGTGGTTTTAGAGGGCTTTAGGGAAAATAGCGAATAGCGCTACAGGGCTCATAAATTGTTCGCGACAAGTGTTCCTTCTTCGTCTCTCTGCACTGAGTTGGATGGTCATGGTTTGGAGGCTTAATTTTGCCTTATTGCAAAAGCCCTAATTTATCCTCCTGAAAACCCTAGAATAACAGCCATGGCATAATCTCATACAACACAGAAAAATGCAATTAAAGGTATGGATTAGCTTTAAAACATCACAAGGAACAAGAATATATAATTAAAATGCAATGAGGATGTCTAAAACTGAAAACACGATCATCACTTTTTTGCTGTCCAGGGAAGGTTCTCTATACCAGTTCCTGGGGTTTGAGTTGATGTTAGGGATTGGAATACGTTCAGGAATTGTCAAGGAAGCTTTTGGAATAGGTTTTGTGCCTTGAATCGCCTTCTAGCAATGATTTCAGTTTTTGAGTTTTATGGCAATTTTTCAAGTTTGCCAATTGGTCTCTAGCGCAGCATTCAGTGTGTGGGCATTAGGTTTTGACTCAGCACTTATGAGGGAAGGGAATTAGGTCATTAGCTGGCCTTGATCCATGCCCATGAGAGAATTAGTCTTAGGTCTTTCACCATTAACAAACTTTCCCTTTTTTAAGCAAAATCAAGATTTGGTGTACAACCTAACCCTAGCATGAGTTTGTGAGCTGGCACATGATATATGGAAGCTATTCCAATTCAAATGACACTATTCCATTGATTTTTAAATTTTATTTGAATTTTTAAAGATTTAAAATGAATTAAATTATCAAAAATTAAATAAAATAGAAAAATCAATGTTTGATCTTGAAATTAATCATGGGACACGTGTGTGGCATGACAAGGCTGAATCAAGTGGAAGAAAGTGGGCCCTTTTGTCAAAAATTGAAGTTTCAAGGATAGTTGACTTTTGCCATTTCACAAAAATTTCCCAACTTCTCCAATGCATAACTTGCTCAATTTTTAAGCTTTTCTCATGTTCTGGGACATTTTGGAAAGGTCTTTGAGTCCTTTAACCAATGCCCTTGGTCCCATATCATTTGGATTTTCCAATCTGAAGTTATGGCCTTTGAATTAAAGTCCTTTTTTGTTGACTTTTGAAAATGACCTATAATGTTGAAATTGATAACTTTTTGTGAGGGCATTTCTTGGACTTGAAGTATGAAGATGAGTTGTAGGAAATGTCTTTCTCTTCAAAATGAGCTTTGGATGGAATTTTTCTGATAATCCATGTGAAAGTTATGCCCTGGTCAATTTCAGTTGACTTTTTCAGCTGTCCAAATAAGGAAACTTTTGCATCTTGATGATTTTCTGAGCCAAATTTTGAGAATCATGATCAAGCATTGATCAAATGATGTTTGTGGCTTCAAAATGATATGTTGACCAAAAATTTGAACTTTTGACTGCCAAATGACCATTTTGCCCCTACAGTTGACTGTAGTGCAATTTAGGGTTTTGACTGTGCAATTTTGAGCTGAATGCCTTGAAACTTGATATGAGGATGCTTGACCATGTTTGTAAGCATATGAGACTTGATTGGGCCTTTGAACACTTCCTTTTCTTGATCAGACTCAAAACCCTAATTTTGACTGTTTAGGAGGCCCTTGCACTGTGCAACCCTTGGGGAATTTTGTGACTTGGCTTGGCAATTTCTTGAAGAATATGGGAGGGCAAATTTTGGGGTATAACAGTTGCCCCTGTTCAATCTTCTTAGACCTGAGGATGCAGATTGGCTGACGTGCCTTTCGTAATCCGAGGGTAGAAGATGATTGGACACTAGAGTGCCCAGAAATTTGCGCTCACATAGTGGCAGTGATGGTGGAATGGGCTTATAGATGCCATCTGGATGTTTGATTGCGTAAGAGATTCCTTGGCGAGAACCTGTATACCTGCAAAACAGAAAATGAGTACCTGACACGTTACAGGAGCTGATTTTTAGATGCCTGGTATAGATGTGTCCTGACTGGTTACAGGAGCTGAGTCTGGAGCTTCAAACGGCGATAAAAGAACCAGCAATGGTTACTACCTTAGCATGAATGGTAAGAGAACCTTGGGCGACTTTAATTTCAACAACGCTCGTTGAGAAAAAATCTTGGGTGACTTTAACTTCAACAACGCTCGTTGAGAAAAAATCTTGGATGTCTTCTACTGGGATAAGAATCAGGGAGATCTTAGGGTCGATCTGACTGAACCAGAGAGGGCCTTTGACTGGATAAGCATCAGGAAAATTTTAGGGTCGATTTAACTGAACCGGACAGGGTCTTGGAATATCTTCAACTGGATAAGCATCAGGGAGATCTTAGGGTCGATCTGACTGAACCAGAGAAGGCCTTTGACTGGATAAGCATCAGGAAAATCTTAGGGTCGATTTAACTGAACCGGACAAGGTCTTGAAATATCTTCAACTGGATAAGCATCAGGGAGATCTTAGGGTCGATCTGACTAAACCAGAGAAGGCCTTTGACTGGATAAGCATCAGGAAAATCTTAGGGTCGATTTAACTGAACCGGACAAGGTCTTGAAATATCTTCAACTGGATAAGCATCAGGGAGATCTTAGGGTCGATCTGACTGAACCAGAGAAGGCCTTTGACTGGATAAGCATCAGGAAAATCTTAGGGTCGATTTAACTGAACCGGTCTAGGTCTTGAAATATGATTGAGATTTTAACTGAATCTTTCCTGAGAGGTAAAAGTCAGTCATATGCAATGCATGATATGGATCAAGCAATGATGTTCTCAACATAAATGAGATTCGTATAATATGATGTGTATATGTATGTTATAATGATGTATGTGATGTTTTATGTATGTTTGTTTTCGTTTAGGAAAGTAAATCCTTGACGGGTGCCGGGAAGTTGTATCCTGAGCTGATGCTGAAGAATAGATTTTGCTTCCATTGGGGATGATAGTTGCAAGAATACCGGTAGGAGAAGATAACTCCGTTGCGGAGTAAACTTGGCAAATGGAGGATTCTGTGGGGAGAAAAGATACTCTAGCGACCATGCTGGGAAGCAATACTCTGTGGGAAGAGGGATGTCTTGCTGAGTGTTGATAATAGTTTGCTGGGGATAAGAAGACTTTGTCGACGACACTCTTTCCGTGGCTTTTGGCTGAGGATAACCCAGTTATATCCTGTTAAGGAAATAACTCTTTAAATCAAGTCGGACGACGCGTTCGTGCTCTGCGAAGGATAAGCTTCCAGAATTTACTGGGGATAAGCTTACTGCTTGGGGATATGAATTCCAACCTTCCTGGGGAAACTAATTGGACTTTCCTGGGGCGTTTTGATGTGCTGGGGAAGTGATTCCTTTGAATGTTGATGTATGCCGCCGGGGAACAATCTTTAGACCAAGACTGCCGGGGATGCTTGTTAAGAATATATGCTGCTGGGGAATGTTGAGATCTGCGGGAGGACACCCAACTTCCTTAAGGTTGATAACTGTTTTGCTTGAGGAGAGTATACTGCTTGCTGTTTCACTCTCTGGGGAATTTAAGATGCCTGGTTATGTTCTTTAGCTGAACCTACCTTGGTACTTTGGAGGATAGAACAATTAGATTGCCTAGACAACTCCTTATTGCCCCTGTTTCTAATGTCCCCTGTAATTAATTCTTTGTTTCGTATGCAAATATTTATGAGCTAGCAAATTATTGTCAATGCATATATCACAAATTGAACCTTGGACGTTCTTCGCAAAACAAAACAGAAAAGGAAAAAACAAAAGGCACATTTTAACTGAAAAGTATATTTGTATTGATTTTTGAGTGGCCTGTGAATAGGCATTTGGTATACAAGAGGCTGACGTCCTAATAAGAGAACGCCACCAAGCAAAAAGGGTTTATACAAATTTTGTACAAAAGAAAATAAACAGCTGTGTGAAATGAATGATCCACTGGGTTTCAACTCTGCTATTGCCTTTATAACTCCGAGCGTCTCATCACTTGATGACCTTGGTTGAAGGTGAAGCTGACTGATCGATGCCGTCTGATCTTGATGTAGATACCGGATTCTGGATGCAAAGTGATCAATGAGACATAGCATTACGCTTTTATCCCTAATTTTTTCCTGAACCGCCCTTTCGGGTTTTCAGTCCACCGGGATATCCATTTTTGCCCAAGCCGCCCTTTCAGGTTTTCGACTTGCCGGGTGTACAGATTTTTTCCATTTTCATCCCTTCATTTTGCCCGAACCCTTTTGGTTCAACAGGAAGCCCTGATTTTTGCCTAGGCATGTCAGCCTAGCGGGTCTTTTTTTTTTTCATGCGTAATATTTTTTTACTATGTCTGCATTGGCGGGGTGAGGAAGGTCGTCACCATCCATATTGGTTAATATCATTGCTCCTCCTGAGAACACATGCTTAACCACAAATGGCCCTTCGTACGTAGGGGTCCATTTGCCCCTTGGATCACTCTAAGGAAGGATGATTCGCTTGATTACCAGATCCCCGACTCGATATTCTTGTGGTCTGACCTTTTTGTTAAATGCCCTGATCATCCATTCTGATACGTCTGACCATGACAGATAGCAGCAAGTCTCTTTTCATCAATAAGGTTGAGCTGATCAAGTCGTGTCTGGATCCAATCATCTTCGTTCAGATTTGCATCCTTCATTATCCGGAGAGAGGGTATTTGCACTTCGATTGGCAAGACTGCCTCCATACCATAAACCAGAGAGAAAGGAGTTGCCCCGGTTGACGTCCTGGCTGAGGTACGGTACCCATGTAGAGCGAACGGTAAAATCTCATGCCAATCTTTATAAGTCACTGTCATTTTCTGCACGATTTTCTTGATGTTCTTATTTGCTGCTTCTACAGCCCCATTCATCTTCGGTCTGTAAGGAGAAGAATTGTGGTGCTGTATTTTGAACTGTTCGCAAAGCTCAGCGATCATCTTATTGTTCAGATTGGTACCGTTGTCTGTAATAATTCTCTCAGGGACGCCGTACCGACAGATCAGGTTATGCCGAATGAACCGTGCTACAACAGTCTTGGTTACCGTAGCATAGGATGCTGCCTCAACCCACTTCGTGAAGTAATCAATTGCCACTAGGATGAAGCGATGTCCATTAGATGCCGTAGGTTTAATCTCGCCGATCATGTCCATGCCCCACATTGCAAATGGCCAAGGCGCAGTCAGAACATTCAGGGGGACCGGAGGAACATGCACCTTGTCTGCATAAATCTGGCACTTGTGGCATGTCCTGGAATGTTGGTAACAGTCAGCTTCCATTGTGGACCAATAGTATCCTGCCCGTAGGATTTTCTTAGCCATAGTGTGTCCACTGGAATGTGTACCAAAGGTCCCTTCATGTAGCTCTTCCATGATCCTTTCTGCTTCAGTTTTATCCACACAACGCAGTAAGGTTGAATCATGGTTTCGCTTGTACAAGATGTTGTTGCTAAGGAAGAATTTGGCTGCGAATCTTCTCAGGAATTTCTTATCGTTGATAGAGGCACCTTCTGGGTATTCCTGAGTTTCCAGATATCTCTTCACTTCGTGGTACCAAGGCTTCTCAGTCACCAATTCAGTTTCGAGATCACAACAGTATGCCGGTTCATCCAGTTTCCAGATGATGATCCGGGGAGCTTCATTATCCCATTTGACCTTGAACATTGAAGACATTGTAGCTAACGCGTCCGCCAACTAATTCTCTTCTCTTGGAAAGTGCTCAAATGTTATCTCTGTGAAGTGGGAGATCAGGGTCAACACACATTCTCTGTAAGGAATCAAGTTTGGATGTTTCGTATCCCACTCTCCTTTGATCTGATTGATCACAAGAGCGGAATCTCCAAAGACACTCAGAAATTTGATCCTCAGGTCGATCGCAGCTTGAAGACCCATGATACACGCCTCATACTCCGCCATGTTGTTGGTACAGTTGAAACACAGTCGGGCGGTGAGTGGAGTATGAGTACCTTGTGGAGATATGATGATGGCGCCAATACCATTTCCCAAAGCGTTGGATGCTCCGTCAAAATGCATAGACCATCGGGATCCTGGTTCAGGTCCTTCATCCGGTCCAGGTACTTCACAGTCAGTTACTATCATAATGCTTTCATCCGGAAACTCGAAGTTCATTGATTGGTAGTCATCTACAGCTTGATGTGCTAAGTGGTCTGCCAATACACTTCCCTTGATGGCTTTTTGGGTCGTGTACTGAATGTCGTATTCCGTCAAGATCATCTGCCATCTTGCAATTCTCCCAGACAGAGCAGGCTTTTCGAATATGTACTTTATAGGATCCATTTTTGAGATCAACAAGGTAGTGTGAGTCAGCATATACTGTCTCAGCCGGCGAGCAGCCCATACCAAAGCGCAACAAGTTTTCTCAAGCAGTGAGTATCGGGTCTCACAGTCGGTAAACTTTTTGCTAAGGTAATAAATGGCATGCTCTTTTCGGCCAGACTCGTCATGCTGCCCCAGCACACACCCCATTGAATTATCAAGCACTGTCAGGTAAAGTATCAAAGGTCTCCCTTCAACTGGTGGCATAAGGATGGGTGGTTCTTGGAGATATTCTTTGATTCTGTCAAAAGCAGCCTGACATTCATCATTCCAACGTACTACCTGATCTTTCTTCAGCAGCTTGAAAATTGGTTCACAGGTAGCAGTTAGGTGTGAGATGAACCGAGCAATGTAATTCAGACGTCCTAGAAAGCCTCTGACTTCCTTCTCTGTCTTAAGAACTGGCATCTCTTGAATGGCTTTGACTTTAGCAGGGTCCACTTGAATTCCCTTGTCACTTACCACGAAGCCTAGCAACTTTCCAGATCTTACCCCGAAGGTGCACTTGTTCGGGTTCAACCTCAGCTTGTACAGTTTCAAACGGTCAAACAGTTTCTGTAGATGATCAAGGTGTTCTTCCTCAGTCTGGGACCTAGCGATCATGTCGTCAACATACACTTCTATCTCATGATGGATCATGTCATGAAATAAAGCAACCATGGCACGTTGGTAGGTTGCCCCAGCATTCTTTAGTCCAAAAGGCATGACTTTGTAGCAGAAGGTGCCCCACTGAGTAACAAATGTAGTCTTTTCCATGTCTTCAGGAGCCATCTTGATCTGGTTGTAGCCTGAAAAACCATCCATAAAAGAGAACACTTTATGCTGAGCTGTATTATCAACAAGGACATCAATGTGAGGTAGAGGGAAGTCATCCTTGGGGCTGGCCCTGTTCAGATCCCTGTAATCGACACACATTCTGACCTTGCCGTCCTTCTTAGGTACCGGCACCACATTAGCAACCCACTGAGGGTAAGAAGTCACTGCAAGAAACCCGGCATCAAACTGCTTCATAACCTCGGCTTTAATCTTCTCAGACATCTCTGGACGCATACGGCGGACCTTTTGCTTAACCGGAGGGCAATCTTCTTTAGTTGGTAAGTGATGGACCACAATGTCGGTATCTAATCCGGGCATATCTTCGTAGGACCAGGCAAAGATCTCCATATAGTCATGCAGCATCTGAGTCAACCGTTGCTTCACGCTGAGCTCTAGGTTGGCACCAATCTTTACCCCTTTCTTGTCTTCTTCAGTACCCAAGTTTATTATTTCCACTGGCTCTTCATGGGGTTGAATTGCCCTCTCTTCCTGTTGTAATAGTCTTGCAAGTTCACCAGGCACTTCGCAATCATCTTCACCTTCGTCTTCGGCTAAGTTGATCGGATTTTCGAAGTCATAACTGGCAGTAGCAGAGTCGTTACCAGTGAGATCCAGAGTGGATTGAAACCTGTATGAGTGAGTGTGTGTGTAAATACAGCTGTTTTGCAATATGTAAAGAAAGGAAAGAAAAGGAGCGCAAAATTTGAAATGCGAAAAACGTCCAATGCTTTTATTTATGATATATGACAGTGACAAACAAAAGCCCTCATAAACAAAACCACGGTGCCCCGGGTAAGACACCGGGCCATATAGTTTCAAATTATTGTTTATTACAAATCCAAAACAAAGAAGTTCATTACTGGGGAACAAAAGTTATGGGTGTAAAGTCTTTAGCAGTCCAATTGGTCAATCCACCGTCGGTCGTCGGGTAGATCCAGCTATCGAACTCTGACTCTTCCACTTCGTCTTCCTCTCCAATAGCATTCACTTCTTAGTGGGTGATGAGCACAGGAGGTCTTCCAATTCTCGCCTTGCGCACTGTTTTCTGAGCTTCTGTGGTGAAACCCAGCCCAAACTTGTTAGTCTTAGGAGTAAGATCAGGGAGCTTGCCCCAGTTTGCACATTCACCTCTTTCGATCACAGCCCGGGCGTCCTTTAAGGAGGCCATCTTCAAAGGAGAAACCTCTTCATCCACTGCTTCTGCTGCTGCCAAGGTTTGTGGCACTTCCTAAAAATGTTGAAAGGGGGTTTCAATGAACTACCCATCCATTTCTACGTATCTGAAGGAGTTGAGGTGGCTGACCATGTATTCCTCTTCCCCTTGCACCGTTACGATCTTCCCCCTGACCGGGTACTTGAGCTTCTGATGCAATGTGGAGGTCACAGCTCCAGCCTTGTGGATCCACGGGCGACCCAGCAAACAAGAATAGGACGGATGGATGTCCATCACATAGAATTTTGAATCAAATACCTGTGACCCAACCCTGATTGGGATGTCCACCTCACCATGTACCATTCTTTTGGACCCGTCAAAGGCCCGGACAACAATGTTACTTGGTTTGAGCTCTAGACCCTCACAATCCAGCCTATCCAGAGCCTTCTTGGGCAGCACGTTTAATGAAGAACCTGTGTCAACCAGCACATGAGCAAGAGTAGTGCCCCTGCATTCAATGGAGACATGCAGGGCGTCATTATGGTTCTTCCCCTTTGCTGTCAGATCAGCATCAGAGAAACCCAGGCCATTATCAGCGGTTAGGTTGGCCACACAGTCGGTGAATTGGTCAGCAGACGTCTCTTGGGGTACGTGGGCTGTTTTTAAGAAAGCAATCAGAGCCTTGGCGTGGGCCTCTGAACACAGCAGCAGTGACAACATGGAGATTTTAGAGGGGGTGTGCCCCAGCTGTTCTACAACATTGAAATCACTTTTCTTTATTATCTTGAGGATTTCTTCCATTTCCTGCCTGGAAGCCTCAACAATGGTCTTTGGTGCCTCCGTCCTGGCAGGCACATCAGCAGCAATCCCCTTGCCCCGAGTATCAGATGACTCGGTAGCAGGGGTGGATACTTGGTCAGGGGGAGAAACAGGCACCCTGGCAGGTGTGAAGACCAAAGGCCTATGAATTACCGGAGGAGCAATGTCTGGCGAGAACAGTCTTCCACTACGAGTGACCTTAGCAGGCCCAGTGATGTGGGAGACACCAGCATCAATGTTGAACTCTTGTTTCACACCCAGAACATAAACATCCGCCCCATAGTGCCATGGGACAGCCTTATCAGATTTGTAGGGGATAGGCCCCGGAACAGTAATGGTGATGGGAGCAATCTTGTGAACCGGCAAAATTTGGACAGGCTTTTTTGAAGGAGCCTTGGAAGGGTTGTTGAAGATGGTAACGATCGACACTTCTTCAACAGGAGCAGCAGGAACAACAGTCTTTCTGAACAAAATCTCTCTACTATCTATCAGGTTTTGGACACCTGACTTCAGTAGAGAACAACCAGCAGGGGAAGCAACACATAGAGGGCAACCTTCGCTACATCCCGGAAATAAACCGACTAGCAACAGGTTCCTCTTGACCGTCAGCAGCGGAGTAGCAACATCATCCACCGAAGCTACATACAAATCCTCCTCAACAGCATTCACTCCATGCTGGGGCATGGGAGCGGTTACAACATTCGGCCTCTCGGGCGCCTCAAACTGTATTTCCTTTGCATCAATGAGGTCTTGAACCTTATTCTTTAGGGCCCAGCAGTCATCTGTGTTATGCCCCGGGCTATCAGAGTGGTAAGCACAGCGAGCATTTGGATTAAACTTGGGGGATGCAGTATTGGGAAACTTTGGAGCCTCCCTGACAGTCACTAAATTGGTGGATAGCAACTGTGGCAGGATCTGTGATAAGGTCATGCTTAACCGGGTAAACTCTCTCCGGGGTCTTTCAAACTTTTGAGGATTAGTTGGCCGAGGAGCGGCAGCAGGTTTGGCAATCATTACCGCACTGACAGATTGGCGGCGTTCAGGTTGCTCTGGTCTCCGGGAGCTATATACAACACTAGCCTCCTTTTTGAAGGGTTTCTTTTCAGTACTGGAGGAGGCAACCTTCTGTATCTTCCCCGATTTTATACCGGCCTCGATCCTTTCACCAGTCAGGATCAGATCAGTAAACCCAGCAGAGGAATTACCAATGAGATGATTGAAAAATGGACCAGATAGGGTCCCCAAAAACATATCTACCAGCTCCCGGTCCGTCAATGGTGGCTGCACCCTGCCAGCCAGGTCTCTCCATTTCTGGGCGTACTCCTTAAAACCTTCACCCGACCCTAGCGACATACCCTGGAGCTGGGTACGCGTAGGAGCGAGGTCGGAATTATATTGATACTGCTTGTAAAAAGCAGTGGCCAGATCCTCCCAGTTACGAATGCTGGTTCCATCCAGCTGATAGAACCATTCGAGGTGAGTCCCTGAAAGACTCTCCTGGAAGAAGTGGATCCAAAGGTTCTTGTCTGCTGTGTAAGGCTGGATCTTCCTTACATAAGAACGGAGGTGCATCTTGGGACAGGAAGCCCCGTCATACTTCACAAAGGCAGGTGCCTTGAACTTGTGTGGAATCACCACCCCAGTAGATAACCCCAAGTCTCCGAAATCCAGTCCAGGCACCTGCTGAACTTCCATAGCCTTTAATTTGTCCTCCAGCTGCTTGTACCGGTCTTCAGCAGGAGGGTACTGTTCGTCGTTGAAGTCTGTTTCAGTATCAGAGCCCACAGGAGTAGGGACCTCCCTTTCTTGGTGACTACCTTCCCCCACAGATGGAGTAGTCCTTTCAGCCTCAACCTGTAAGGTGTTCCCGAGTCTGCGCCCAGTGTTAAATAGCACAGTCCTCCTCTTCTTCTTAGTCTTCTTCAGAAGCATGGTCTTCAACTCTTGTTGACCCTGAGCCAAACCCTTGATCAGCTCCTGAAATTGGGCGTTCTGCGCCTGAAGAGCCTTGATAGATGCCTCGGTTGATGATTCAGGGTTCATGATGCTGAAATAAACAGCGAAGAACAGTAAACAACCTGAAAATAAGAGTACCTGTGATGCACATGATGAATGATATGTGTTTATGCAATGCATTCAAGAGTTCGAAAATTCAAATTTGTTGTAGACCAAAAGGAACACACGTTATTATTAAGAAAATCATTGTTTAATACATCAAAGCCTCATGGGCAAAAGTACAAAAAATCAAATCAATCCCAAAATATGCTGCGCATCCTCTTTGGAGCTATGTAAGTGTTGAGATTCCTCTCCTCATGCAACAGGCGGGTGAGCTCCAAGACCTTCTTTTCACTGGCACGCAGACTAGTCTCAAGAGAATTCCGCTCTTCCTTAAGCTGGATCCAGCTCTTCTGCATCTCTTCCCAGGATGTGGGCATATCAGGATGCTGAATAGTGTAAGACACTTCCCCTTCCAAGACAGGCTCTTTGATCACTGGGAGCATGTGAGGATAAGGCATCACTAACTTCTGGGAGCGGGCTCGTACCCACTTGAGATAAGGCTCCAACGGGATGGAATTCTTATGCCCCAGTGTCTTGCTGTCTATCTTACTGGGCATCCTCCAAGCTTTGATGAATCTCTGGCGAAGTCCTTGAGTATCGCTGTCGAAGTCAAAAACTATGTCAGGAATTAACATGTCATGAGGACCATCCCTCCGAGCATAACCAAACTGTCTCCAAGCCAGGCATGGGCTATAAGTAATACCTCCTCTGATTCCAAGTAAAGGAACATTAGGGTACTCCCCGCAACGATCAATGATAGTGACATCTTCTCTGGACCGAGGGCACCAATGTATATCTGCATGTGTAAGAGTCATCAACCGTTGTGACCATCTCAAACCCCGCTCATTCTTCAAGACCGATTGTGGAAGGTGCGAAATAAACCACCTTCCCAGGAGAGGAGTGCAACACATAAGGACACCTCTTTTTCTCATGGTTCGAGTGTAACATGAGTGAAGGATGTCCCCCAGCAATGTAGGTATAGGATTCCTGAACATAAAGATCTGGACAGCACTGATATCAATGAGCTGATCTGGGTTAGGAAACAACACCAAACCATAAACAAGGAGGGACACAACCTCTTCAAAAGCTTGCAAGTCAAGGGAGTTCCAACATTCATAGGCCTTTTCAAACAGAAACCTGGCTAAGAACCCTTTAATACCACTTCTGACTTCCCAATGTCCCTTGAGGTCAGATGACTGTAGGTGTAAGGCTTTAGCAATCTCTTCAAGCTTAGGTTCCTTTTCTATACCGTTGAAGGGTAGCTGATCAAGGATAGGGATCTTCAGGAGCCGGGAGAACTCCTCCAATGTAGGTACCAACTGATAGTCCAAGAAGGTAAAACAGTGATGCAGAGGGTCAAAGAACTGGAACAAGACCTTTATCATATCTTCCTCAATGTTGGTGTTGACCAAGCTGATGAGGCTTCCATGCCTTTCACTGAATGAAGAGTTCTCGGGAATCCTGGATATAAGCTCCTTAAGCTGAGGAGGTACCCTTACAAGACTGATTTGAACTGTCTTTCTACGAACAGTTTCCATGTCCTACAAAACAAGAACAAAGATGAAAATTCGAACCCCTGAAATGGTTAGTTAATGCATATGATGCTGGATGATGTCATGATGCTATGATTAAACACACCACAGATATGTACAAAGACAAACATGTAAGGCACACAAGGCACACAAGACAAGCCCTTAAGGTTTAAGGCCAGCATGGGGTCTGGGTAGTACCCTCTTGAAGTTGGTGAGTTCAACCTGTCCTAATCAAAGTAACTGGATTCTAAGGTTCCCAATATCACGGGATTGCTTTCATTGTTCATCGTTTCGATTTAGCCACTGAACTGGCGACCGAAATATTCCAGGAAAGCAACCCTCAATTGAGTGTAGTATCGAGTATCAACCAACCTCGGACTGCACCAAAGT
This sequence comes from Vicia faba, assembly GCA_948472305.1. Lineage (NCBI taxonomy): Eukaryota > Viridiplantae > Streptophyta > Magnoliopsida > Fabales > Fabaceae > Vicia > Vicia faba. The sequence continues at coordinate 241,957 of CATIWC010001033.1, forward strand.
CAGTTATCTCACTACCCTAAAGAGGCCAAGATGGTTCAATTAAGGTTCCTAAGGTCTGTTGATGCTTCACGACACCACGCGGAGGCCCCGTACTCTCCTTGACTGAACTCAAGGGTTACCGGTACACACCAAAGTGCCACATCAACGTAGCAGACTGCTTCAACCATGTCGGTATACCCCGCACAGTTCCCTCACAGCCTTGTTGCTACTTTCTAAGAAGGTATCCCCCAGATCCGGGTTAGGATCTATACAACTCCCAAAACAGTACCCACAATAGTAAAGCAAGCAATTCAGACAATTGAAAACACAAGTGATCTTAGTCCTAAGGTACACCCCACTTTTTTAAGATATCCCCAGCAGAGTCGCCAGTTCTGTGATTGGTGGATCTGGAACTGACTGTTTTAACGCTGGTTCGCGAAATGTCGCGGTAAGCAAGAGTCGCCACCGTCTTTTATTTTCTCCAAATGGAAAGGACAAAAGCACAGAAAAATTCCTTAAAGAGATTGCTCTCGGTTCGGGAGGTAGATTATAGAAAGGGAAGGTATTAGCACCCTTTCTATCCATGGTTATCCATGGGCTCTTAGATACCTGCTCATTTGTGTTTTCAAAAATGGTTTGCTTGCTTTTCAATGTGGGTTTTAAAAAGTTTCTTTGAAAGTTTCAGATCGACTCATGCGTCAGAGTGTTTGAAAAAATGTTGGTGTGAAAAGATTTTTGTTTGTTTTTAAAGAGAGCAAGTATCTACGAGAACCTACCTACCCTAAGGAATTCGTCTGTGTAAATGTCCTTTAAAGTAGTGCCATCCCACCATTGAGAGGTAGGTAACACCACCGTTGGAGGTATTCGGGTCAATTCGAGTTTATAGGGACATGGTGATCACCAGAGCAATGGGAAGACATCTTAGAAGCTACCCTCATGCCAGGTTCCCGGATCATGAGGACTTACTAAGACATCCTCTACTCGACGATCACCTTTCGAGGCAAGGCAACAGTGAGGCGTACCCTAGGGGTGGTGTGTGCGATTCGTGTGTCATGTTCATTGATATTTGTCTTGTCATGTCTATTGTGATCTACGCTTGATTTTATTTTAAGTCCATACATTCTTTCATGCTTTTTGTTAACAGTTAAGAAATATTTGCGGGAAAGTAAATTCTAAACTATTACAAACGGCGCGGGTCCACATCGCCAAATTTAAACCGGACCCGATTTGACAGAAAATAAATAAAGCAAATAAAAGTGCGAAAAATAAATGTTACAACGCTTTGGGAGAGATACATAATTATTTAAGCGAAACAAAATAAATATGCGAAATAAAAGAATTAAAAACATGGGCGTTGGACCCTTTTGCAAAATTTTAAAATTAATGAATTTAATTAATTAGAATTAATGAAGACTAAAAAATTAAAAATTAAAAAGGAAAGCTTTTGGTATTTTTGTGTTTTTTGAGATTTAATGAAAAAAAGAGATTTAATTAAAATTAAAATGTCAAACCCTAGTTCTAATTATTTTTTAGTTATTAAGAAAATATTGAAATTTTTAACTAAATGAAACCCTAATTTTTATGTACAATTTAATTATGAGAATAAATAAAGTAAATAACATTATGGTGAAAAAAAGAAAATAAAAGAAGGAATAAAAAATTATTAAACCTAATTCTATATTTTTGGATTTTTATTATGAAAAGAATTAAAGTTAAAACCTATTTAATACTAAATCTATTTACATGCTAATTTATTTACAAAAAAAAATATTAAAATAAAAATTATTTATTATATTTTGTCTTTTCTGATTTTTAAGCCCTTTTTTGTGTTTTGTAAAATAATTGATCAAATTAAAAATAATAAAGAAAATAAGATAACAATTAAAAAATAAGAAAGACAAAAAATAGGAAATTGCAAACCAGTGGGGGGTTCAGTCCCAATTGTGAGGTGTGATCCAAGAAGCTGGCCCAATAAGCTTGCAATTCGTTGACCTTTCCATGCATTATGTGGCTTGCTGACTGGGGGTGCAGCGTGTTCGTTGAATCCTGGCCTTTGATTTGAATTTGCTAGACGCGTGGATGGTTTGAGATGATGAGCGTATGGTGATCCACAATGTTGTGCCTGCATAGGACCTAATATGGAAAAATAATATTGAAAGTTACACAGACCTGGGACTCGAACCCAGGTCTTGGACGTTATTGCCTTCAACGTTTGCCAGCTGAGCTATGAAACATATGTTAACATATTATAATAAACAAATAACAAAAAGAAAAACGAAAGCATTAGTGGTTGGAGCGCGCGAAATTTAAAAACAACGAATCATGCTTTGCCACGAGGTCTTCTTCCTCGTTTCCCCCGAAACTAAAAACATTGAGCCACGGTTTTCAGAGCGTGGTTTTAGAGGGCTTTAGGGAAAATAGCGAATAGCGCTACAGGGCTCATAAATTGTTCGCGACAAGTGTTCCTTCTTCGTCTCTCTGCACTGAGTTGGATGGTCATGGTTTGGAGGCTTAATTTTGCCTTATTGCAAAAGCCCTAATTTATCCTCCTGAAAACCCTAGAATAACAGCCATGGCATAATCTCATACAACACAGAAAAATGCAATTAAAGGTATGGATTAGCTTTAAAACATCACAAGGAACAAGAATATATAATTAAAATGCAATGAGGATGTCTAAAACTAAAAACACGATCATCACTTTTTTGCTGTCCAGGGAAGGTTCTCTATACCAGTTCCTGGGGTTTGAGTTGATGTTAGGGATTGGAATACGTTCAGGAATTGTCAAGGAAGCTTTTGGAATAGGTTTTGTGCCTTGAATCGCCTTCTAGCAATGATTTCAGTTTTTGAGTTTTATGGCAATTTTTCAAGTTTGCCAATTGGTCTCTAGCGCAGCATTCAGTGTGTGGGCATTAGGTTTTGACTCAGCACTTATGAGGGAAGGGAATTAGGTCATTAGCTGGCCTTGATCCATGCCCATGAGAGAATTAGTCTTAGGTCTTTCACCATTAACAAACTTTCCCTTTTTTAAGCAAAATCAAGATTTGGTGTACAACCTAACCCTAGCATGAGTTTGTGAGCTGGCACATGATATATGGAAGCTATTCCAATTCAAATGACACTATTCCATTGATTTTTAAATTTTATTTGAATTTTTAAAGATTTAAAATGAATTAAATTATCAAAAATTAAATAAAATAGAAAAATCAATGTTTGATCTTGAAATTAATCATGGGACACGTGTGTGGCATGACAAGGCTGAATCAAGTGGAAGAAAGTGGGCCCTTTTGTCAAAAATTGAAGTTTCAAGGATAGTTGACTTTTGCCATTTCACAAAAATTTCCCAACTTCTCCAATGCATAACTTGCTCAATTTTTAAGCTTTTCTCATGTTCTGGGACATTTTGGAAAGGTCTTTGAGTCCTTTAACCAATGCCCTTGGTCCCATATCATTTGGATTTTCCAATCTCAAGTTATGGCCTTTGAATTAAAGTCCTTTTTTGTTGACTTTTGAAAATGACCTATAATGTTGAAATTGATAACTTTTTGTGAGGGCATTTCTTGGACTTGAAGTATGAAGATGAGTTGTAGGAAATGTCTTTCTCTTCAAAATGAGCTTTGGATGGAATTTTTCTGATAATCCATGTGAAAGTTATGCCCTGGTCAATTTCAGTTGACTTTTTCAGCTGTCCAAATAAGGAAACTTTTGCATCTTGATGATTTTCTGAGCCAAATTTTGAGAATCATGATCAAGCATTGATCAAATGATGTTTGTGGCTTCAAAATGATATGTTGACCAAAAATTTGAACTTTTGACTGCCAAATGACCATTTTGCCCCTACAGTTGACTGTAGTGCAATTTAGGGTTTTGACTGTGCAATTTTGAGCTGAATGCCTTGAAACTTGATATGAGGATGCTTGACCATGTTTGTAAGCATATGAGACTTGATTGGGCCTTTGAACACTTCCTTTTCTTGATCAGACTCAAAACCCTAATTTTGACTGTTTAGGAGGCCCTTGCACTGTGCAACCCTTGGGGAATTTTGTGACTTGGCTTGGCAATTTCTTGAAGAATATGGGAGGGCAAATTTTGGGGTATAACACATGTCTTTTCCCTTTTGTTGTTGTTTTCGGTTGTACTTGCTTTGTTTTCATCATGAACTTATGTTACAACTTATTTATATTAATATAATTTCCCTTTCAATTGTTTATTTTCAAATTTATGTATAGCCTTCTTTGTACGGTATTCAATATCATATTCAAACAATAACATCTGCCAACAGTTAATTCTCCCAACGAGAGGAAGTTATTCAAAAATATACTTAATTAGATCCATTTTGGAAATCAACCAAGTAGTATGATTCGACATATATTGTCGCATCCGCTTTGCCGCCCAGGCCAGAGCACAACATGTCTTTTCCAGCATAGAATATCGTGACTCACAGTCAGTAAACTTCTTGCTTTGGTGATAAATGGCATATTCCTTATTCCCAGTTTCATCTTGTTGTCCCAAAATACAGCCCCAAGAATTATCTAGCACTGTCAGATACATGATCAATGGTCTTCCTTCAACTGGAGGGACCAAGATAGGAGGTTCAAGAAGATACTCTGTAATACTTTTAAATTCCCTTTGGAAATCATCTGTCTACACACAACCTTGATCTTTCTTTAATAACTTAAATATCGGTTCACGTGTTGCAGTCATATGGGAAATAAATATAGAAATGTAATTCTGACGCCCAAGGAAGCCTCTAACTTGTTTTTCAGTTCTTGGCGCTGGAATTTCTTGAATTGCTTTGACTTTATCAGTTTCGACTTCAAGCGGAGACGATACTTCCTCAAACGTTGAAACAATTTCAACTAATCTTCTATATGCCATTCTTCAGTCTGGGACTTAGAAATCATGTCATCAACATATACCTCAATTTCCTTGTGCATCATATCATGGAATAGGGTTGTCATATCCCTATGGTACGTTGCACCAGCGTTCTTCAACCCGAAGGGCATCACTCCATAACTGAATGTTCCCTAGAGTGTGATAAACGTTGTTTTTTCCATGTCCTCAGGAGCCATTCTAATTTTATTATATCTGTAAAATCCGTCCATGAACGAGAATACTTTGAATTTTGTTGTACTATCAACCAATATATCAATATGTGGCAAAGGAAAGTCATCTTTTAGACCAGCTTTGTTTAAATCTCTATAATCAACGCACATGTGAACTTTTCCGTCTTTCTTCGTAACTGGTACAATATTGTAAATCCACTGAAGGTATAATGATGTCACAATAAAATCGACATTAAACTGCTTTAAAACTACTTCTTTAATTTTCGCTGCCATATTAGGGTGAATTCTTTGCAACTTCTGCTTGATTGGCGGGCATTCTGGCTTTAGTGGCAAATTATGTTTCATGATATTCGTATCCAAACCAAGCATGTCTTAGTATGACCAAGAAATATATCCACATACTCTTCTAATAATTCAATCAACCTGCTCTTAACGTCGGGTTGCAGCAATGAACCCAAATTGATTGTCTCCAATGACTCTTTATATGGATGAATGCTACTTTCCTCGCGCTCAAGAAGCCGCGAAACCTCTTCTGGGATTTCATCATATTATCATTCTTCAGCCCTATACACGGGATATTCAAAGTTGGGAGAGGGCACATGGTCATTGTATTCAACGGGTTTTTAATTAATCTGCACATATGATTTATGATTGCTTTTAGAAACTGACACATATAACAAGTGATTATGCAGATTTATTTACAGCTATTATTTATTTTGAAAGGTATTTTCTGATCACCATTTTCCAAGAAAGAGAAGAAAATAAAAACACAATTTGGGAATCAAAAACAACTTTTATTAATGATTTTAAAGATCAAAACAACTTATATGCCCACACAATATCAATACTTTCACCTTGGGCAGAGTGAAAGATTTTTGAAATGATTAACAAAAAAAAAATTATTTGAAATATGAATGTAAGAGGGAACATCAATAGTGATCCAATTTTGGACTCTGACTCCATGCGTCACGTAGTTCGGCATCTCTTGTGCTGATTCACCTTCTAGAATAGCATTGATCCTTGGAACAGTTGGATGAAGGTAACCTCCGCTATGAAAAATGTCTTGATATTTGCCCAAAGGAGACTTTGGCTTCATAATCTCACATTTATTATCCTTCATAGAGAATCCCAAACCAACTCTATTCTTATTCATAGGTCGATCAACAATCTTCCCCCACACCTTGCTAGGGCCATTATGCACTACATGTTGAGCATCCTTAAATGAGGCTATACAATCCTCATTTTTCCTCACATTATCAATGGATAAAGCTTGGAACTGAGTTCCAATAGCAGTTTCATCCTCTTCCACAACACTGAAAGAGGATAAATTAGATATTAACAAAGCCTGCTCCCCATTTATGATGACCACCTTTCCTTCACGAATAAACTTCAGCTTCTGGTGCAAAGTTGAAGTAACGTCCCCTGCCTCATGGATCCATGGTCGCCCCAGTAAACAACTGTAAGAGGGAATAATATGCATAACGTATGAAGTAATCTGAAATAAGTGTTTCCCTATGTGAATGGGTAAATATACTTCTCCGATGGTAGACTTCCTCGATCCATCAAAAGCTTTCACAATTATGCCACTCGAGCGCATAGGAGTTCCCTGGTGCTTCAGCTTCATGAGTGTTCTCCTCTGTATGACTTTCAAAGAAGACCCATTATCAATCATCATGTTAGACAACAAGTCATTCTTACAATTCATGGAGATATGGAGATCCAGGTTGTGATTCCTTCCTTCATAGGGCTATTCGTCATCATAAAAACTCAGGTTATTACATGATGTAATATTCGCTACATTTCCAAAAAAGCTTGATCCAATACTCTCATCAAAAATTCCCTATGGGCAAAGGAGTTCATTAACAACGCTGGTGTAGATATCGTAGATGGAGTCTACAACAATTTATCTACGATCTTGTAGTCACTTAACTTGATAATCTTCAACAGGTCGTCCACATCTTTTTCCAAAGTAGTACCACTAGATTCCCCCACTGCTTTCTTAGGTTCATTATTTTCAACAACCTTTTTATTAGAATTAACATTCCCTCGAATGATAGGTGCAAAAACACGGCCACTGCGGGTCACTCGACTGGCTTCAGCAATATTCTTGACATCACACAAAGGTTGGATGGGAATTTCCACACCATCCTCCAGAATTGTCGCGTTGTATTTATATGGCACAGCCTTGGCTGATTTGTATGGTACAGGGCCTGGTAGGCAAATAATAACTAGAGAAACAGTTGCCTGGCTATGGTACTCAATCTCTATAGGGGAGGGAACACCAAAACAAGGCACAATAACATTCACCCCTTCTTCATAATACTTAGACATCACATAATCATTGTTGGAAGACATATCTTCATCAGAAGAAATGAACTCATCTGCAGAAGCATACTTATTATCTAACACAGTCTCGGTCGAGCAATCTCCAATCACATTAATTCCATTGTAATCATCTCTATTGCCTGAAACTTTGATAGTACCATTATCCAATAACAACTTAATACCCTTTCTCATAATGGAACAACCAAGAGAATCTCTACAGCAGATTCAGAAAGATCCATAATGGTGTTTTACTTGACCATCCATATGATAGAAGGTAGCGTGAAACTGCACCAAATCATCATTCATATGATTCACGTCGAAAATCTGGAATTCACCGGGACATCCGTAGCCTATATTCAGATCTTACTCATACTCTACCTTAGGACTGATTATATGAATGAGTCTATCATCCATCATTTCCTGAAGATCAACTTTTATCTTATCACGCCCCTGTATATATGTACTGCAAATACCACAACCAGCATGGTCATGTGTATAGTAACTAAGCTCGCAGAGGTTAGCATGCATCTTTACCAAATCTCCTCTAAACAGGTTGATATCAAAAATCTGGAAGTCCGCTGGAAAACCAACGACCATGTTTACCGCATTTTCTCCTCCATGCTTTGTCAAAGGAATATCTTTCACGTTAGGACCAACATCTTTAAAGGATAAGAGGCCAGATCTCACCATCTTTTGTACTTTAGATTTCAAAGGATAACAATTCTTAATATTGTGTCCTGGTGCTTCCTGATGAAAAGCACACATCTGGGCTACCTTATAATACTAGGGTAAAGGTGATGGTATAGTAGGGGGTGGCCTGGTTTGGACCAACTTTTTCGGAATTAATGTCGGGAGTAACTATGCATAGCTCATGGGAGTAGAGTCAAAAGCCTCTCTCTTTTGATTTTGCCATTGATTCCCTTAAGGAGGTGGTTTGATAAGGAACAATAGTTAGAGCTACATCGACGACATGAGTCACAGAAGCAACATGTTGCTGATATCGCTGATGTCTTCTAGGTGGCCAAATATTTCTTTCCCCAATAACAACATTTATCTCACTTTATTTCTTTCGAGAGAACCTGTATGACGACTTCTTCGTCCCTTCGTCTTTAGTCAAGCGCCTTTCTATAACAGCCTCTTCTAAACGAACTCCCATGCTTACCATTTCAGTAAAATCACTAGGCGTGCTGGCGACCATCCTTTCACTAGGCACACTGTTGATGAAGGCTTTTCCCAGATCATTGAAGGTACGAATACTATTGCTGTCCAAACTCATATACCACTTCAAAGCAGCACCAGTTAAACTATCTTGGAAGAAGTGAATGAGCAAACGCTGATCATAAGTATGGGTAAACATTTTCCTGATATACATCAAAAGGTGGTCACGAAGGCAAGAGTTGCCCTTGTACCTCTCAAATTCCAATACCTTAAACTTCATTGGGACCTTTACATTGGAAACTAGGCAGAGTTCGGTGACATTTTGTCCAAACAATTCTTTTCCACGAAGGGCCTTCATTTCCTTCTGCATCTCATTGAACTGATATTGAAAATCATCCAAACGGTTGTAGAAACCCATACTTTCACTCGGAGGAGAAGCAGGATAATAAACTTCATCATTCACATATGGCATAGCATTCACCGAAGGAGGTGCAATATAGTGGATCTCTTTTCTAGCCATAGGAGTAACACGCACTACAGGAGGTACATAAACAACTTCAGTTTGAGCAAATGGAGAAACTGGAGTATAAAGATTGTAACCTTTTGGCATGAAGTTTTCTTGCATTCCCCATGGATAACTTTGAGGCATATGATTTGGAATAACAGTTACTGGAGTAATAGAAACGGGAACTGTCAGAGCTTCAGAAGCAACCGTTGTGAGTTGAGGCTGAGTAAGTGGTGGTTGATTCTGAGCACCCATCAATGAATCCATATAAGCAGTCATATTGTCCATACCAGCCTTCAAAGCATTAACCTCTTCGTGCAGTTCGCAATTATTTTGTTCAAGATTCTCCATTTTCTTCCTAGAATTAGCCTGAGCATTGTACTGGTGAGACAACTTGCTCAACGAAGTCAGAGAAACACAATAAGACTCATGGTATGAACAGAAATGCAAGAAATATGTGCAAGATGATGCATGATATGCAATGCGCATGATTTATTTATCGTTAATAATATTTCAAGGGACTCAATGATTTATAGAAACTTTGTGAATACTAAAGTACTAACACATTTTGAAATACTGAAAATCTCATTATAATAACTTCAAAATGGATTAGAACTTCTTAGTACAAGTTTTAACAATCCTAAGTACAAGAGAAGATAGAATCTAAAATCCTAATAAGGCAAAGTTGATGAAGATATCTCCGTACACTGACGCTTTCCCATGAGTCTTGCAATCTGATCCTTCAATTGCTTGTTCTCTTCTGCATACCTATCAACGACCTTTTTCCAATCACCAGGGTCAGGAAGTGAGCAACTAGGTCCTGACTGAGCTCTAGAGGAAAATAAATCCTCTTGCCTCTCCATCATCTCTACAGCACAACTCTCAAGAATCTTGATCAGGTCATCTTTCTCCTTTAGGTCTGCTTGGTAGGACAGCTATAAATTCTCACTTATTCTTCCAAGCCTCCTTTTCCCGCTGCATCATGACTAGGGCAAGCTGAAACTCTTCCACATCATCTAATCGGAGAGGAGTGGTCTTCACAAACATATCAGGCATGAGTGCTTCACAGGATAATGACATCTTCAACTGGATGGCTCTTGCTTGTACCCACTAAAGATAAGGCTCCAAAGAAACGAATCTTATAGGTCACAAGTCTTTTCTACTCTTCCTGTGAATATGGAGCCAAGCCTTTGCAATTTCCTCTTTAGCTTTCTTATGATCCTCTCCATCTTTAAGAAAGAAACCATTGAGATGAATACTATTTGGCTTATCTCTCATCGGATATCCAAGTTGATGTCGTCCAAGAATGGGAGTGTAGTTAATTCCTCCCTTTGTACTGAGAAGAGGTACATTAGGGAAACTACCATAACTATCAACAATCTCTACATAATAGTAAGCCTGATGATACCAAACAATGTCAAAATGATTGAGAGCCATAATATTCAGAGCCCAACGAGGTTCCTTCTTGATATCCCAAAAAGCATCAAACTTAGGCAAGTGAGAAATAAACCACTGATACAATAAAGGCGTGCAAAAAATGATCATGTCTCCATGATAAGAATCTTAAAGATGAATGAAGTAATAAGCATCTCCTAATATGGTAGTAACTGAGTTTCCAATCAAAAAGATCCTGATGGCATTGATATCAACAAATTTGTCAATGTTTAGGATAAAAAACAACCCATAAGCAAGTAGAGAAAAGTTGGCCTAAAAAGCAACCGTACTCTTCATCATGGAAATGTAGTGAGCTTTATCCAATAAAGACTGAGTGGTTAATTCTCTAATTTCTCCTTTGGTAGTCACGTGGGCCTCAATCTCAGACTTCCCCAAATGAACCATAGCAGCAATCTCTTGAGACTTGGGATTTACCTCCAAACAAGTGAAAGGAACACGATTGATAACAGGTTAACCCATTAGTTAAGAGTACTCCTATAATGTAGGCATCAGTTGATAATCAGGGAAAGTGAAACATCGGGAATCAGACTCATCAAATATGTAGAACTCTCCTTCATCTTGAGCTTCATAAGAGACACGATGGATCCATACTTCTTCCAAAAATATGTAGAACTCTCGATCTCAGGAATCAAACTCGTCAAATCATCTATCTTAGGATCATTGAAACTGTAATTCCGAGTCTTTCTTTTTCCAGAATCCATGGTCAAAAGTACCTGAGATATTTGCAAAAAGTAAACTTTAAGTCCCCTTGAAACCAAATGTTTTAAAGGATGCTCATGGGTGCATGAATGCATGATGCAACAATCACACACAAGATCACAAACATGGGGGTTCATGGGTTTTACGTCACGAGCATGAAGTCAAAGGTGCTACCCACAAGGTATGGACTAAAGTTTATCACCTGCCAAACAAGGTTCTAAGAGGTTCCCGGAGTCTACATCCTTCCTTCGGATATTACCAACGTCCCGATTGACTCTGTAATTAGTAATATTCTCAGGAAAAACTCGTCTGAGTGTAGTATTGTGTGACAACCATTTTCGGACTACTCCATCATAGTTTCGTCACTACACATAAAAGGCCAAGATTGGTTAAGGGTTCTACAGTCCTCAGTTTCGATAGGCTCCCAGGTCGAAAGCAGGATGTCTTCCCGATTACTCGGTAAATGACACTACAATCAAAGGGGCTTCCACTGAGTGAAGAATCTCATGCCTCCTTTTTTGGGATTACTCCCTCAAATTTAACATGACTATACCGCCCGTCCTATCTTAAGTTTTCCTAAGTCCGGGTATAGGACTTATGAGAAATCACCAAGCACCCTGAAAACCAGGAAAATCAAGACAAGCATATATACAACACATAATATACAACAAATAATAGCACATACACAAATAAACAAAGATATGCTCAACCCACTTAGGTATGGACTAACAATTGTTCGATCTTTCCCCAGGAGAGTGGCCATCTTTCCTATATCGTTATAAACGTTGAGACTAAGCCATTGGATTGACTTGACTCACACATATCAAATAAAAATTGCCACTACGCTTTATTGTTTCCAAAGGAATGGGAAAAGAGCGAATAACATAAAAGAGGGGGAGAGAATATAAGTTCGGTGGTTGGTTATCCAAACGGAAGATATTATCACCCTAAACATCTACGGTACTCCGTATGAACCTCTTTGAAAATCTGTGTATTTTGGCTATAAAAGTTGTATACAAAACTAGATGGTAGAGGTGAGAAAAGAAGTATTTTTTACAATTTTTGCACCCGTCGAGGTTGAGAACATTTAGTGCCTACATACCACCTTCCGTGCAATAGGGGATCAGGGTACTCGTAGTTCACCTTTAAAAATTTAAAACATAACTGTGTTGGTTAACTTTAAGAGACGAGCCATCATCATCTTATCCGAATGGAAAACATACTTACTACCCAGGATTATGAGAAAGGAGAATTTGGGTCATCTCAAAGTGGAGGATATGGCCTAGATTTTAAAATCAAAAAAGGCTCGCTCAACACCCAAGTGGAAAATATGTCACTTCACTACATATCATAAAGGTATAGTAGTTCACATCACTACAAGGATTGACAAGAGTCTAATCTTTTGAGAAAATTTTAAAGTAAAAAGCCAAAGTGGCAAAATAATTTGAATGAGATTGAGTGACTTTTAGTCTTCTCACAAAAATGTTAAGGTATTATTAAGTTGATTAAAGTTTGATTAAGAAAATATTTTGAAAATACATGGACCTAAGTCCAAGTTTATTGCAAAAGTGGTTCAAGTTTTAAACAAGAAGAGTTTTCAAAAGGAGGGAGAAGATTTTTGGAATTAAAGAAGGTAGGAGGAGATGAAGGGACTATCCTAAAGCATAAGGTAGGGAAAAGAACCATCTAACCAACAAGAAGCCAACACTTGACACAATGAGTCAATGTAGAATTCCCAACCTTTGGATTGAAACCAAACAAGCAAAGATATTAAACCTCTTAAGAATACCAAACTTCAAATGCATTGAGTCTTCAAAAAAATTGGGCAGAGTAACGACTGTATACAGAGGAGTTCCCAGTTACAGTCAAAGCACATAATTAGAATAAGCTGAACAAAAAGAAAAAACAACCCAATGTCTTGGGATAAACCCCGATAACTCTAGACAAAATAAAAATAGAAGTCACAAGGTCTCAAGGGTAGGTCAAGGCTTCTAATCCTAAGTCCAAGAAGTCTATAACTCCAAAATGCTAAGGATAGTAACCAAATAGTCTGATTAACCTTAAAGCTTTTATTGTTCGAGTTAGTTATTAGGTATATTCAAAAAGAAAATGAAAAGATCAAGTGAGAAAAGTTTAAAATAGCATGAAATATATATATGCTAAAATAAATGGTTCTGAAGCATAAGGTAAGAGCATAAAAATAAACTTAATTGTTAGAAATTAGGTGTTAGTTGAATGACCATCATGAAACTTGCATTTGAAACTCATTAGAAGATTGATAAAATCAAATCCTGTGAACAACAAGTTTCATTTGCTTTTTGTCAAGTATATCATTCATTTAAAATTCTCAAGGCAACAATAAATGATCAACGATGTTTAAGTGATTCACTTTGACCAAAGCTTATGAAGATTCATTAGAGGATTTATAAGACCAAATCGTCCTAACAATGAATCTCAAGGTTATTGGATCAAAGGTTTCAAATTAACATACTTGGGCTTACAAACATGAGTTTGGGCCACAAATGATCATTTCTCGAATCGAGACAAAACTTAGCGCTATGTTAAGCAATCGTAAGTGGACTTATATAGAAGTTGTAGCTATTTTGAGGTCGGTCAATAACAATCAATGTGCCACATGTTTAGAGAAATGATATATAGATCATTATCCAACAACATATACTACAAGTAAGGAATAGATAAGATGAAAGGGGAGGGGATGTGTTAGATGAAATTTTAATTTCAAATATCGTCAACATCATTCATCCGTCTCGGTGGATTTGGTTTTTCCACCTATCAAAACCCAATATCAAATGATGTTGAAGATTTTTTCCAAAAATAAACACCTAGTCAGTATCACATGTCATGCCAAGAATTAAACAAGAATTATATAAAAAAGTTCTCAATTGTAAACCTTGATCAAAAGTAAAACCCTAAATACAATCCTAAGTCAAAAATTAGATTTAAAAAGGAAAATGGATTGTAAAAACATGATAATTAAACCCTATCTTCCTAAAGATATATAAAAGACGGAAATGGGGTTTAGGGTTCTTGGATTGAAGTGGAGGCTTGATTTAAAAATGCAAACATTAAAACTAGCCAACAAAATGCTTAAACTAGAGGTGTTTTGAAAAACAATTTGTACAAATTATGAAATCATATTTTAAAATTCAATGAAAATGATCTTTATGACCTCAACTTGTACAAGCACTCTAAACAAATTTATTTCTGATTTTATAGGCATGGGAAGATAGAATTTTCAAGCAATCAATGTGAATGATCAAACAAAACCCTAAAAAAGGAAATTAAGTTCAAAATTAATCAATTTAATCTAAAAATCAAATAAATTTGGTGTAAGACTCCCTAAATTTCAAGAAAATTCTAAGGATCAGTAAGTATATTTTTCTTGAATTTTATATCAAAAGAAATAATTAAATAAAAATTATTTACATAATATACTAAATAGATACGAAGAAAAAGTGATATAACTAAACAAATGATTTATTTAGAATCCCAAAAATTTTATAAAATTGAACAAAAATTATTTTCAATAAGAAGACTCATAAAAACACTTAAAAACATTTGTTTAGAATTTTTTGATTTAGTAGAAATAGGAAGAAAAAACTCTAAAACAAATAGAATGATTAAAACCCTAATTAAACTACTTGAATTTATTTAATCATGAAAAAAAAGATTAAAAAAAGAAATAAAAATCATAAAATGAAAATATATTGAAAATAGAGTTTAAAATATTTTTGTAGTAATTTTTAAATTAAGAAAAGTATTTAAGCAAAATTAGAGAAAACAAAGAAAATTAAAATATATTGTAATCCTATTACACCTATTATTAAGAGAAAGCACCGTGGAAAGTTTTAGAACATATTCAATAAAAAATGACACGTAGTCATCCCTACTAAAACACCAAACCCTTATCGTTTTGAGTTTTAAAACAAGATTTTCAGATTATGATATCTCACGCGTTTCTCCATGAAAACCCAAGATGTAAACCTCAAAACTTCAAGATTAAAATGCGTAGAATATGATAGGGTCAAAAAATTTCTAAAATTATGCATGATTCATAGAGAAAATAGGGCAATAAGGTGGATGCTTGAACATGATTATGATTCGAGCATTTCTACAAACAAATTTATGACCTAATTTTCTCATTCGATTCTCAACCATTCCCCTAGATTCAAACATCAAAATCCATCCTCTCAATGAATAGAACAACAAAATGTGCATGGATTCATCAAACAAAGTATGATATGATCATAAAATGAACATGAAGGCAGTAACACGAACATAATTTTGAGCAAACTCATGGAACAAAAATCAAACAACAAATGCACGCATGATTATACCTCAGATGTAGGATCTGGCCAGCTAAATCTAATGTGAACAAAATTTAATGCAGGATTGGAGTTAGCATGAAAGGGAAGTGGATTCGAAGCTCTACCTTAATGAGTGGAAAATAAATCCACTCAGTGTCTCTGTTTTGGAAGAGAATGTTTCTACTACTTCTTCTTCAAGCTTCAATGGAGTAGATTGTGTAAGAGGAGAATACTTGAGCAAGGAACTCTTGAAAGCAAATGCAGAAAAATCTGACTATTGGAGAGAGAGAGAGAGAGAGAGGGGAGTTTCGTGACAGAGAGAGGAAATGCTCTTGAGATTTTCTGTGTGCTTTCTATGTTGAATATAGCTTTATTTTATAGAGTGAGGAAAAGAAAGTGGGGGCAAAAGAGGTAAGAAAATGTGAGAAGCAAGTGGTTCTGCGTTTTGCCTCCATTTTGAACTTTCGGCAGTCGTTTTGGGTAAGTGAGCAAAGCATGGGCGTGTGAGTTGGCATGCTGGTGTTTTAGTTGATACAAATCCCATGTATTTCCATGAAGGTTTTACCAAAATCATGATCACAACATCATCTCATTGTATCTCTCTCCATAATGCATGGAATGAGACAAAATTTAATCAAAATTGGAGAGGGCATTACATACTCTTACTTTCATGTTCAAAGATTTTTAAGACAAATCTTGAAACAATGAGATAAGTAGCCATGAATGTATGCACATCATGTGTTTTCTGGAATGCCTAACTTCGCGTGCGCGTGACATGCCTTGTTGCTGGGCAAAACTCAGCTTACATGTCATCTACTTCTCATGATCATATCTTGAAATGTAGGAACTATTTTGAGAAAATTCCTAAAGCAAAGTTGTTCATAACACATAGACATTGATCTTTGATGTTGGAAATTTGTCAAAATAATAAATATTTCAAGGAGAAAAATGATGGTGAAGACATGCCCATGAACTGTTTGATGAAATGATTGGCTTGGCGCGCACGTGACTGGGCAAAATGCCATCTTCAGGCTCCAAATCCTAAGCATTGTATCTCTCTCTACACTTGACAATTTAAGATGATTCTTGGATAAAAAATGAAGAGAAAACTTCACACTCTAACTTTGATGTTGCTAACTTTTTGATTTGAGCCCAAATGGACATTCAAAATTAGTCATGAAGAATTCAGATTTTTGTACATTTTTGGAAATTTCACTAAGTGTCCAAAAGTTTCCAATCTCCATAACTTTTTCTCCTTTCACTTTTTGGACTTGAGGCCTCTAATGCAAAGTTGAAGAATTTTGTATCCTCTTTCCAAGCATGTAAAGTTAATACATTTTCAAAAAAAAATTGTGAAAGTTATGACCAATCAAAATTCAGCACTATGAACACTTAGAAAAAATTCAAAATTTCAATTCACACTTCCTCTGTATTTTATGCCACCATTGACCATGAAATGTGAAAATAGGGACATTGAATTGGTAGTTGACCAAAAGTCCACTTGGTCAACAGTTGAATTTGGTTGACTTCTAACAAAATGACCAATTTACCCCTTTTTGTCAATTGATCCATTTCAAACCAAAATTGATGATCAAACTTCCAACCATAGATGCTCATGAACATGTAGAGAACATGGAATCAAGTATTTCCCAAAAAGTCATAGATTTCCTGATTAAATTCCAAACCCTTGTTTTGATCCTCTGTGTTAGGAGATGGTAAGATACATGCAATTGTGCCATTACCTACAAGATGACATTCAAATAGACATATATACATATTTTGATGTTATTCAAAAGGATATATGTACAAGATACATAATTCAAGGTGCTTGGTGATCCCTCATGGACAAACCTAAAGATAGGATGAAGTAGGAGGAGTACCCAAACCCTAATGTATGATTTTGTTGCATTGTGATTGTATGAAATGATAGAGGAATCTTAGGGGCAAAAATTGGGGTACAACAATTGTGAAGACAAATATCAAGTTCAAATTCAGCTAGGCAGGAATAGGCACATGCATACTTTACTAGGAAAGAGTTTTGCTACTTCGAAAGGCTATCCAGGAATTTCCACACTAGACATCAACTGATTGACTTGCTTTCGTGCTAATATGTCATAACGTGTGAGTAAACAATGATTCCTTCAAAACAAAGCCAACAATATGCCTCGGGTATAACATGACAACTTTGTCTGCCAACGAGGCCACGCAAGATCTTATAGAAAACTCAAATGTTTCTTATCATGTTATGTAAAACCTCCAAATTTTTAGATGCAATGTTTATCAATAATTGGATGTCTTTTTGCAAACAGAACAGTAAAAGAAAAATAAAGAGCAAGCTTTTGAATGAAAAACTTTTTAGTAATTGGAAATCGGCCTATAAATAGGCAAGAATATCATGAAGAAATTCCTAGAAAGAGGTGATTGCAAAAAACAAAAAACATAAGAGTAATACGAGAATGGCAACGTGAAAACAGTTTTCCATCGAGTTATGACTATCCTATAATCCTTATGACCTCAAATATCTCATCACTTTGCTTTTTGAAGAAGATGACTGGACTAATTCCTACCCTTCAGGGTTGCTAATTGTAATAGTGAGATGAAATCAAAGATCCTACACAAGACATAGTCGTTTGTTTTCAAATCCATAACTTTTGGCTGGATTGCCCTTTTGAGTTTTCAATCCAAAAGGATACCCTTTTATCCTATGCCTCCCTTTTTTGTTTTCAACTTAGCGGGTGTACTTATTATTTTTTTTAATTCTTTTTATTTCTTTGTTTTTATCCCTAATTATTGCCCGAACCTTTTTGTTCTTCATTTTTTGGTTCACCAGGATGCCCTTTTTTGCCTAAGTCGTTGACTTAGCAGGTCTTTTTTATGTGAAGTATTTTTTTACTACGTCTATATTCATAGGGAGTGGGAAGTCTTCACCATCCATTAATGTAAGTATCATGGCACCGCCATAGAAAACCTTCTTTACAATGAATGGTCCTTCATAGTTAGGAGTCCACTTGCCCTTGGGATCACCTGGAAGAAGAATTATCCTTTTCAACATGAGATCACCAGCCTTATAACTCTAAGGGCCTACCCTTTTGTCAAATTCCTTTCTCATTCTCTATTGGTACACTTAAAATTGACAAACAGTTTCTAATCTCTTCTCGTCGATGAGGTTCAACTGATCCAAAAGATTTTGAATCCATTCAACTTCTTCGTGTTATACATCCTTCATGATCCTTAATGAAGGAATCTCGACTTCCATAGGAAAAACTGCTTCCATACCATAGACAAGGGAGAACGGGGTTGCCCCAGTTGACGTGTGCATTGAGGTACGATAGCCATGTAAATCAAAAGGCATCATTTCATGCCAATCCTTATAAGCCACAACCATATTATGCAATCTTCTTAATATTCTTATTAGTCGCTTCAACAACTCCATTCATCTTTGGACGATATGGAGAAGAATTATGGTGCTTGATCTTGAAGGTCTCACACAACTCCTTCATCACTTTGTAATTAAGATTAGATCCATTATCAGTAATGATCTTTTCAGGAATCCCATAACGACAGATAATGTTATGCTTGATAAATCGAGAAACCACTTTTTTTGTGACATTTTCATATGACGCAGCTTCGACCCATTTGGTGAAGTAATCTATGGAAACCATAAAAAATTGATGTTCGTTGGAAGCGATTGGCTCAATCTTCCAAATCATATCAATGCCCCCACATGGAAAAAGGCCAGGGAGAGGTCAATACATTCAAAGAAATCGGTGCCACATGTACTTTTTCAGCATATACTTGGCACTTGTAGCAGATTCTAGCATTGTTATAGCAATCAGTTTCCATGATGGACCAATAGTAACAAGCTCTAAAAATATTTTTAGACATGGTATGTCCAGTGGAATGAGTTTCAAAGGAACCCTTATACATTTATTCAATTATCTTTGCTGCTTCATTCTTGTCCACACATCTGAGCAACGTACCATCATGATTTCTTTTGTACAACACCCTGCCACTGAGAAAAACTTGGCTGAAAACCTTCTCAAGAACTTTTTATCTGTAACAGATGCAACTTCGGGATAATCTTGATTCTCAAGATACCTCTTGACATCATGAAACCACATATTACCACCCAGTTCCACATCAAATTCATAGTAAAATGCAAGCTCATCAAACCTAATGACAGTGATCGAGGGTGCTTCATTGACCCACTTGCCTTTGAACATGGATGCCATAGTAGCCAAAGCATCTACAAGATTATTCTCTTCCCTTGAGATGTTCTAAAACTTGATCTCTTAGAAGTATGGAATCAACTTTATAACATGTTCTCTAGAAGGAATCGGATTTGGGTGACGAGTCTCCAAATCACTGTTAATTTTGCTTATCACGAGAGTTAAATCTCCATAAAATTTTAGGAAATTAATTCTCAAATCAATCGTAGCTTCAATGCCATAGATATAAGCTTCATATTCTTCCATATTATTAGTGAAATCAAAGCAAATTTGGGCAGTAAATGGAATATGAAAACCTGTAGGTGAAGTAATAACAGCTCCAACACCATTTCCTAGAGCATTTGAGGCACCATCGTCCATCACGATCCTGGTTCAGGTCCTTCTTCTGGGCTAGGAATATTATAATCCCTAATATACATGATGTCTTCATTTGGAAATTCAAATCACATTAGTTGATAATCATCCTTGGGGTGATGAGCAAGATAATAATCCAATACACTACCCTTGATGGATTTATGGGTAATATATTGGATATCACATTCATTCAAAATCATTTTCCATCTGGCTAATCTTCCTATGCCAGTGCACAATAAGTTTTCTCAAGAAAAGAGTACCTTGACTCGTATTCTGTGAATTTCTTGCTGAAATAGTAAATTGCTTGTTCTTTCTTTTATGTATCGTCATGTTGACCGAGTACACAACCCATGGAATTCTCAAGTACTATCAAATACATGATTAAAGGCTTTCCCTCTACTAGAGGCATGAGTATCGGAGGTTCATGCAGATATTCTTTTACTCTATCAAATTCTTTTTGACAATTTTCATTTCACCTAACCGTATGATCTTTTCTTAACTATTTGATTAATGGTTCACACGTGGCTGTGAGATGAGAGATAAATCTAGAAATTTAGTTCAATCTCCCCCAAAACCACAGACTTCTTTTTCTGTTTTTCGTTCAGGCATTTATTGTATTGCTTTTATTTTGGCAGGATCAACCTCGATACCACTTTCACTTATAATAAATCCAAAAAGTTTTCCAGATCTCACCCCGAAGGTGCACTTATTAGGATTCAACCTTAATCTGAACTTCCTCACTCTTTCAAACAATTTCTGTAGGTGAAAAAGATTCTTTTCTTCTGTCTGAGATTTATCAATTATGTCATCAACATACACTTCGAACTCTTTCTGAATCAAATCATGTAAAAGAGTCACCATTACATGTTTATGTGTTTCCCCTGCATTCTTCAAACCAAAAGGCATCACCTTATAACAGAATGTTCCCCACGGAGTAATAAAAGTTGTCTTTTCCATGTCTTCTAGCACCATCTTAATTTGATTGTAACCATAAAAACCATCCATGAACGAGAAAAATTTAGCATAAGTTGTGTTATCAACCAAAACATCAATATGGGGAAGTGGAAAGTCATCTTTAGGGCTTGCTCTGTTCAAGTCCCTATAGTCAACACACATTCTAACCTTCCCATCTTTCTTGGATACTATCACGGTGTTAGAAATCCATGGGGGGTAACAAAATCATATTCAGGAACCCTGAATCAAGCTATTTTTATACTTCCTCCTTAATCTTCTTAGACACCTCAGGATCAGTTCTTCTAAGTTTCTGTTTATCTGGAAGAAATTCTTCCTTTAAAGGCAGCTTTTGTACCATGATATTGGTTTCCAAACCGGGATATCTTAGTAAGACCAAGAAAATATGTCGTCATACTCACAGAGCATTTCAATTAGTCTCTACTTTAAATTGTCTTCTAGAGCAGCCCATATCTTAACCTCTTTCACATCATCCTAAGTTCCCAAACTCACAACCTAAACCGAATCTTGATGCGACTGGATGACCCTCTCTTCTTGCCTCAAGAATCTTGCTAACTATTCAGGGAGTTCACAATCTTCCTCACCTTCTTCTTTAGCTTGGTAGATTGGATTATCAAAGTCATAATGGGCGATAGCATAATCATTATCAAAGGGATCCGTGATGACAACGGGATTGAATATGCATGATTGATGTTTTTATGTATCTTTTAGAAAGTGTGTGATAAAAAAACAAAAACATTGCCATTTTTAATTAAAAATATTAAATTAAAAATAGAAATAAGGGGAAAAAAATATTTGAATGTAAAAGACGTCCTTTATTTAACGATAAAAACATTAGAAATGAAAACATGGTGGCCCTACAAATGATTCACTACACGTTGGGCAGATCCCAGGAATTATTGCATGATAAAGAAACAAACAGAGAATTACTATTGAGCAAGCATGACTTGAACAACATCTTCAGAAGTCCAATTGTTGAGTTCTACACCTGGAACACTCGGGAGAATCTAGTCATCAATATCGTAATCATTGTCGTCGTCACCAACAACATTAAGTTGACCATCCCTAATGATACCAGCACTTGAAAACTTCACATGAGTGGACAAATTTGGAGCTCAGGGAGCTATCCCTTGTTCACCAGGACTAAAACCCTAACCAAACTTGTTGAAATTTAGAATCACATCCAACATACAACCCCAACCTTCGAGGTTACCAGCTTCAACCAATGCTCCAACATCTTTCAAAGATGCCATAGATGTTTCATGTATTTTCCTCTCCTCAGTGTGAGGAGTCTTGACCATATTCACAACATCAAAAGCCTGGAAGGGAGTCTCATGCACCTCTCCCTCAACCTCAACGTACCAAAACAAAGTCAAATGACTCATCACATACTCTTTCACTCAACAAACATTTGTCGTCTTGGCATTCACGAGAAGTTAATCTTCTGATGAAGAGTGGAAGTCACTGCCCCTGCCTTATGTATCCATGGGCATCCCAACAAATAATAATATGGTAGCTGTATGTCCATCATAAAAAATGTGGCAGTGAAAATTTAGGGTCCAATTTTAACAGGTAAATCCACCTCATTGAAAACCGATCATCGAGATCCATCAAAAGCCTTAACTACCAAGTCACTTAGGAGTAACTCAACACCTGAGTAGTCAATCTTCATTGAAGCATACTTGTGAAGTACATTCAGTGACGACCATGTATCTACCAACACACAGGTGAGAGTAGTTCCTTTACATTCCATCAAAATATGTAACACCTTGGTATGATTTCTTCCTTCATGAGGGAGATCAGAGTCATTAAAACCCAGACCATTACTGGAGGTAATTCTAGCACAAACACCTTAGAATTTATTTATGAGATTTCCTGAGGGACAAGTCAAAAGCTTCATTAAAGCAATACGGTGCGCCTCATAATCTCGAAGCAAGGATAAAATGGAAATCTTTGATGGGGTATGACTCAGTTGATCAATGATACGTTAGTAACTTTTTCTGATATACCTTATCACTTCCTTTATAACTTTAGCTATATCCAAACTTGGAGGATGAGCT
Source organism: Vicia faba (assembly GCA_948472305.1). Classification (NCBI taxonomy): domain Eukaryota; kingdom Viridiplantae; phylum Streptophyta; class Magnoliopsida; order Fabales; family Fabaceae; genus Vicia; species Vicia faba. The sequence continues at coordinate 265,087 of CATIWC010001033.1, forward strand.
ATAGTATTCTACACGGGCTTCTGGTTGTCCACCAGCACTTGTTTACCCTTAGCTTTTGCCCATGCGTCAACATTATCTTGAGCACCTTATGGTGATAAATCCCTACCGCTTCTTTTCATCCTTCCAATGCTAGCAAAATTACCAACATTCAAATTATCCTGCATTGACGACTTTTCCTCAAAAGACTCTTCTTCTTGCTTCACCCCATAATAATAAACATATGCACCATAATGCCACGACACAACCCTCTCGAAGGAATAAGGGATAGGACCAAGCAATGTAGTTATCAATGGAATTGGTCTAGCTGGTGCTGGAATATTTAAGGGAGTATAAGGGATGGAAATCACATCAATATCTTTCTCTTCACCCTTCTTATCTTTAACAATTCTGTCAACCTGAAGATCACCGTTGTTGATCAACTTTTAAATTCCTGCTTTCAGATCATCACAACCTTCTGGTTGAACTTTACAATCACAAAAATTTATATTACAACCTAGACAAACACCTCTTTTGATCAGAAACTCTTTATTAAATGGTAACAAAGTTGTTCTCAAGTTCACGTCCATTATCTAATTCAAACTTTCCATATCTTCCACAATAACATTAATATTTGCTTTTGTATGGGTAGGCATTGGGTTCTAAAGGAAATTGGGACCTTGGTCTAGAGTGAACTGAATAGCTTTTGAATCCAACAAATCATGTACTTTGTACTTTAACGCCATACAATTTTTCATATTTTGGCCTACACCACTAGAGTGAAATTTGCACCGGGGGTTAGAATCATAATTTGAATGGATTCTCTCAAGAGGAGGAAGCATGTTTCTCAAATTAACTAATTTGAGTTCGAGCAGACATTGCAGTAGTTGATAATAGGGCATTGGAACCGGGTCAAACTTCCTTTCAGGCCTAAGTTGCCAAGGAGCATTTTGTTGTTTGTGGTATTGAGGACGTTGTTGTGGTGGTTGAGAAGAAGGTATAGTTACAACATTTACTTGTTGTTGGACTCTTCCTTGGCCTCCTTAAGAATAAAAAACATTGGTTTCCCCTTCATTCTTCTTAGGATAACCAGTGAATGGTTGAGCAACTGGTATAGTTACAACATTTACTTGTTGTTGGACTCTTCCTTGGACTCCTTAAGAATAAACAACATTGGTTTCCCCTTCTTTATTCCTAGGATAACTAGTGAATGGTTTATTTCCGTTCCCACTTGCAGAACTTCCAATACTAGCAGATTGAATCTTTGTTTCCTTCAGACTACTCTCAATGCATTCTCCATACATTACCATCTCAGTGAAACTGCCGAATGTATTGCAAGCCACATAGTAATGTCCCTGAAGAGTACGGGTGAACATATTAATCATTTCTCTTTCCATCATCAGTGGCTAAACCCTTGTAGCAAGTTCACGCCATTTCTGGGCATACTCCTCAAAGGTCTCATTAGGTCTCTGAGTCAAATTTTACAGTTGAGTCCTGTTTGGTGCCATGTCAATATTGTATTGATAATGTTTCAGAAATGCCTCAACCAGATCTCTTCAACTCTTGATATAAGTCCTATAGATCTGCATGTATCATTTCAACGATGTCCCGGACAGGCTATGTTGGAAGAAATGCATTAGCAACCCTTCATCTTCAGAATGCACCAACATCTTATGGTAGTAAGCTTTTAAATGGGTCTTCTGGCATGTAGCACAGATATACTTGTCAAAAACGGGAACCTTGAACTTTGGCGGAACACTTAACCCTAACACCAGGCCTAGATCTGTGATGTCCATTCCCGACATTCTTTTTCGTTCAGCAACCTTCAATCTCTTCTCTAGCATACGATACTTGTGATCTTCAACAGGAAAACTTGCTTCGCTGTTATGCATAGAATACATGTTCTCATTACAATCCATTTCTAGATCTTATAACCAAGGATTCCTTTTGACATCCAGATGTCCCAACATCTCGCAAGCAATGAAATATGTCTCTGGTGGTGGTGGTGGAAAATTACCATGATTGACATGTAGACCCTGATTACGAGAATAACCATTAACATTCAATCCACTGATGTTCAGGTCAGTCATAGTACGTGGTTGTACCACAGATATGTCTTCAAACATTTCCTCATGATGTTCCTCTTCACTACGAGGACTCTCAACAAGTGCCCTTAACTCCTGTTGGCCACGATTCATGTTGGTAATAATTTCTATAAACTGAGCCATTTGTGTCTTCATCTGAACCTTAATTGTTTCCAAATCATCTTGTACTTTCCCCATTTGTTTATGTTGATTACTACTTATGAAATAACGGTGAAACGTTGGATTTGTAATCTCAACTAAATAAAAAGTAGAATCAAGATAAGAACACCAACAGGAAAACTTGCTATGCATGAGATATATGGATGCATGAGTGCATGTAATGCATGTAATGACATGTTTAAATATTTCTAGGGTCCTAGAAAATTGATTCAAGTTTTTTAGGCAAGAGCAAGAGACAAGGTAATGAACACCAATAAGTCAAATTCTCATTAAACTAGAACAAGAAGGAGTATAAGTAGTTTAAACATTAGTACCAAAAGTAATACAATGACAAATAGGAGATCACATCAACAGACCTGATGGTGATCTTCAGAACAAGAAAAAAAACAACACTTAAACACCTAACTCCGGATAACTCAAAAATCCTTGTCCCTCAAGTTGAAATTTGAGTTTTTCAATCTCCTTTATTGCTTGTGCTATGTGAATATTACTTCCCTTGAGCTGAGTCTCTACTACAAGCTTTTGGGTATTCTCTTCTTCAAATTGGGAACCTTTGGCTAGAAGATGCTTCTCTAAATCTTCAACCTTGGCCTTGTACCTCTTCTCCATGTTAGCCTTGAATGCTTTGAGGATCTCATATTCTTGGAACTTCTGTTTGAACTTCTTTTTAATCTATGCAATAACTTTATGGTAATCTTCGATAGAAACAAAATTGTCTACAACCCTTGATATTTTCTTTACAACCCCTAGCGTCCCTCCCTTGAACCTTTGGAGTTTGTAGGCTAGTTGAGTTCTGTCTTGGATTTCCACAAGATACTTTACCACCATAGTCTCATGTTCCTCAAGCAATTGTAGATTTTGAGCATGCACTTTCTCATAGTCTCCTTTTGGCACGACATCAGGTTGATCAGGCTCTTGAGGGTACAAATGCTCTTCTACAGAAAAAGGCCAATGACGATCTTTCTTTCTTTATTTAATCCACTGAATATAAGGCGCATAAGCTAGGGGATCTTTCTTACCAAATTATTATCATACTTCGAAGGGAATGCTTTTCCAAGCTTTTATAGCCTTATCTATCCATCCAATTCCATCAGGTACATCATAGAACAATGTTTCTCACACATCTACTTCTTCAATTGGTCCCCTCAAAGAATATGCCAATTGTCTTCGAGAAATAGTTGGATTATAGTTAATGCCACCACTTATGCCCATGAGAAGTGCATTAGGGAATTCTTCACAATAGAAGATTACTTCTCGACTCTCTTTCTTGAAGAAACTGTGCTTATACAAGTAAATATCTTTGGAGGTGAGCCCCATTAGCCTTTGGGCCCACTTCAGAGTATGTTGAGTATCAACAAAAGCACCAAAACAAGGAAGATGACCTATGAACCACAAATACAACAACGTGGCATAACAATTAACAACTCCACCTTTTTCCTTGTAGCTTCATGAGTGTATGGAATGATAAACATATCCTAGGCGAGATGGCACAAGATTTTTCTGCATAAATATAATAATGACATTCTCATCAACAAAGTTGATGTTATTAGGAAACCGAACCATCCCATAAATTAAGCAAGCTAAGATAGCATTGAAACCCCTCCAATATTTTTTATCATCCTTGGCATTCCTTCAACAGAAAACTTAAGTAATAACCATGTACAGTTCCTTTTTTATTTAAGTTGGCCTTTATAATAGATTCCCCCTAATAAAGGGTGGTAGTAGTCTGAGCATCATCAAGTTTCTTCATAGAAGTATGGAAAGGTACTTGGTGCAATATAGGAATATCCAAGATGGTGGAATACTCTTCCAAAGTTAGTGCTAACAGATAATCGGGAACATGAAGCATCTCAGGGTACGATCATAAAATTGTAACAGAGCTTAGAGGGCATCTTTATGATACTCACTGAGATACGAATATAGATACATTATAATCCTTCCATAGTATTTTCTAAAAGGTTCAAAATTCTAAGGAGAAGACGTCAGGATAATAGGAGAAGATCCTCAAGAAATGGCGCAGGAAACTTGTAGACTATATGATATTTATGGTTGTTTTTCTTAGTATACATCTTTAAAAGCAACCTAACAACAAGATTCAAAGAATAGAAAACCTGGAAATAAGAAAACATGTATGTCAAAATGAGTGTTGTACCCCAAAATTTTCCCTCTCATTTTATCAAGATTTCCCCCTCACAAGACTCTTTGGACTCCAGACAAGATTAGGGTTTGCTCTGCTCAAGACATCTTGCACTAATGACCTGAAATTAGGGTTTGAGTTTGAACAAGGAATTTTGGGCTTATAATGTCCCATGTGACTTTCATACTTCATGTTGGACTTCTAAGATTGCTCATACCAAGTTTCAAGCCTTGAATCAAATTTTTGCCCAGTCAATTGGACAATTGACCTAAAAATCAACTTTATTGGGGAAAAAGTCAAATGTGGCCAATTTACAGTCAAAACTCATAATGTTTTATCCACATACACAATATAAACTCATATGAACCATTTGATCAAGTTTGAACCACAACTCCTCAAGAAATTTGATCAGATCATTAAAAGGGCAAAATGGTCATTTTTAGGGTTTTGACTGTATAAGGGCAATTTCTGATTTTTAACCTAGCCAATGGAAAATTGGGTTCAATTATGTATTCAAGGACTCAATGACATCATCTTGACCTAATCACAAGGTTCAAAAGATCTCAAAAGCATTGGATTGACAAATGAATTTTCCAGTCAACTGATTAAAAATCAACTGTACACTGAAAAGTCAAACTTTGACTTTTTGGTCAAAATCAAGTGCCAAGGATCATTTTTCATCAAGATGTGTCAAAACATGAAACTTTTTCACCAAGAAACCTAATTTTGAAAATTAGGGTTTAAGATTGAAAAATTTCATAACTTACAATTTTTCTAAGTTATGAAATTTTCTTATTTTTTTCCCAACTTTGCCAAACATTTTCACCATGATGAAATTGGATTCAAACAAAACATCCAAAATGAAAGTTGTAGTCCTCACAAATATATATAACTTTGATACACAAATTTTTCCAAAAAGATGCTTGGATCTCAAGTTATGATTTTTGGAATAAGGGTCCATGAAACTTTTAACTTAGTGAAATTTTGCCCTAGTTTAGGCAGGATTTTGACCTATCTTCATGGAAATTTTTCACCTAGTTCCAATTGGAATTTCAAAATGCATTTCAAAGATGGATTGTAGAGCATGTTACAAGATTTCCAAAATGTCAAAGAACTCTCCAAAATCATTTATGGTTAGGGAGAATCGAAGGTTTGAATTTGGCAAAAAGTCACTTTGATCCAAGGCATTTTTCATGTTGCTACAAATTGAAAATTCTATCCAGCCTTACTTGTACTTGCTCACAGGTCTTTAAACCCTTCCACACTAAAAAATTGAATGCAAACTCAATGGTTTAAGGCATTATTCGGATCAATGGAGGTTTACACAAGGGTTTAATCCATTTTTTGGCAAAAGGGCAACAATGCTATTTTCATAAAGCACAACTTTAGGCATTTTTGTTTCTCTTGAGCATTGGACCATTCTTTCAAAGCAAACAAAGTCCAAAAAGACAGGGAAAAGTATACCAACTCTTGGCAGACCCTAAGCTAGATGGTACAGCCCTTTGCATTGTCATTTCACACTTTTCTTAAAAGCCAAGTCAACTTGCAAAAACAAAGAGAACTCTGGTATCTGATAAAACCAAATTTTGTAACCATTCAAAACAAGTTTTGCATATTTCCTTAAGTCAGAAGCATGAGCTAACCACTTCTCAAGCCTTCCAAAACACCAAAACACCATCTTCTTGCAAAACAGGGCAGCTTCTGCAGTTTCACCTCCATCTCACAAACCACTCGTGTGTTTTGCCCCAAACCACTTCCAAGACACTCCATACAACCCACCTAAGCTCTCCCAACCATTGGCCAGTGACTGTAACTCCATTTAAACCCTTCACTATTTCTGAATTATGTTTGTGCAGGTTGACTTCTACAAGCTTATTCAAGCAAGTACAAAGCTAACTAAGCATTGGGGAAGGTCAGAGGATGTTCAGACAAGCTCACAAGCATCTCAGGCCTCACTGAAAGTCCCTCCATTGCCATACTCATGTTGAACTGAAGCAGGTATTTTCCAACTTTCTATCTCTCTATTTAGGAATCATTAAGCTTAGGTTTGTGAATAAAAGATGTAGTACTCATTGCCCTTAAGTTATACATATGCATAGATTTTATTTAAGTTAACTGAGTTGGTAGAATTTGATTGATGAACTTTCTGAAAAAGTTAGGATAGAAATTAGGGCCATAGAAATTCTCTCTGGTCTTTAAGAGTTAGATTAAGTTCTTTACATGGTTGGAATCGTGTTGGACAATGCTATAACTTTTGTGTTGTGAGTTTTTGCTTTAGAGCACGTATGCAGGATTTCCAGATTTGAAAATCAAGCGCGCGTTTTTGTTTTTCACAAGGTTGAAGATGAAGCAAGTGGGACGGGCCTGTGTTATTCCATGCTTTTGATACCCCCTTTGTGCTTTCTGCACCCCCCTTGGCCCCTTATTTTATATTTTCATATTTTTCATTTCTTTTTTAGTTTCTGATTTTATTTTATGTTTCTAAACATGAAAAATTATTAAAAATATTTGTCATGAATTTTCATATTTTTTTCTATTATTTTTATTATTATTTCTAACATAGAAATAATTACTTTTATAACATACTTTTATTTTCTTTAATAAAAACTTGTAAATAATACAAAAAAATATTATATTTGTTTATTTTTATTATTTATATACTTAAATAATATTTTTCTAACATATTTTTATTTTTTGACATTTGTATATATTTTTATTTTATTGTACATAAATAAATAATACATAATATATATATATACTTTCTTAAAACAAATTAGGGTTTCCACCCTTAATAAAAATAATATTTTTCTTATATTTGAAACATTAAATATTTTATTTTTACATACATAAAAATAATACAACAAACATTTTTGCATATTTATAATATATTTCCTATTTATTTAATTGTCCATTTAAATATTTTCTTATTTATTATTTGAATAAAGAATTCAATTTGGTTGTAATAATCTTAGGGTTTTAATTTCTTGCAAATAATCCCCTATTCAAAATTGTATCCCCCTCCCCATATCAATGTTGTAATAGTTGTAGATTTACCTTTACGCATTTATAGCTTTCAAATATGCCATGATAGAGATTAGGGTTTGTATGCAATATCCAAAATCAAACCAAATAGCTTGACTAAACACAATACAAAAATGCATGAAAAATGACAACATAATGCACACAAGCACCCCTAGTGTTTCATCCACTTGTTGCCTTAAAAATAACCTTGGTATGCATGCTAGGTGTCTTGGTAAAACAAAATCAAAACAAAAGATCATAGTCCCTCGATGACGCTATCTTGGTTGCCTATACAAAATGATCTAGTCCCTCAAAAAATTGCTAAAGATACTTAGCACTATTACTATCATGGTCAATACGATGACCCGCGTCTGTCCCGTTTAACATCCAAACACAAGGTTGTTTACCAAATGCAATGGTAAAACAACACCGTCAAAGGGTTAAAAATGTGTAGGAAAGATCTTTGAGTAGATAGGGTAGACAACTCTTAGTTACTTGATCAAAACTTGCAAAACATCCTTGCTATTTTCAAACACACATCACAACACAATTTCAAAATATTTCCCAAAACAAACTTTCAAACATTGAAACATTTTTCAAAAGACAAAACACCTTTGTATACATTCAAACGAGAATCATTAAAAAGGTTTCCACAACGATGGCCTCTTTTCAAAATACTTTCAAAACCACACACAAAAGCACCATTTCAAACAATTGAAAAGCAAAGGCAAGTGATCTAAAACAAGTAACTAAGAGCCCATGGAAAACCATGGATGAAAAGGGTGCTAGCACCTTCCCTTTTCATAATCTACCCCCCGAACCCAAGAAAACATCTCAAAAGTCTTTCTTGTGCTTTTTGACCTTTCCTTTGGATAAATAAAAAGTCAGTGGAGACTCTTGCTAAACCGAAACATTTGCGAACACAAACGCAAAACCTCAAGTCAGTTCTCCCACCGCATCATAGAACTCGCGACTCTGCTGGTGATTTATACAAAAGTGGGGTTATCTTAGTGTTTAGATCACCTTTACATGCTTTCATTGTTTTCCTTGATTGCTTTACATTTGGTTCTATTTGTTTGGGTTTGAATCCTCTACCCGGATTTGGGAAACATTCATAGGTAAATAGAAATACGTTGTGGAAATTGTGCGGGGTATACCGACATGGTTGAAGCAATAGCTATATTAGTGCGACATTTTTGTGGGTACCGATAGCCTTTGAGTTAATCAAAGAGAATACGGGGCCTTTGAGAAATGGCTTCAATGATCTATGGAGTTAGCAGAAACGGAAGGAAGGGAATAGGATACCAAGGTAAGCTTCCTACACCAAAGAATGTCATGGATTTAACCATTAAAAACACTCCTCTGAATTCACATTTTGTGTATGGTCACACACATGATATTAAATACACTAGCAGTAAGTACTCTGTGAAACCAAAATTCAACCAGAGTTTTGGTAAATCTAACAAATCAGGACCCAAGAAAATCTGGGTACCTAAGGATAAAATAATACATGTTGCAGATATCTTTAGCAGCAAATCAGAAACACCAGTCATGGTACCTGGACTCTGGCTGCTCGCGACACATGACGGGAAGAAGGCATATGTTCCAAAGCATGGAACTTAAGCCTGGAGGCCACGTTGGCTTTGGAGGCAATCAGAGGGGAAAGATAATTGGCTCTGGAACTGTAGGTAATGGAAATCTTCCCTCTATTAATAATGTTCTGCTAGTAGATGGACTAATGCATAATTTGTTATCCATAAGTCAGTTAAGTGATAACGGTTATGATATAATCTTTAATCAAAAATCATGTAAAGCTGTTAGTCAGAAAGATGGGACTATCCTGTTTAATGGAAAGAGGAAAAACAACATTTACAAAATCAAACTTTCTGAACTGAAAAGTCAGAATGTAAAGTGTCTTCTGTCTGTTAACAACGAGCAGTGGATCTGGCACAGAAGATTGGGGCATGTTAGTATGAGAAGAATATATCAGATTAACAAACTCAATCTGGTCAGAGGACTTCCTAATTTGAAGTTCAATTCAGATGCTCTGTGTGAAGCATGTCAGAAAGGCAAGTTTGCAAAACCTTCTTTTAAATCTAAAAATGTTGTTTCTACCTCTAAGCCATTAGAACTTCTGCACATTGACCTATTTGGACCAGTTAAAACTGCTTCAGTCAGTGGCAAGAAGTATGGGTTAGTAATCGTAGATGACTATAGCAGATGGACATGGGTAAAGTTCTTAAGACACAAGGACGAGTCACACTCTGTGTTTGTTACCTTCTGTAACCAAGTTCAGAATGAAAAGGATCTTAGAATCGTTAAAGTCAGAAGTGATCATGGTGGAGAGTTTGAAAACAAAGATTTTGAGTCATTCTTTAATGACAGAGGCATTCTGCATGATTTCTCTTGTCCTAGAACTCCCCAACAAAATGGAGTTGTAGAACGAAAGAACAGAACATTGCAAGAAATGGCCAGAACCATGATCAATGAGACAAACGTTGCTAAGATCTTCTGGGCAGAGGCAATAAACACAGCGTGCTACATTCAGAATAGAATCTCAATAAGACCTATTCTGGAAAAAGACTCCATATGAATTGTGGAAGAACAGAAAGCCCAACATTTCATATTTTCATCCATTTGGATGTACTTGTTTTATGTTAAATACAAAGAATTATTTGAACAAGTTTGACTCTAAAGCACATAAGTGTATTATGTTAGGATACTCTGAACGCTCAAGAGGGTACAGAGTATACAATACAGAAACACGGATTGTGGAAGAATCAATCAGTGTTCGTTTTGATGATAAGCTTGACTCTGAAAAGTCAAAGCAGAATGAAGTTTTTGCAGGTATGGAAATTGAGTTTACAGGTTCTGAAGACAAGTCATCAGAAGCTCTCAACACAGACACTCCTTCAACTTCTGAAAGGAGCACTGCTAGCAATCCTACAACAGCTGCTGATCAACCTCAGAAGAGATTACCCAGAAGCAGCTTGGATCACCCAGAAGAAACTATCTTAGGAAGAAAGGAAGATCCAATCAGAACAAGAGCAAGCTTCAGAAACTCTGAAGAAACCCTCATGGGACTTGTGTCTCTGATTAAACCTTCTTCTATTGATGAAGCACTTCTGGACAACGACTGGATTCTAGCAATGCAAGAAGAGCTGAATCAATTCACCAGAAATGACGTATGGGATCTTGTTCCCAGACCAAAAGGATTCAACGTCATTGGAACAAGATGGGTGTTCAGAAACAAGCTAAATGAACAAGGTAAAGTCATCAGAAACAAAGCACGACTGGTTGCACAAGGTTATGGTCAGCAAGAGGGGATAGACTATACAGAAACCTTTGCTCCAGTCGCCAGGTTAGAATCTATCAGACTTTTAATTTCATTTGCTGTTAATAGAGGCATCACTCTGTATCAGATGGATGTCAAAAGTGCATCCTTAAATGGTTATATAGAAGAAGAGGTTTATGTGCACCAACCCCCTGGTTTTGAAAATACAAAACATCCAGAACATGTTTTCAAACTAAAGAAGTCCCTATATGGTCTGAAACAAGCTCCCAGAGCTTGGTATGAAAGACTAAGTAACTTTCTGTTAGAAAATGAATTCACCAGAGGGAAGGTGGACACTACCTTATTCTGTAAGTCAGTTAAGAATGACATCTTAGTCTGTCAAATTTATGTTGATGATATTATTTTTGGATCTACTAATCCTTATCTTGGAAGAAAATTTGCTAAGTGTATGCAGGCAGAATTTGAGATGAGCCTCATGGGGGAACTGAAATTCTTTCTAGGAATTCAGATCAATCAAACTCCAGAGGGAACTTACATTCATCAGAGCAAATATATCAGAGATCTTTTGAAGAAATTTGACCTCTCAGAATGTAAGCCATCAAAGATTCCAATGCATCCCACGTGCATTCTGGAAAGAGAAGAGGTAAGAAAAAAGGTATAACAGAAAGTCTACAGAGGTATGATTGGTTCTCTCCTTTATCTGATAGCTTCAAGACCTGATATATTATTCAGCGTATGTATTTGTGCTAGATTCCAATCAGATCCTAGAGAATCTCACTTAACAGCTGTTAAGCAAATTTTCAAGTATCTGAAAGGTACTACTAATATGGGTTTGTTTTATAGAAAATCCAGTGATTACAGCTTAGTAGGCTACTGCGATGCTGACTTTGCTGGAGACAGAGTAGAGCGTAAAAGTACTTCTGGAAGCTGCCAGTTTCTGGGAGACAATCTGATCTCTTGGTCCAGCAAAAGGCAATCCACAATTGCGCTATCAACAGCAGAAGCTGAGTACATAGCAGCAGCAGGATGTAGCACACAAATGCTCTTGATGAAAAGTCAGCTTGAAGAATTCCAGATTTTTGAGAGTAACATCCATATACTCTGTGACAATACTTCTGCTATTTTCTTAAGTAAGAATCCCATTTTACATTCTAGAGCTAAGCATATAGAAATAAAACATCATTTCATTAGGGACTATATTCAGAAAGGAATTTTGAACTTAAAATTTATTGATACAGACCATCAATGGGCTGATATCTTCACTAAACCCCTTTCTGAAGATAGGTTCAATTTCATTCTGAAACATCTCAGCATGAAAATCTTCCCAGAGTGAAAATGTTTTAATTACATATATTATCCTTCAAAATGTATTTGTTTTACTGTGAACTTCTGATCAATCTCTCTTCAGAAAGAAAGAACATGCAGATTGTATCAGATGCTAGTCTTAAAGATCTGAGCGCTTCAGCTCAAGGATAGACGTGCTGATCACTAAATCAAACAAGTGTCATCCAATCATCAGCAAATATCTGAAGCAGAACGCGTGCACGCTTCTGAGAAGGCAAAACGCTGATTGGGTGCATTGAGACACATGTCTGGTAACCGTTTCAAGCATCTTTCTCAAATCCCCCAAAATCAGCAAGCATTAAATGAAAGTAATCATGTTTTAAAAACGTAATCATGATTTTATTTCTCTTTCTTGAAACCGTTTACACTTTCAAAATATTCTGAAATCTATTTAAGAACGTTAACTTCTCACATTAATCTTTTACAGTTTCTCATAATCTCTCAAATATTTTCTGCATTTTCTCTGTGTTCATCTCTTTCAAACTTAAACCAATTTTCTCAGTTTTTCTCAGAAAAACCCTAAGTGTGAACATGGCAACCTCCAGCAGTGCTTCTGCAGGTTCTCAGAAGAAAGCTTCCTCTGAACAGTACCAAGTTCCATTCATAAAACTCCTTACACCAGTGAAGAATCTAGAAGTGTTGTCTGAACTGATTATTGATTTTGGCAGTCTGAAAGAGAATGGTTTTGACTTGACAGAAGAAGTTAGGGCACAGAAATGGGAGAGATATTTTGACAGGTTGGTTGGACCAACATTCCCAATATTAGTCAAGGAGTTCTGGATTCATGCGTCCGCTTCAACGCATCAAGTCACCTCCTACATAATGGGAAAGAAGATTGTGATCACTGAGGATCACATAGCAAAACTGATTGGTTACAGTGGCGGTGGCGTCCGCTGTATTGATATGGCTGAAAGATGCTCTGACGTTGGTGTCATAGCACAACAGATTTTCACCCATGGGGTGCCCAGCAGAAAAATCAGAGACCTAAAGGATCACCACAGAGTTTGGGCGAAGATCATTCTGGGGTGTTTTAATCATAGGAAGCCAACAAGTTCCCCTGATTACATAAATATAGATCAGCAGTTTCTGATCTATTTTATCAATCAGAAGGTAAAAATCAACTTGGCCCATCTTCTGTTTAATCACCTCAGAACAAGCGTGAAGGAGACTAGGGAAGAAGAAAGAACAAAGAGGGATTGGATACCCTTTGGAAGGTTAATATCAAATATTTTGACTGAGAATAGGCTGATAGAGCACCTGATAGAAGCTCAAGAGTTAAGCACCATTGAACCAACTGTTGTCAAGCCTCTAAACACGAAGAATCTGAAGAAAATGAAATTAATAGAGAATATCAGAAAGGAACCCAGCGTTACTCCTATTGCTGACATCACCAGCAGAAGAGTCCCACTGAGTGACTTTCCATTATTTTCTGAGATAGAATCTAAACCAGTGGTGGTTCTCAGATACTTGGACGAGTGCAAGGCTGATGGTACAGATCCCAAGCTGAATATCAAAGATCTGCACCAAGCTCAACCAGAAGTCTCTCTGAAGAAGACGAAGAAAAGGAAGGCCCCTTCAGAAGGAACATCCCAGCAGACTCCCAAGAAAAGAGATGAAAATGATCAGAAGATGAATGAAAGGATGGATGTGCAGGATAGCAAGATAGATACAGTAGTCAGCATGGTGCACAAGCAGACTGAAACTGCTGATCAGATTAAGGCAATGCTGGAGACTCTGTTCACACGCTTTCCTCCCCAACCTTAGTTTTTCATTCATGCTATTTTCATGTTTTCTTTGCATATCTTCTGTACTGTTTTTGTCTGGCTCTGAATATTTTAATATAACAAGTTTTTCTGATCTAATTGTTTTAGCACATCACTTACACTTTTTGATTGCTGACAAAAAGGGGGAGAACAAGAATGATATTTTTCAATAACGGATTACTGAGATAAAAAGTCTCAAACATTCTAACTCTGATATTTTTGAATGTTTTCTTTTTTGCTTAAGTCTACAGGTACAAGAATGCTCTCTGATTCACTGAAGACCAAAGCTCTGATACTCTGATCCAAAGCAAAGCTCTGATAAAGCTCTGATACTCTGATCTGAAGCTCTGCTCTGATATTCTGATCTAAAGCTTCTGATAGTCAAAGCTCTGATATTCTGATGTTCAAAGAAAGTCAATAAAGATCTGATCCTGAAGAACTCTTGGAATTAAAAAGGGAAGTTATAAATTCAGGGGGAGTATCTCCGATCCCAACTCTCATATCTCTTTATCCCTTATCTTTGATAACTTCTTACTCTGATACATCTTATCATTTAGTTATCTCTGATACTTTTTCACGTTACTTTCAATTAAAAATATCTAGTTTTTGTCATGATCAAAAAGGGGGAGATTGTTAGAACAAAGTTTGAATCTACTACCCTAAGTTTAAGTTTTGATGATAACAAAATGAAAAGATGTATTAATTATGTGATTCATGTAAGAACTATTTGCTACCTAAAATATTAACTTTTATTTTGCAGAAACTCTGATAGGTATCAGCAGGAGTACACTTAATCAGCATCAGAAGATTGGTTATAAACATCAGCATCAGAAGATGCTATATCAGAATACCAGAATCAGAAGAACAACTCACGTGAATGCTGAAGCTTGATGAACAGAACTGCGCTCAACACTCTGATAAAGACAACAACAGTTCATCAGCACTTAAGCAGAGTCAGAATGAGCCAAAGCCAGAACCCGCTTTAAGTAGCAACGGTACTGTGCATTCAAGGCGAATTATTACCAACGGCATCATTCCAGACAAGATCTGCTTAATAAGGAATGTTTGTTATTGGCATTGAATCAAGGTTATTGCTCCAATGTTCAACAATTTCAGTGCTATATAAACAAGACAATGAAGATTGAATTGGCTAATGCTCTACATCAATTTACACGCCTAAAAGCTATTCATCATCTTCTCATTCTCAGTTTTCTAAAAGCTCCAAAAAATCCTTACTCAATATTTTAGCAATCTAGTTTCCATAAGCTTAAGTTGTGTAATGTCACAGTTGTGATAAACAGTTTTGTAGAAAACATTCACACACCTAGATTTCTCTTCTTTGTAAGAAAGTGATTCCTTGACAAACCGGTTTGTAGTTTACATCAAGAAGGCTTTAGCAGTTGTTAAAGCAGATTGTAATATTCAGTTGAATATAGTGGATTAAGACCTCGTTGGAGAGAGGCGAAATCACCTTGACGGGTGGACTGGAGTAGTTTGAGATCAAATGAACCAGGATAAAAATATCGTGTTCATTGCATTGATTTTCAGTTTTACAATTCAACCCCCCTTCTTGTGTTTTTCACTTCTTCAGGGACATCCTCCACTCATTTCACACACGAACAATGAGGAAAAAAGGTGTTCTCATGTGTTGTACTCCTCTTCTAGCAAGGTGGTTTATTTCTCACCTTCCCCAGTCAGTCTTGAAGAATGAGCAAGGCTTGAGGTGGTCACAACGGTGGATGACTCTTACACATTCAGATGTTCATTGGTGTTCTCGGTCCTGAGAAAATGTCATCATCATTGATCGTTATGGGGAATTACCTAATGTCCCACTACTTGGCATTAGGGGAGGCATCACCTACAATCCCTGCTTGGCTCTGAAACAATTTGGTTATGCCCGAAGGGATGGCCCTCATGACATGCTGATTCTAGACTTGGTTTTTGACTTCGACAATGATGCTCAAGGACTCTGACAAAGGTTCATCTGAGCTTGGAGGATGCCCAACAAGGTAGACAGTAAGACACTGGGACACAAGAATTCCATCCCCCTTGAGCCTTACCTCAAGTGGGTACGAACCTGCGCCCAGAGTCTTATGATGCCTTACCCCTACATTCTCCCCGTGATCAGAGAGCCTGTTATAGAAGGAGAGGTTCCATACATCCTCCCACATCCTGACATTCCAACATCATTAATAGATTTGCAAAGGAGTTGGGTACAGCTCAAGGGAGAACGCAATACTTTTGAAGCCCAATTCTACGCCAGTGAGAAGAAGGTTTTGGAACTTACTCGTCAACTCCATGAAGAGAAGACTCTCAACACCTACATTGCACCAAATAGGATGCACAGCGTCTTTTTACCTTAGAATTTTGTATTATTTTGCCCATGGGGAATTTATTTACTAACAATTATATCTTATTAATATGACGTGTGTTCTTTTTTCTTTGCAACAAATTTGAATTTCTGAATCCTTGAATGCATTACATGAATACATATCATTCATCATATGCATAAACAGGTCTTCACATCAGGTTTCCTTATCTCTCTACTGTTTATTTCAGCAAGATGGATATAGAGCAGACGGTCAAAGACCTACAAGCGCATAATTCACAGTTCCAACAACTCCTCATGACCTTGACAAAGGGTCAGGAGGATCTTAAAGCACTGTTAGAGAAGGAAAAAGAGAAAAAGAAAAAGAAAAGAGTTGGTGTGGCCACCATGGGAAGAAGATTTGAGAACCAAGCAAGAAGGGTCCTGGATTTCCCCTCAACATCTGATGAAGGGGTTGGCAAAGGTAAAGGAGCAGTCGTGCAATCTGAGTCTGAGGAAGAAGAAGATGAAGAGGATGAAGATTATTATGAGCAGCAGTAACCTCCTGCAGACGGCAAATACAAGAATCTGGAAGAGCGTCTGGCAGCTATGGAGGTGCAAAGAGTGCATGGGCTGGATTTCGAAGAGTTAGGTTTGGTTGCTGGGATTGTGATTCCCCCTAAGTTCAAGGTGCCTATATTTGCTATATACGATGGTTTGTCTTGTCCAAAGATGCATCTGCGGTCTTACATTAGAAAAATTCAACCTCATTCTTTTGATAAGGATATGTGGGTTCATTTCTTCCAGGATAGAATTTCGGGTACGCAGTTAGATTGGTTTTACGAGCTAGAGAGGTCTGATGTGCACAATTGGGAGGATTTGGCTGCTGCCTTCTACAGACAATATCAGTATAATGCGGACCTAGCACCTACTCGTACTCAATTACAGAGTATGGTTATGGTCTCTAATGAAGGCTTTAAGGAGTATGCCCAGAAATGGAGGGACTTGGCTGGAAGGGTGCAACCACCATTGTCTGAGAGAGAGCTTGTGGATATGTTTTTGGGGACCCTGTTGGGTCCATTCTTTAATCACTTGATCAGAAGTTCATCGACGGGGTTCACCGAGTTAATTCTGACTGGTGAAAGAGTTGAAGCTGGAATCAAGAGCGGAAAAATTCAAAAGGATGCATCTAGTTCCGTTGCTATCAAGAAGACCTTTCCGGCCAAGAAAGAGGTATCAGCTGTATACTCTCAGAGAAGTTAAGGAAGAGTTGAGCGCTGGCCAGCAATGGGAGCTGTAATGATTCAGAAGTCTGCAGCCGATCAACCTCGAATCAGTCAACCCAGAACCAACCAAACAAGAGTGGAAAGACCTGCACGATAATTCACTCGGATCAACATGAGACCTGCTCAGGTTCTCCCTCATTTGTTGAAGTTAAACCTTGCAAGTTTGAAAGAGGCGCAGAAGAATCCAAATACATCCTCTCCTTACTACCATGCAAATGCTAAGTGTGCCTATCATTCAGACAGCCTGGGGCATGACACCAACAATTGTTGGGCCCTCAAAAATAAGATCCATGACTTGATAGATGCCAAAGAGGTGGAACTCGACGCCCCTGAAAAGCCTAACGTGATATATGCTCCAATGCCAAAACATGGTCACAATGTCCATGATGTTGAACAAGATCTCTATGTTGCTACTGTTGATAATTTGATGACTTTGTTACCAATGATCAAGATGAATCTGTTGAAAGCCGGGATTTTCCTGGGCTGTGAAAAAGATTGCCACCTTTGTTTGTCCTTACAATCTGACTGTTCGTTGTTGAAGTTAGGCATCCAACGCCTAATGGATAATCAAGAAATCCTCTTTGAGAAAATTCTTGTTACTCCGACTCCTATCAACGATGTTGCTATACTTACCATTTCCGCCAATCTTTCCAAGGTCTCCAAAAGACCTGTTAATATTACATCCGATCCAAATATTGTACCTATGAAGATAATTATGCCGGGGCCTATCCCATACAAGTCCAACAAATCAATATCGTTGAATTATGGAGGAGATATCTTCTACCACGGTGTTAAGCAGATTGAATCATTTGAAGAAAGTTCCGATAAAGAGACTCCTGACATAGGAAATATTGCTGGGCCGAGTAAAATCACCCGCAGTAGAAGAATTTTCTCTCCGGAAATTGCTCCCCCCAGGGCAATCTTCAGACCCTTAATTTCTCCCAAGGTTACTCTTGAGCCAGTCAACATATTTGTACGAACTCCAGTCATTGAAGAAATTGTAACTCCCGTAGTGGTACCCTCTGCTGTTGCTGCTGATAAAGGTAAGGGGATCCAAGAAGCGCCCATCAGGACGAGGGCTCAGCCTTTAGTCATCCCCGAGACCACTCAAAAGGAAATGGAGGAGATTTTAAAAATAATTAAGAAAAGCGACTATGATGTCGTAGAACAACTGGGGCAAACCCCTTCAAAAAACTTTATGTTGGCCCTGTTGCTCTGTTCCGAAGCTCATGCCAAAGCTTTGATCAGATTCTTGAAGACGTCCCATGTGCCCCAAGAAACCTCCGCTGACCAGTTCCAGGAGTGTGTAGCTAGCGTAAGAGCCGACAACGGTCTTGGCTTCTCCGATGCCGATTTAACATCTAAGGGGAGAAAGCACAATGACGTGTTGCATGTCTCGGTAGAATGCATAGGGACTACTCTCACACATGTTCTAGTGGACATTGGTTCATCGCTGAATGTCTTACCAAAGAAGGCATTGGATATACTAGATTGTGAAGGTCTAATTTTGAAGCCAAGCAACATCATTGTCAGAGCCTTTGATGGTTCTAAACGGATGGTCCACGGGGAGGTGGACATCCCGATTAAAGTGGGTACTGAAACCTTCAAATCCATATTCTATGTCATGGACATCCATCCCTCCTACTCTTGCCTGTTTGGAAGACCCTGGATTCATCATGCTGGAGCCGTTAAATCTACTCTTCATCAAAAGCTCAAGTACCCTGTCCAGGGGAAAATTGTGACAGTTCATGGTGAGGAGGAATACATGATAAGCCATCTGAATTCATTCCGCTATGTTGAATTAGATGGTGAATTCATCGAGACCCCCTTTCAGCACTTTGAAGAGGTTTATCCTGAAGTTGCGGTAGCCAAGACAATGACTTATGTGCCCATCATTACCAAACCTGTGTCTCGAATTTCATCCCTCAAAGATGCGAAGGCTTTGATTGAGGAAGGAGGAAGCACAGTATGGGGTCAGCTGCCAGATTTTCCTTACAAGACAGATATATTCGGCTTGGGTTTCACTGCTGCTAGTCAGAAGTATGTGCGTCGCTCCTGGGCTGGAGGACCACCGGTGAAGATCACCCATCATGGATTCAGTGCTTTGGAGGATGGTGAAGAGGAGAGCAATCTTGAAGACTGGATTTTCCCTACTGTTGAAGAAGGCTTGTGCAATTGGGAGACAAAGGACTTTATTCCCGTTACTTTCATCAATCAGTAATTTATCTTTCAAACATTTCTGTTGGTTTGTAATAATTCCTAAACAATTCGTACACTTTTAACCTTGTGCTTTACCCGAGGCATATAGGTCCATTTGTAAGGGTTTGATTTTTCATCTTCATATGCCATTTTAATGAATCATGGACGTTTTCATATATAAACTTTTGTGTTCATTTTCTTTCCTTTTACATTTTATTTGTTTAAAGGTGGATATCCCTTACACACACCCACACTCACCAATGCAGGTACCCTTCCACTCCGGATTCCATGGGTAACAATTATGCTATGGCCTTCGGTGACTCTGAAGATCTGGTCAATCATGCCGAATACGAAGGTGATGAAGACTGTGAAGTGGCTGGAGAATTAGCTAGACTACTGCAACAGGAAGAAAGGGCTATTCTACCTCACGAGGAGTTGTTAGAGACTATCAACTTAGGAACAGAGGAAGACATAAAAGAAGTTAAAGTGGGTGGCAAACTAAAGCCATGTGTCAAAGAGCGCTTAGTTCAGCTATTGAATGAATATGCTGAGATCTTCGCCTGGTCCTACGAAGACATGCCAGGGCTTGATACAGATATTGTGGTTCACCGTCTCCCTACAAGAGAAGATTCTACACCAATTAAACAGAAAGTTCTCCACATGAGGCCCGACATGTCTGAAAAGATCAAAGCTGAAGTGATGAAGCAGTTTAATGATGGCTTTCTTGCAGTTACTTCCTATCCATAATGGGTTGCTAACATTGTGCCCGTGACTAAGAAGGACGGCAAAGTCAGGATGTGCATGGATTACAGATACTTAAACAGGGCTAGCCCTAAAGATGATTTTCCACTACCGCACATTGACATCTTGGTTGACAATACAGCTTAGCACAGGGTATTTTTTTTATGGATGGATTTTCATGGTATAACCAGATAAAAATGGCCCCTGAAGACATGGCGAAAACTACTTTTGTTACACAGTGGGGTACGTTTTGTTATAAAGTGATGCCATTCGAACTGAAGAATGTCGGGGCAACCTATCAACGTGCCATGGTGGCTTTGTTTCATGATATGATACATCATGAGATAGAGGTATACGTATACGACATGATAGCCCGTTCACAAATGGAAGAAGAACACCTCAACCATCTGCAAAAGTTGTTTGTCAGGTTGAAAGAGTACAAGCTCAAAATGAACCCTAACAAGTGCACTTTCGGAGTCAAGTCCGGTAAGCTTTTGGGTTTTATCGTCAGTAACAAAGGCATCGAGGTTGATCCTGCCAAAGTCAAAGTTATAAAAGAAATGCCTTCCCCTCGCACTGAGAAGGAGGTCAGAGGTTTTTTGGGACGCCTAAACTACATTGGAAGGTTCATTTCTCACCTAACATCTACCTGTGAACCAATCTTCAAGCTGTTGAAGAAAGATCAGGTGGTTAAATGGAATGATGACTGTCAAGTTGCTTTCGATAAAATCAAGGAGTATTTGCTAGAACCTCCTATCTTGATGCCACCCGTCGAAGGAAGGCCGCTAATCATGTATCTGACCGTCCTGGAGAATTCAATGGGGTGCGTATTCGGCCAACATGACGAGTCTGGCCGAAAAGAGCATGCCATTTACTACCTTAGCAAAACGTTTACCGACTGTGAGACTCGATACTCACTGCTCGAGAAAACTTGTTGCGCTTTGGTATGGGATACTCGCCGGCTAAGGCAGTATATGTTGATGCATACCACTTTGCTGATCTCTAAGATGGATCTGATCAAGTACATCTTCGAGAAGCCTGCTCTATCCAGAAGAATCGCTAGATGGCAGATGATCCTCACCGAATATGATATACAATACACGACACAAAAATCCATAAAGGGGAATGTATTAGCCGATCATCTGGCCCATCAAGCTGTCGAAGATTACCAATCCATGAGGTTCGACTTTCTCGACGAGGATATCATGACTTTGGACAACATTGAAGAAAACAGACCATATGACGGACCTGAACAAGGATCCCGATGGACCCTGTACTTTGATGGTTCCTTCAACGCACTGGGCAATGGTATCAGCGTGGTACTTATTTCTCCAGAAGGTTGCCATACACCTTTCACTGCTAGACTTTGCTTCAGCTGTACCAACAACATGGCCGAGTATGAAGCTTGTATCTTTGGTCTCAAGGCTGCTATTGACTTAGGAATCAAATCTTTGATTGTATTTGGGGACTCAACTTTGGTTATCAGTCAAATCAAAGGAGAGTGGGATACTAAACATCCAAACCTCATCCCTTACAAAGAACATGTCTTGACATTGTTACCACATTTCGAGAAGATTACCTTCGAGCATTTCCCGCGAGATGAGAATCAGTTAGCAGATGCGCTAGCTACAATGTCATCCATGTTTAAAATTAACTGGGATAATGAGGCTCCTCAAATCACCATTGAGCGAATGGATGAACCTGCACATTGTCACGAGATTAATACCAAAAAAGTAGTGGACCGACCTTGGTTTCATGACGTCAAAAGGTATCTCGAGGCTCAAGAATACCCTGAAGGAGCTTCTGTCAACGACTAAAATTTTCTAAGGAGGTTCTCAGCTAAGTTCTTCCTGAGCAATGGCATCATATACAAGCGTAATCATGATTGCATTCTGCTCCATTGTGTGGACAAGGTTTAAGCTGAGCAGATCATGGCTGAACTGCACAATGGTACCTTTGGCACTCACTCAAGCGGACATACGATGGCTAAGAAGATTCTACGGGCGGGCTATTATTGGTCTACCATGGAAGCTGATTGCCATCAACATTCCCGTACTTGTCACAAATGCCAAATCTACACTGACAAGGTACATATACCTCAAGTTCCTCTCAATGTCTTAACAGCTCCTTGGCCATTCTCTATGTGGGGAATCAACATGATTGGAGAGATCAAGCCTACAACATCCAATGGACACTGATTCATCCTAGTGGCCATTGATTACTTCACCAAGTGGGTCGAAGCAACGTCCTTCGCATCCGTTACCAAGAATGTTGTTGCCCGCTTTATCAAGCAGAACCTCATTTGCCGGTATGGTATCCCGGACAGGATTATCACTGACAACGGTACAAACCTGAACAATACTATGATCACTGCCCTGTGCGAGCAGTTCTAGATTCAACATCACAGTTCATCTCCCTATCGGCCAAAGATGAACGGTGTTGTCGAAGCTGCGAACAAAAATATCAAAAAGATCATTCAAAAGATGACAGTCACCTACAAGGACTGGCATGAGATGTTTCTGTTTGCTCTACATGGGTACCGTACCACGGCACGTACATCAACTGGGGCAACACTCTATTCTTTGGTATACGGCATGGAAGTTATCTTACCTATCGAGGTTCAGATTCCCTCCTTGAGAATAATGAAGGATGCTGGTTTGAGTGAAGACGATTGGATTAAAACCCGGCTTGATCAACTTAACTTGATTGACGAAAAACGACTTACTGCTGTTTTCCATGGTCAGACATATCAAAAACAGATGATCAAGGCTTTTGACAAGAAAGTCAGACGCCAGGTATATCAAGTCGGGGACCTTGTAATCAAGTGGATCATCTTACCGCAAAGTGATCCCAGGGGCAAATGGACTCCTACCTACGAAGGACCATTCGTGATTAAAAACATATTTTTTGGTGGGGCAATGATCCTAACCATCATGGACGGTGATGACCTGCTGCACCCTGCGAACGCAGACATAGTCAAATGATACTACGCATAAACGACCCGACAAGTTGAAAACCCGAAAGGGAGACTTGGGAAAAAATGGGCATCCCGATGAATCGAAAACCCGAAAGGGCGGTTCAGGCAAAAATTAGGGATAAACAAAAAAAATCTGTACACCCGGCAAGTTGAAAACCCGAAAGGGCGACTTGGGCAAAAAAGGGTTTCCCGGTGGACTGTAAACCCGAAAGGGCGGTCCAGGAAAAAGTTAGGGAATTAAAGCGTATGACTATGTCTCGTCGGATCACTTTAAGGACAATCTCTTCACATACAAGCTTCGGGCTCCTGATCAATCTAATCATCATCGGACGAAGCAACGAATGGATAAGATATCCAGAGTTACAAAGGCTATAGCAGAATGGGAACCCCATGGAATTTTTTACATAGCCATCTTTCTTTGTATAATTTTTCTCAATTTTTATGATAACATTCTCTTACTAGGATGTCTGTCTCCTTTGTACAAAATACTTACACAGAGTTAATACAAAAATACTTCAAAGTGCAGAAAACTATTTGCCTGTTCTTTTTTCTTTACACTTGTGTTTTATTTGAAAACGTCCAATGATTTATTAAATAAGCATATGCATTTGAATATAATCACTGTTTACAGATAAACAAAATATGGAAGAATAATTACTAACAGGTTGAAAGGATAGGAAAACGTCTTTAGGCTATTCCAAGAGAAATCCCCTGCAGCACATCATCTGGATCCCCAATGGAACTACAACCTTGAAATACATTATCCCTATCAGAATTAAATTTCAACCTCCCTGCCAGAGTCTAGTCTTCAAACTCCAAATCCCCAGTGGAGTCACATTTCAAATCCTTAAATTCCCATCAGAGTTAAGTTTGCAAACTCCCAATCCCCAGTGGAGCAAAACTTTGAGTCATAAATCCCCAGTAAAGATGAAACCTTCTTCCCTAACGGAGTCAAATTTACAAATATCAATCCACAACAAAAACCATCCAGTTTTCTCCAGATTCCCCAACAAGTTATCTTAAAATCTGAGAATCAACCAGATGACAGTTATCTTTTATCCCCAACCTCTGGATAATTTCCCAGTAGATTGGCATACAACCCAAACTCCTGAACTTTCTCCAAACAGGAATAAACCTCTTCCCCCAGAGTCTTGAACTTACCATCCAGCAGTATAGCTACTCCCTAACAGAATGAAGATTCTCATTCTTAACTCCCCAGTTTGAAGTCCCCGGGGATTTATTTTCCCCAAGCAGGCTCCCTAGGAAAATCGTGAAGGATTCCCACATCCCCGCAGAAGTTGTCAAAGTTCTTGTTAATCCCCACTAGTCACCAAGGATTTCTCATCCTCAGCAATCAAAGATTTTGAATCTCCAACAGCAGTCATGGATTTATTTTCCCCGGCAGCAGTCAAAAGATTTCATTATCAGCAGCTATCAAGGATTTATTTTCCTCAGCAAGACAGCAAATCAGCTTACATGCGCATACATAACATTCATATATCATAAACATTGATAAAACACATTTTATTGCATCATACATTTCATGCAACATAACTTTATGTTTTAGCTAACATTTTACCCTTTTCAGGATAAGATTAAAAGCTATCTCTAACGAATATTCAAATTTCAGATACAGTATGGATACACCCCAGGCACGAAGGTCATTCTTTTACTCATTCAGAATTCAAGAATCATATACAGACTAGATACACCCCAGACACGGAGGTCATTCTTTTACTCATTCAGAATTCAAGAATCAAATACAGACTAGATACGCTCCAGACGCAGAAGCCATTCTATTTCTCATTCAGATTCAACTATCAACTTCAAGTCCAGATACACTCCAGACAAGGAAGTCATTCTGTCACTTATACAGATCCCAGTTACAGTACGGATACACTCCTAACACGGAAGTCATTCTGCTACTCATACGGATCTCAATTTCGGATACAGTCCAGATATGCTCCAGACACGGTAGCCCTTCTATCACTCATTCAAACCTATTCCCCAGCCCAGAGATGCTCCAGACACGGATGTCTTTCTGTCGCTTATTCAGATTTCAGATTTCGGATACAGTCCAGATACGCTCCAGACACGGTAGCCTTTCTGTTATTCATTCAAGAATCAAATACAGTTATAGCTCGGATACGCTCCATACACGGACGCCATTCCATTGCTCATACAGATCCAATCTCCAGATACAACTCAGATAAGTTCTAGATACGGATACCATTCTGATGTTCATTCTCCTAATTTTCAACAAACATCCTTGGATGGCATCTTTAAGCCCATCTCTAACAAGATTCAATCATCTCCAAATGGTATCTTTAAGCCCATTTCCTCAACCATAGTGTGACAAGTGCAAATTTATGGGCACTCTAGTGTCCAATCATCTTTTACCTTTGAGTCACGAAAGGCAAACTCGCCAATCTAACTCTTCAGGTTCAAGAAGATTGAACAGGGGCAGTTGTTGTACCCCAAAATTTTCTCTCATTTTATCAAGATTTCACCCTCACAAGACTCTTTGGACTCCAGACAGGATTAAGGTTTGCTCTGCTCAAGACATCTCCTTGCACTAATGACCTGAAATTAGGGTTTGAGTTTGCACAAGGAATTTTTGGCTTATAATTCCCCATGTGACTTTCATACTTCATTTTGGACTTATAAGATTGCTCATACCAAGTTTCAAGCCTTGGATCAAATTTTTGTCCAGTCAATTGGACAGTTGACCTAAAAATCAGCTTTATTGGGGAAAAAGTCAATTGTGGCCAATTTACAATCAAAACTCATAATTTTTGATCCACATCAACAACATAAACTCATATGAACCATTTGATCAAGTTTGAACCACAACTCCTCAAGAAATTTGATTAGATCATCAAAAGGGCAAAATGGTCATTTTTAGGGTTTTGACTATATAAGGGAAATTTCTGATTTTCAACCTAGCCAATGGAAAATTGGGTTCTAGTATGGATTCAAGGACTGAATGGCATTATCTTGACCTAATCACAAGGTTCAAAAGATCTCAAAAGCATTGGATTGACAGATGAATTTTCCAGTCAACTGATCAAAAATCAACTATACACTGAAAAGTCAAACTTTGACTTTTTGATCAAAATCAAGTGCCAAGGGTCATTTTTAATCAAGATGTGTCAAAACATGAAACTTTTTCACCAAGAAACCTAATTTTGCAAATTAGGGTTTAAGATTAAAAATTTTCATAACTTAGAATTTTTCGAAGTTATGAAATTTTCTTATTTTTTCCCCAACTTTTCCCAACATTTTCACCATGATGCAATTGGATTCAAACCAAAATTAAAACATGAAAGTTGTAGTCCTACACAATATCTATAACTTTGACTCACAAAGTTTTCCCAAAAGATGCTTGGATCTCAAGTTATGATTATTGGTATAAGGGTCCATGAAACTTTTAACTTAGTGAAATTTTGCCCTAGTTTAGGCAGGATTTTGACCTATCTTCATGGCAATTTTCAACCTAGTTCCAATTGGAATTTCAAAATTCATTTCAAATATGGATTTTAAAGCATGTTACAAGCTTTCCAAAATGTCAAAGAACTCTCCAAAATCATTTATGGTTAGGGAGAATCGAAGGTTTGAATTTGGCAAAAAGTCACTTTGATCCATGGCATTTTTCATGTTGCTACAAATCGCAAATTCTATCCAGCCTTACTTGTACTTGCTCACAGGTCTTTAAACCCTTCCACACCCAAAAATTGAATGAAAACTTAATGTTTTAAGGCATTATTCTGATCAATAGAGGTTTACACAAGGGTTTAATCCATTTTTGGCAAAAAGGCAACAATGATATTTTCATAAAGCATAACTTTAGGCATTTTTGTTTCTCTTGAGCATTGGACCATTCTTTCACAGCAAACAAAGTCCACAAAGATAGGGAAAAGTATAACAACTCTTGGCTGACCCTAAGCTAGATGGTACAGCCCTTTGCATTGTCATTTCACACTTTTCTTAAAAGCCAAGTCAACTTGCAAAAACAAAGGGAACTCTGGTATCTGATAAAACCAACTCTTGTAACCATTCAAAACAAGTTTTGCATATTGCCTTAAGTCAGAAGCACGAGCTAACCACTTCTCAAGCCTTCCAAAACAACAAAACACCATCTTCTTGCAAAACAGGGCAGCTTCTGCAGTTCCACCTCCATCTCACAAACCACTCGTGCGTTTTGCCCCAAACCTCTTCCAACACACTCCATACAACCCACCTAAGTTCTCTCAACCATTGGCCAGTGACTGTAACTCCATTTACACCCTTCACCATTTCTAAATTTTGTTTGTGCAGGTTGACTTCTACAAGCTTATTCAAGCAAGTACAAAGCTAACTAAGCATTGGGGAAGGTCAGAGGAAGTTCAGACAAGCTCACAAGCATCTCAGGCCTCACTGAAAGTCCCTACATTGCCATACTCGTGTTCAACTGAAGCAGGTATTTTCCAACTTTCTATCTCTCTATTTAGGAATCATTAAGCTTAGGTTTGTGAATAAATGATGTAGTACTCATTGCCCTTAAGCTGTACATATGCATAGATTTTATTTAAGTTAACTGAGTTTGGAGAATTTGATTGATGAACTTTCTGAAAAAGTTAGGTTAGAAATTAGGGCCAGAGAAATTCTCTTTGGTCTTTGAGAGTTAGATTAAGTTCTTTACATGGTTGGGATCGTGTTGGAAAATGTTTTAACTTTTGTGTTGTGAGTTTTTGCTTTAGAGCACGTATGCAGGATTTCCAGATTTGAACATCAAGCGCGCGTTTTTATTTGTCACAAGGTTGAAGACAAAGCAAGTGGGTTAGGCCTGTGTTATTCCATGCTTTTGACACCCCCTTTGTGCTTTCTGCACCCCCCTTGGCCCCTTCTTTTATATTTTCATATTTTTCATTTCTTTTTTAGTTTTTGATTTTATTTTATTTTTCTAAACATGAAAAATTATTAAAAATATTTGTCATGAATTTTCATATTTTATTCTATTATTTTTATTATTTTTTCTAACATAGAAATAATTACTTTTATAACATACTTTTATTTTCTTTAATAAAAACTTGTAAATAATACAAAAAATATTATATTTGTTTATTTTTATTATTTATATACTTAAATAATATTTTTCTAAAATATTTTTATTTTTTGACATTTGTATATATTTTTATTTTATTGTACATAAATAAATAATACATAATATATATATACTTTCTTAAAACAAATTAGGGTTTTCACCCTTAATAAAAATAATATTTTTCTTATTTTTGAAACATTAAATATTTTATTTTTACATAAATAAAAATAATACAAAAAACATTTTTGCATATTTATAATATATTGCCTATTTATTTAAGTGTCCATTTAAATATTTGCTTATTTATTATTTGAACAAAGAATTCAATTTGGTTGTAATAATCTTAGGGTTCTAATTTCTTCCAAATAATCCCCTATTCAAAATTGTATCCCCCTCCCCATATC
This sequence comes from Vicia faba, assembly GCA_948472305.1. Taxonomy (NCBI): domain Eukaryota; kingdom Viridiplantae; phylum Streptophyta; class Magnoliopsida; order Fabales; family Fabaceae; genus Vicia; species Vicia faba. Next base: position 293,885 of record CATIWC010001033.1, read on the forward strand.
AATGTTGTAATAGTTGTAGATTTACCTTTACGCATTTATAGCTTTCAAATATGCCATGATAGAGATTAGGGTTTGTATGCAATATCTAAAATCAAAACAAATAGCTTGACTAAACACAAGACAAAAATGCATGAAAAATGACAACATAATGCACACAAGCACCCCTAGGGTTTCATCCACTTGTTGCCTTAAAAATGACCATGGTATGCATGCTAGGTGTCTTGGCAAAACAAAATATCATAGTCCCTCGATGACGCTATCTTGGTTGCCTATACAAAATGATCTAGTCCCTCAAAAAATTGCTAAAGATACTTAGCACTATTTCTATCATGGTCAATACGATGTCACGCGCCTATCCCGTTTAACATCCAAACACAAGGTTGTTTACCAAATGCAATGGTAAAACAACACTGTCAAAGGGTTAACAATGTGTAGGAAAGATCTTTAAGTAGATAGTGTAGACAACTCTTAGTTACTTGATCAAAACATGCAAAACATTCTTGCTATTTTCAAACGCACATCATAACACAATTTCAAAACATTTCCCAAAACAAACTTTCAAACATTGAAACATTTTTCAAAAGACAAAACACCTTTGTATACATTCAAACGAGAATCATTACAAAGGTTGCCACAACGATGGCCTCTTTTCAAAATACTTTCAAAACCACACACAAAATCACCATTTCAACAATTGAAAAGCAAAGGCAAGTGATCTAAAATAAGTAACTAAGAGCCCATGGAAAACCATGGATGAAAAGGGTTCTAGCACCTTCCCTTTTCATAATCTACCCCCCGAACCCAAGAAAACATCTCAAAGGTCTTTCATGTGCTTTTTGACCTTTCCTTTGGATAAATAAAAAGTCGGTGGCGACTCTTGCTAAATTAAAACATTTGCGAACAAAAACTCAAAACCTCAAGTAAGTTCTCCCACCGCATCACAATGAGGTTAATGAGATGTTTCATGAATGGACTGGGATCAAGGCTTCCATAAACTAGACAACTACTATGCTGATAATAGAACCACGACCACATGTAACAGGATCAATGGTCCAAACCATTTCAGAATACAAAACAACCAAGTACAAAAGATCAGCATATGTACCTTTAAGGATAATTCCCACCCTACCCCATGGGTAAATTCTAATCATAATAGGGCTTCTAGAGACAACAAGGCTCATGAGTCCTCTATTCAAACACCTCGTCTCTACACAAAGGGTGGAAGACAAAGTCATTATCAAGAGAACCTCGTATGTGTGTAGTATCTCATGCATTCTCACACATGTCAAAGGAACACGATATTTGACAAGAGTATCCATGATAAACCTAGGTGTATACTGGCCTCGGTAATGGGCATTTTACCTCAAAGGGACACCCTCCCTCCAAAGAAGCATCACAGCACAATAGAAATACAGAATAATAGAACCAAGAATCCAGATGCAGATGAATGCACACATATATACATAAGAAGAATAAAAGAAATAAACAAATAAACATCCAAAGGAAAGAAGGAACATCCCAGCAGACTCCCAAGAAAAGAGATGAAAATGATCAGAAGATGAATGAAAGGATGGATGTGCAGGATAGCAAGATAGATACAGTAGTCAGCATGGTGCACAAGCAGACTGAAACTGCTGATCAGATTAAGGCAATGCTGGAGACTCTGTTCACACGCTTTCCTCCCCAACCTTAGTTTTTCATTCATGCTATTTTCATGTTTTCTTTGCATATCTTCTGTACTGTTTTTGTCTGGCTCTGAATATTTTAATATAACAAGTTTTTCTGATCTAATTGTTTTAGCACATCACTTACACTTTTTGATTGCTGACAAAAAGGGGGAGAACAAGAATGATATTTTTCAATAACGGATTACTGAGATAAAAAGTCTCAAACATTCTAACTCTGATATTTTTGAATGTTTTCTTTTTTGCTTAAGTCTACAGGTACAAGAATGCTCTCTGATTCACTGAAGACCAAAGCTCTGATACTCTGATCCAAAGCAAAGCTCTGATAAAGCTCTGATACTCTGATCTGAAGCTCTGCTCTGATATTCTGATCTAAAGCTTCTGATAGTCAAAGCTCTGATATTCTGATGTTCAAAGAAAGTCAATAAAGATCTGATCCTGAAGAACTCTTGGAATTAAAAAGGGAAGTTATAAATTCAGGGGGAGTATCTCCGATCCCAACTCTCATATCTCTTTATCCCTTATCTTTGATAACTTCTTACTCTGATACATCTTATCATTTAGTTATCTCTGATACTTTTTCACGTTACTTTCAATTAAAAATATCTAGTTTTTGTCATCATAAAAAAGGGGGAGATTGTTAGAACAAAGTTTGAATCTACTACCCTAAGTTTAAGTTTTGATGATAACAAAATGAAAAGATGTATTAATTATGTGATTCATGTAAGAACTATTTGCTACCTAAAATATTAACTTCTATTTTGCAGAAACTCTGATAGGTATCAGCAGGAGTACACTTAATCAGCATCAGAAGATTGGTTATAAACATCAGCATCAGAAGATGCTATATCAGAATACCAGAATCAGAAGAACAACTCACGTGAATGCTGAAGCTTGATGAACAGAACTGCGCTCAACACTCTGATAAAGACAACAACAGTTCATCAGCACTTAAGCAGAGTCAGAATGAGCCAAAGCCAGAACCCGCTTTAAGTAGCAACGGTACTGTGCATTCAAGGCGAATTATTACCAACGGCATCATTCCAGACAAGATCTGCTTAATAAGGAAAGTTTGTTATTGGCATTGAATCAAGGTTATTGCTCCAACGTTCAACAATTTCAGTGCTATATAAACAAGACAATGAAGATTGAATTGGCTAATGCTCTACATCAATTTACACGCCTAAAAGCTATTCATCATCTTCTCATTCTCAGTTTTCTAAAAGCTCCAAAAAATCCTTACTCAATATTTTAGCAATCTAGTTTCCATAAGCTTAAGTTGTGTAATGTCACAGTTGTGATAAACAGTTTTGTAGAAAACATTCACACACCTAGATTTCTCTTCTTTGTAAGAAAGTGATTCCTTGAAAAACCGGTTTGTAGTTTGCATCAAGAAGGCTTTAGCAGTTGTTAAAGCAGATTGTAATATTCAGTTGAATATAGTGGATTAAGACCTCGTTGGAGAGAGGCGAAATCACCTTGACGGGTGGACTGGAGTAGTTTGAGATCAAATGAACCAGGATAAAAATATCGTGTTCATTGCATTGATTTTCAGTTTTACAATCCAACCCCCCTTCTTGTGTTTTTCACTTCTTCAGGGACATCCTCCACTCATTTCACACACGAACAATGAGGAAAAAAGGTGTTCTCATGTGTTGTACTCCTCTTCTAGCAAGGTGGTTTATTTCTCACCTTCCCCAGTCAGTCTTGAAGAATGAGCAAGGCTTGAGGTGGTCACAACGGTGGATGACTCTTACACATTCAGATGTTCATTGGTGTTCTCGGTCCAGAGAAAATGTCATCATCATTGATCGTTATGGGGAATTACCTAATGTCCCACTACTTGGCATTAGGGGAGGCATCACCTACAATCCCTGCTTGGCTCTGAAACAATTTGGGTATGCCCGAAGGGATGGCCCTCATGACATGCTGATTCTAGACTTGGTTTTTGACTTCGACAATGATGCTCAAGGACTCTGACAAAGGTTCATCTGAGCTTGGAGGATGCCCAACAAGGTAGACAGTAAGACACTGGGACACAAGAATTCCATCCCCCTTGAGCCTTACCTCAAGTGGGTACGAACCTGCGCCCAGAGTCTTATGATGCCTTACCCCTACATTCTCCCCGTGATCAGAGAGCCTGTTATAGAAGGAGAGGTTCCATACATCCTCCCACATCCTGACATTCCAACATCATTAATAGATTTGCAAAGGAGTTGGGTACAGCTCAAGGGAGAATGCAATACTTTTGAAGCCCAATTCTACGCCAGTGAGAAGAAGGTTTTGGAACTTACTCGTCAACTCCATGAAGAGAAGACTCTCAACACCTACATTGCACCAAATAAGATGCACAGCGTCTTTTTACCTTAGAATTTTGTATTATTTTGCCCATGGGGAATTTATTTACTAACAATTATATCTTATTAATATGACGTGTGTTCTTTTTTCTTTGCCACAAATTTGAATTTCTGAATCCTTGAATGCATTACATGAATACATATCATTCATCATATGCATAAACAGGTCTTCACATCAGGTTTCCTTATCTCTCTACTGTTTATTTCAGCAAGATGGATATAGAGCAGACGGTCAAAGACCTACAAGCGCATAATTCACAGTTCCAACAACTCCTCATGACCTTGACAAAGGGTCAGGAGGATCTTAAAGCACTGTTAGAGAAGGAAAAAGAGAAAAAGAAAAAGAAAAGAGTTGGTGTGGCCACCATGGGAAGAAGATTTGAGAACCAAGCAAGAAGGGTCCTGGATTTCCCCTCAACATCTGATGAAGGGGTTGGCAAAGGTAAAGGAGCAGTCGTGCAATCTGAGTCTGAGGAAGAAGAAGATGAAGAGGATGAAGATTATTATGAGCAGCAGTAACCTCCTGCAGACGGCAAATACAAGAATCTGGAAGAGCGTCTGGCAGCTATGGAGGTGCAAAGAGTGCATGGGCTGGATTTCGAAGAGTTAGGTTTGGTTGCTGGGATTGTGATTCCCCCTAAGTTCAAGGTGCCTATATTTGCTATATACGATGGTTTGTCTTGTCCAAAGATGCATCTGCGGTCTTACATTAGAAAAATTCAACCTCATTCTTTTGATAAGGATATGTGGGTTCATTTCTTCCAGGATAGAATTTCGGGTACGCAGTTAGATTGGTTTTACGAGCTAGAGAGTCTGATGTGCACAATTGGGAGGATTTGGCTGCTGCCTTCTACAGACAATATCAGTATAATGCGGACCTAGCACCTACTCGTACTCAATTACAGAGTATGGTTATGGTCTCTAATGAAGGCTTTAAGGAGTATGCCCAGAAATGGAGGGACTTGGCTGGAAGGGTGCAACCACCATTGTCTGAGAGAGAGCTTGTGGATATGTTTTTGGGGACCCTGTTGGGTCCATTCTTTAATCACTTGATCAGAAGTTCATCGACGGGGTTCACCGAGTTAATTCTGACTGGTGAAAGAGTTGAAGCTGGAATCAAGAGCGGAAAAATTCAAAAGGATGCATCTAGTTCCGTTGCTATCAAGAAGACCTTTCCGGCCAAGAAAGAGGTATCAGCTGTATACTCTCAGAGAAGTTAAGGAAGAGTTGAGCGCTGGCCAGCAATGGGAGCTGTAATGATTCAGAAGTCTGCAGCCGATCAACCTCGAAACAGTCAACCCAGAACCAACCAAACAAGAGTGGAAAGACCTGCACGATAATTCACTCGGATCAACATGAGACCTGCTCAGGTTCTCCCTCATCTGTTGAAGTTAAACCTTGCAAGTTTGAAAGAGGCGCCGAAGAATCCAAATACATCCTCTCCTTACTACCATGCAAATGCTAAGTGTGCCTATCATTCAGACAGCCTGGGGCATGACACCAACAATTGTTGGGCCCTCAAAAATAAGATCCATGACTTGATAGATGCCAAAGAGGTGGAACTCGACGCCCCTGAAAAGCCTAACGTGATATATGCTCCAATGCCAAAACATGGTCACAATGTCCATGATGTTGAACAAGATCTCTATGTTGCTACTGTTGATAATTTGATGACTTTGTTACCAATGATCAAGATGAATCTGTTGAAAGCCGGGATTTTCCTGGGCTGTGAAAAAGATTGCCACCTTTGTTTGTCCTTACAATCTGACTGTTCGTTGTTGAAGTTAGGCATCCAACGCCTAATGGATAATCAAGAAATCCTCTTTGAGAAAACTCTTGTTACTCCGACTCCTATCAACGATGTTGCTATACTTACCATTTCCGCCAATCTTTCCAAGGTCTCCAAAAGACCTGTTAATATTACATCCGATCCAAATATTGTACCTATGAAGATAATTATGCCGGGGCCTATCCCATACAAGTCCAACAAATCAATATCGTTGAATTATGGAGGAGATATCTTCTACCACGGTGTTAAGCAGATTGAATCATTTGAAGAAAGTTCCGATAAAGAGACTCCTGACATAGGAAATATTGCTGGGCCGAGTAAAATCACCCGCAGTAGAAGAATTTTCTCTCCGGAAATTGCTCCCCCCAGGGCAATCTTCAGACCCTTAATTTCTCCCAAGGTTACTCTTGAGCCAGTCAACATATTTGTACGAACTCCAGTCATTGAAGAAATTGTAACTCCCGTAGTGGTACCCTCTGCTGTTGCTGCTGATAAAGGTAAGGGGATCCAAGAAGCGCCCATCAGGACGAGGGCTCAGCCTTTAGTCATCCCCGAGACCACTCAAAAGGAAATGGAGGAGATTTTAAAAATAATTAAGAAAAGCGACTATGATGTCGTAGAACAACTGGGGCAAACCCCTTCAAAAAACTCTATGTTGGCCCTGTTGCTCTGTTCCGAAGCTCATGCCAAAGCTTTGATCAGATTCTTGAAGACGTCCCATGTGCCCCAAGAAACCTCCGCTGACCAGTTCCAGGAGTGTGTAGCTAGCGTAAGAGCCGACAACGGTCTTGGCTTCTCCGATGCCGATTTAACATCTAAGGGGAGAAAGCACAATGACGTGTTGCATGTCTCGGTAGAATGCATAGGGACTACTCTCACACATGTTCTAGTGGACATTGGTTCATCGCTGAATGTCTTACCAAAGAAGGCATTGGATATACTAGATTGTGAAGGTCTAATTTTGAAGCCAAGCAACATCATTGTCAGAGCCTTTGATGGTTCTAAACGGATGGTCCACGGGGAGGTGGATATCCCGATTAAAGTGGGTACTGAAACCTTCAAATCCATATTCTATGTCATGGACATCCATCCCTCCTACTCTTGCCTGTTTGGAAGACCCTGGATTCATCATGCTGGAGCCATTAAATCTACTCTGCATCAAAAGCTCAAGTACCCTGTCCAGGGGAAAATTTTGACAGTTCATGGTGAGGAGGAATACATGATAAGCCATCTGAATTCATTCCGCTATGTTGAATTAGATGGTGAATTCATCGAGACCCCCTTTCAGCACTTTGAAGAGGTTTATCCTGAAGTTGCGGTAGCCAAGACAATGACTTATGTGCCCATCATTACCAAACCTGTGTCTCGAATTTCATCCCTCAAAGATGCGAAGGCTTTGATTGAGGAAGGAGGAAGCACAGTATGGGGTCAGCTGCCAGATTTTCCTTACAAGACAGATATATTCGGCTTGGGTTTCACTGCTGCTAGTCAGAAGTCTGTGCGTCGCTCCCGGGCTGGAGGACCACCGGTGAAGATCACCCATCATGGATTCAGTGCTTTGGAGGATGGTGAAGAGGAGAGCAATCTTGAAGACTGGATTTTCCCTACCGTTGAAGGAGGCTTGTGTAATTGGGAGACAAAGGACTTTATTCCCGTTACTTTCATCAATCAGTAATTTATCTTTCAAACATTTCTGTTGGTTTGTAATAATTCCTAAACAATTCGTACACTTTTAACCTTGTGCTTTACCCGAGGCATATAGGTCCATTTGTAAGGGTTTGATTTTTCATCTTCATATGCCATTTTAATGAATCATGGACGTTTTCATATATAAACTTTTGTGTTCATTTTCTTTCCTTTTACATTTTATTTGTTTAAAGGTGGATATCCCTTACACACACCCACACTCACCAATGCAGGTACCCTTCCACTCCGGATTCCATGGGTAACAATTATGCTATGGCCTTCGGTGACTCTCAAGATCTGGTCAATCATGCCGAATACGAAGGTGATGAAGACTGTGAAGTGGCTGGAGAATTAGCTAGACTACTGCAACAGGAAGAAAGGGCTATTCTACCTCACGAGGAGTTGTTAGAGACTATCAACTTAGGAACAGAGGAAGACATAAAAGAAGTTAAAGTGGGTGGCAAACTAAAGCCATGTGTCAAAGAGCGCTTAGTTCAGCTATTGAATGAATATGCTGAGATCTTCGCCTGGTCCTACGAAGACATGCCAGGGCTTGATACAGATATTGTGGTTCACCGTCTCCCTACAAGAGAAGATTCTACACCAATTAAACAGAAAGTTCTCCACATGAGGCCCGACATGTCTGAAAAGATCAAAGCTGAAGTGATGAAGCAGTTTAATGATGGCTTTCTTGCAGTTACTTCCTATCCATAATGGGTTGCTAACATTGTGCTCGTGACTAAGAAGGACGGCAAATTCAGGATGTGCATGGATTACAGATACTTAAACAGGGCTAGCCCTAAAGATGATTTTCCACTACCGCACATTGACATCTTGGTTGACAATACAGCTTAGCACAGGGTATTTTTTTTATGGATGGATTTTCATGGTATAACCAGATAAAAATGGCCCCTGAAGACATGGCGAAAACTACTTTTGTTACACAGTGGGGTACGTTTTGTTATAAAGTGATGCCATTCGAACTGAAGAATATCGGGGCAACCTATCAACGTGCCATGGTGGCTTTGTTTCATGATATGATACATCATGAGATAGAGGTATACGTAGACGACATGATAGCCCGTTCACAAATGGAAGAAGAACACCTCAACCATCTGCAAAAGTTGTTTGTCAGGTTGAAAGAGTACAAGCTCAGAATGAACCCTAACAAGTGCACTTTCGGAGTCAAGTCCGGTAAGCTTTTGGGTTTCATCGTCAGTAACAAAGGCATCGAGGTTGATCCTGCCAAAGTCAAAGTTATAAAAGAAATGCCTGCCCCTCGCACTGAGAAGGAGGTCAGAGGTTTTTTGGGACGCCTAAACTACATTGGAAGGTTCATTTCTCACCTAACATCTACCTGTGAACCAATCTTCAAGCTGTTGAAGAAAGATCAGGTGGTTAAATGGAATGATGACTGTCAAGTTGCTTTCGATAAAATCAAGGAGTATTTGCTAGAACCTCCTATCTTGATGCCACCCGTCGAAGGAAGGCCGCTAATCATGTATCTGACCGTCCTGGAGAATTCAATGGGGTGCGTATTCGGCCAACATGACGAGTCTGGCCGAAAAGAGCATGCCATTTACTACCTTAGCAAAACGTTTACCGACTGTGAGACTCGATACTCACTGCTCGAGAAAACGTGTTGCGCTTTGGTATGGGATACTCGCCGGCTAAGGCAGTATATGTTGATGCATACCACTTTGCTGATCTCTAAGATGGATCTGATCAAGTACATCTTCGAGAAGCCTGCTCTATCCAGAAGAATCGCTAGATGGCAGATGATCCTCACCGAATATGATATACAATACACGACACAAAAATCCATAAAGGGGAGTGTATTAGCCGATCATCTGGCCCATCAAGCTGTCGAAGATTACCAATCCATGAGGTTCGACTTTCTCGACGAGGATATCATGACTTTGGACAACATTGAAGAAAACAGACCATATGACGGACCTGAACAAGGATCCCGATGGACCCTGTACTTTGATGGTTCCTTCAACGCACTGGGCAATGGTATCAGCGTGGTACTTATTTCTCCAGAAGGTTGCCATACACCTTTCACTGCTAGACTTTGCTTCAGCTGTACCAACAACATGGCCGAGTATGAAGCTTGTATCTTTGGTCTCAAGGCTGCTATTGACTTAGGAATCAAATCTTTGATTGTATTTGGGGACTCAACTTTGGTTATCAGTCAAATCAAAGGAGAGTGGGATACTAAACATCCAAACCTCATCCCTTACAAAGAACATGTCTTGACATTGTTACAACATTTCGAGAAGATTACCTTCGAGCATTTCCCGCGAGAAGAGAATCAGTTAGCAGATGCGCTAGCTACAATGTCATCCATGTTTAAAATTAACTGGGATAATGAGGCTCCTCAAATCACCATTGAGCGAATGGATGAACCTGCACATTGTCACGAGATTAATACCAAAAAAGTAGTGGACCGACCTTGGTTTCATGACGTCAAAAGGTATCTCGAGGCTCAAAAATACCCTGAAGGAGCTTCTGTCAACGACTAAAATTTTCTAAGGAGGTTCTCAGCTAAGTTCTTCCTGAGCAATGGCATCATATACAAGCGCAATCATGATTGCATTCTGCTCCATTGTGTGGACAAGGTTTAAGCTGAGCAGATCATGGCTGAACTGCACAATGGTACCTTTGGCACTCACTCAAGCGGACATACGATGGCTAAGAAGATTCTACGGGCGGGCTATTATTGGTCTACCATGGAAGCTGATTGCCATCAACATTCCCGTACTTGTCACAAATGCCAAATCTACACTGACAAGGTACATATACCTCAAGTTCCTCTCAATGTCTTAACAGCTCCTTGGCCATTCTCTATGTGGGGAATCAACATGATTGGAGAGATCAAGCCTACAACATCCAATGGACACTGATTCATCCTAGTGGCCATTGATTACTTCACCAAGTGGGTCGAAGCAACGTCCTTCGCATCCGTTACCAAGAATGTTGTTGCCCGCTTTATCAAGCAGAACCTCATTTGCCGGTATGGTATCCCGGACAGGATTATCACTGACAACGGTACAAACCTGAACAATACTATGATCACTGCCCTGTGCGAGCAGTTCTAGATTCAACATCACAGTTCATCTCCCTATCGGCCAAAGATGAACGGTGTTGTCGAAGCTGCGAACAAAAATATCAAAAAGATCATTCAAAAGAAGACAGTCACCTACAAGGACTGGCATGAGATGTTTCTGTTTGCTCTACATGGGTACCGTACCACGGCACGTACATCAACTGGGGCAACACTCTATTCTTTGGTATACGGCATGGAAGTTATCTTACCTATCGAGGTTCAGATTCCCTCCTTGAGAATAATGAAGGATGCTGGTTTGAGTGAAGACGATTGGATTAAAACCCGGCTTGATCAACTTAACTTGATTGACGAAAAACGACTTACTGCTGTTTTCCATGGTCAGACATATCAAAAACAGATGATCAAGGCTTTCGACAAGAAAGTCAGACGCCAGGTATATCAAGTCGGGGACCTTGTAATCAAGTGGATCATCTTACCACAAAGTGATCCCAGGGGAAAATGGACTCCTACCTACGAAGGACCATTCGTGATCAAAAACATATTTTTTGGTGGGGCAATGATCCTAACCATCATGGACGGTGATGACCTGCTGCACCCTGCGAACGCAGACATAGTCAAATGATACTACGCATAAACGACCCGGCAAGTTGAAAACCCGAAAGGGCGACTTGGGAAAAAATGGGCATCCCGGTGAATCGAAAACCCGAAAGGGCGGTTCAGGCAAAAATTAGGGATAAACAAAAAAAATCTGTACACCCGGCAAGTTGAAAACCCGAAAGGGCGACTTGGGCAAAAAAGGGTTTCCCGGTGGATTGTAAACCCGAAAGGGCGGTCCAGGAAAAAGTTAGGGAATTAAAGCGTATGACTATGTCTCGTCGGATCACTTTAAGGACAATCTCTTCACATACAAGCTTCGGGCTCCTGATCAATCTAATCATCATCGGACGAAGCAACGAATGGATAAGATATCCAGAGTTACAAAGGCTATAGCAGAATGGGAACCCCATGGAATTTTTTACATAGCCATCTTTCTTTGTATAATTTTTCTCAATTTTTATGATAACATTCTCTTACTAGGATGTCTGTCTCCTTTGTACAAAATACTTACACAGAGTTAATACAAAAATACTTCAAAGTGCAGAAAACTATTTGCCTGTTCTTTTTTCTTTACACTTGTGTTTTATTTGAAAACGTCCAATGATTTATTAAATAAGCATATGCATTTGAATATAATCACTGTTTACAGATAAACAAAATATGGAAGAATAATTACTAACAGGTTGAAAGGATAGGAAAACGTCTTTAGGCTATTCCAAGAGAAATCCCCTGCAGCACATCATCTGGATCCCCAATGGAACTACAACCTTGAAATACATTATCCCTATCAGAATTAAATTTCAACCTCCCTGCCAGAGTCTAGTCTTCAAACTCCAAATCCCCAGTGGAGTCACATTTCAAATCCTTAAATTCCCATCAGAGTTAAGTTTGCAAACTCCCAATCCCCAGTGGAGCAAAACTTTGAGTCATAAATCCCCAGTAAAGATGAAACCTTCTTCCCTAACGGAGTCAAATTTACAAATATCAATCCACAACAAAAACCATCCAGTTTTCTCCAGATTCCCCAACAAGTTATCTTAAAATCTGAGAATCAACCAGATGACAGTTATCTTTTATCCCCAACCTCTGGATAATTTCCCAGTAGATTGGCATACAACCCAAACTCCTGAACTTTCTCCAAACAGGAATAAACCTCTTCCCCCAGAGTCTTGAACTTACCATCCAGCAGTATAGCTACTCCCTAACAGAATGAAGATTCTCATTCTTAACTCCCCAGTTTGAAGTCCCCGGGGATTTATTTTCCCCAAGCAGGCTCCCTAGGAAAATCGTGAAGGATTCCCACATCCCCGCAGAAGTTGTCAAAGTTCTTGTTAATCCCCACTAGTCACCAAGGATTTCTCATCCTCAGCAATCAAAGATTTTGAATCTCCAACAGCAGTCATGGATTTATTTTCCCCGGCAGCAGTCAAAAGATTTCATTATCAGCAGCTATCAAGGATTTATTTTCCTCAGCAAGACAGCAAATCAGCTTACATGCGCATACATAACATTCATATATCATAAACATTGATAAAACACATTTTATTGCATCATACATTTCATGCAACATAACTTTATGTTTTAGCTAACATTTTACCCTTTTCAGGATAAGATTAAAAGCTATCTCTAACGAATATTCAAATTTCAGATACAGTATGGATACACCCCAGGCACGAAGGTCATTCTTTTACTCATTCAGAATTCAAGAATCATATACAGACTAGATACACCCCAGACACGGAGGTCATTCTTTTACTCATTCAGAATTCAAGAATCAAATACAGACTAGATACGCTCCAGACGCAGAAGCCATTCTATTTCTCATTCAGATTCAACTATCAACTTCAAGTCCAGATACACTCCAGACAAGGAAGTCATTCTGTCACTTATACAGATCCCAGTTACAGTACGGATACACTCCTAACACGGAAGTCATTCTGCTACTCATACGGATCTCAATATCGGATACAGTTCAGATATGCTCCAGACACGGTAGCCCTTCTATCACTCATTCAAACCTATTCCCCAGCCCAGAGATGCTCCAGACACGGATGTCTTTCTGTCGCTTATTCAGATTTCAGATTTCGGATACAGTCCAGATACGCTCCAGACACGGTAGCCTTTCTGTTATTCATTCAAGAATCAAATACAGTTATAGCTCGGATACGCTCCATACACGGACGCCATTCCATTGCTCATACAGATCCAATCTCCAGATACAACTCAGATAAGTTCTAGATACGGATACCATTCTGATGTTCATTCTCCTAATTTTCAACAAACATCCTTGGATGGCATCTTTAAGCCCATCTCTAACAAGATTCAATCATCTCCAAATGGTATCTTTAAGCCCATTTCCTCAACCATAGTGTGACAAGTGCAAATTTATGGGCACTCTAGTGTCCAATCATCTTTTACCTTTGAGTCACGAAAGGCAAACTCGCCAATCTAACTCTTCAGGTTCAAGAAGATTGAACAGGGGCAGTTGTTGTACCCCAAAATTTTCTCTCTCATTTTATCAAGATTTCACCCTCACAAGACTCTTTGGACTCCAGACAGGATTAAGGTTTGCTCTGCTCAAGACATCTCCTTGCACTAATGACCTGAAATTAGGGTTTGAGTTTGCACAAGGAATTTTTGGCTTATAATTCCCCATGTGACTTTCATACTTCATTTTGGACTTATAAGATTGCTCATACCAAGTTTCAAGCCTTGGATCAAATTTTTGTCCAGTCAATTGGACAGTTGACCTAAAAATCAGCTTTATTGGGGAAAAAGTCAATTGTGGCCAATTTACAATCAAAACTCATAATTTTTGATCCACATCAACAACATAAACTCATATGAACCATTTGATCAAGTTTGAACCACAACTCCTCAAGAAATTTGATTAGATCATCAAAAGGGCAAAATGGTCATTTTTAGGGTTTTGACTATATAAGGGAAATTTCTGATTTTCAACCTAGCCAATGGAAAATTGGGTTCTAGTATGGATTCAAGGACTGAATGGCATTATCTTGACCTAATCACAAGGTTCAAAAGATCTCAAAAGCATTGGATTGACAGATGAATTTTCCAGTCAACTGATCAAAAATCAATTATACACTGAAAAGTCAAACTTTGACTTTTTGATCAAAATCAAGTGCCAAGGGTCATTTTTAATCAAGATGTGTCAAAACATGAAACTTTTTCACCAAGAAACCTAATTTTGCAAATTAGGGTTTAAGATTAAAAATTTTCATAACTTAGAATTTTTCGAAGTTATGAAATTTTCTTATTTTTTCCCCAACTTTTCCCAACATTTTCACCATGATGCAATTGGATTCAAACCAAAATTAAAACATGAAAGTTGTAGTCCTACACAATATCTATAACTTTGACTCACAAAGTTTTCCCAAAAGATGCTTGGATCTCAAGTTATGATTATTGGTATAAGGGTCCATGAAACTTTTAACTTAGTGAAATTTTGCCCTAGTTTAGGCAGGATTTTGACCTATCTTCATGGCAATTTTCAACCTAGTTCCAATTGGAATTTCAAAATTCATTTCAAATATGGATTTTAAAGCATGTTACAAGCTTTCCAAAATGTCAAAGAACTCTCCAAAATCATTTATGGTTAGGGAGAATCGAAGGTTTGAATTTGGCAAAAAGTCACTTTGATCCATGGCATTTTTCATGTTGCTACAAATCGCAAATTCTATCCAGCCTTACTTGTACTTGCTCACAGGTCTTTAAACCCTTCCACACCCAAAAATTGAATGAAAACTTAATGTTTTAAGGCATTATTCTGATCAATGGAGGTTTACACAAGGGTTTAATCCATTTTTGGCAAAAAGGCAACAATGATATTTTCATAAAGCATAACTTTAGGCATTTTTGTTTCTCTTGAGCATTGGACCATTCTTTCACAGCAAACAAAGTCCACAAAGATAGGGAAAAGTATAACAACTCTTGGCTGACCCTAAGCTAGATGGTACAGCCCTTTGCATTGTCATTTCACACTTTTCTTAAAAGCCAAGTCAACTTGCAAAAACAAAGGGAACTCTGGTATCTGATAAAACCAACTCTTGTAACCATTCAAAACAAGTTTTGCATATTGCCTTAAGTCAGAAGCACGAGCTAACCACTTCTCAAGCCTTCCAAAACAACAAAACACCATCTTCTTGCAAAACAGGGCAGCTTCTGCAGTTCCACCTCCATCTCACAAACCACTCGTGCGTTTTGCCCCAAACCTCTTCCAACACACTCCATACAACCCACCTAAGTTCTCTCAACCATTGGCCAGTGACTGTAACTCCATTTACACCCTTCACCATTTCTAAATTTTGTTTGTGCAGGTTGACTTCTACAAGCTTATTCAAGCAAGTACAAAGCTAACTAAGCATTGGGGAAGGTCAGAGGAAGTTCAGACAAGCTCACAAGCATCTCAGGCCTCACTGAAAGTCCCTACATTGCCATACTCGTGTTCAACTGAAGCAGGTATTTTCCAACTTTCTATCTCTCTATTTAGGAATCATTAAGCTTAGGTTTGTGAATAAATGATGTAGTACTCATTGCCCTTAAGCTGTACATATGCATAGATTTTATTTAAGTTAACTGAGTTTGGAGAATTTGATTGATGAACTTTCTGAAAAAGTTAGGTTAGAAATTAGGGCCAGAGAAATTCTCTTTGGTCTTTGAGAGTTAGATTAAGTTCTTTACATGGTTGGGATCGTGTTGGAAAATGTTATAACTTTTGTGTTGTGAGTTTTTGCTTTAGAGCACGTATGCAAGATTTCCAGATTTGAACATCAAGCGCGCGTTTTTATTTGTCACAAGGTTGAAGACAAAGCAAGTGGGTTAGGCCTGTGTTATTCCATGCTTTTGACACCCCCTTTGTGCTTTCTGCACCCCCCTTGACCCCTTCTTTTATATTTTCATATTTTTCATTTCTTTTTTAGTTTTTGATTTTATTTTATTTTTCTAAACATGAAAAATTATTAAAAATATTTGTCATGAATTTTCATATTTTATTCTATTATTTTTATTATTTTTTCTAACATAGAAATAATTACTTTTATAACATACTTTTATTTTCTTTAATAAAAACTTGTAAATAATACAAAAAATATTATATTTGTTTATTTTTATTATTTATATACTTAAATAATATTTTTCTAAAATATTTTTATTTTTTGACATTTGTATATATTTTTATTTTATTGTACATAAATAAATAATACATAATATATATATACTTTCTTAAAACAAATTAGGGTTTTCACCCTTAATAAAAATAATATTTTTCTTATTTTTGAAACATTAAATATTTTATTTTTACATAAATAAAAATAATACAAAAAACATTTTTGCATATTTATAATATATTGCCTATTTATTTAAGTGTCCATTTAAATATTTGCTTATTTATTATTTGAACAAAGAATTCAATTTGGTTGTAATAATCTTAGGGTTCTAATTTCTTCCAAATAATCCCCTATTCAAAATTGTATCCCCCTCCCCATATCAATGTTGTAATAGTTGTAGATTTACCTTTACGCATTTATAGCTTTCAAATATGCCATGATAGAGATTAGGGTTTGTATGCAATATCTAAAATCAAAACAAATAGCTTGACTAAACACAAGACAAAAATGCATGAAAAATGACAACATAATGCACACAAGCACCCCTAGGGTTTCATCCACTTGTTGCCTTAAAAATGACCATGGTATGCATGCTAGGTGTCTTGGCAAAACAAAATCAAAACAAAATATCATAGTCCCTCGATGACGCTATCTTGGTTGCCTATACAAAATGATCTAGTCCCTCAAAAAATTGCTAAAGATACTTAGCACTATTTCTATCATGGTCAATACGATGTCACGCGCCTATCCCGTTTAACATCCAAACACAAGGTTGTTTACCAAATGCAATGGTAAAACAACACTGTCAAAGGGTTAACAATGTGTAGGAAAGATCTTTAAGTAGATAGTGTAGACAACTCTTAGTTACTTGATCAAAACATGAAAAACATTCTTGCTATTTTCAAACGCACATCATAACACAATTTCAAAACATTTCCCAAAACAAACTTTCAAACATTGAAACATTTTTCAAAAGACAAAACACCTTTGTATACATTCAAACGAGAATCATTACAAAGGTTGCCACAACGATGGCCTCTTTTCAAAATACTTTCAAAACCACACACAAAATCACCATTTCAACAATTGAAAAGCAAAGGCAAGTGATCTAAAATAAGTAACTAAGAGCCCATGGAAAACCATGGATGAAAAGGGTTCTAGCACCTTCCCTTTTCATAATCTACCCCCCGAACCCAAGAAAACATCTCAAAGGTCTTTCATGTGCTTTTTGACCTTTCCTTTGGATAAATAAAAAGTCGGTGGCGACTCTTGCTAAATTAAAACATTTGCGAACAAAAACTTAAAACCTCAAGTAAGTTCTCCCACCGCATCACAATGAGGTTAATGAGATGTTTCATGAATGGACTGGGATCAAGGCTTCCATAAACTAGACAACTACTATGCTGATAATAGAACCACGACCACATGTAACAGGATCAATGGTCCAAACCATTTCAGAATACAAAACAACCAAGTACAAAAGATCAGCATATGTACCTTTAAGGATAATTCCCACCCTACCCCATGGGTAAATTCTAATCATAATAGGGCTTCTAGAGACAACAAGGCTCATGAGTCCTCTATTCAAACACCTCGTCTCTACACAAAGGGTGGAAGACAAAGTCATTATCAAGAGAACCTCGTATGTGTGTAGTATCTCATGCATTCTCACACATGTCAAAGGAACACGATATTTGACAAGAGTATCCATGATAAACCTAGGTGTATACTGGCCTCGGTAATGGGCATTTTACCTCAAAGGGACACCCTCCCTCCAAAGAAGCATCACAGCACAATAGAAATACAGAATAATAGAACCAAGAATCCAGATGCAGATGAATGCACACATATATACATAAGAAGAATAAAAGAAATAAACAAATAAACATCCAAAGGAAAGAAAACAAACAAGAGCTATGACTGACTCACTTAGGTAGTCCTCAGAGCAGTCGCCAACAAAAGCAACTAGAGAAAAAAACTCAAACCATGAAGTCGCCATTGAATATTTATTTATCCCATAGAAGGGAAAGAAAAACATCGAAGAAAACATGGGAATGGAGAAATCAAGGTCTCACGACCAAAAGATCGGGTAATAGAGTTAATTACGCAAGGGTAATGTATTAACACCCCTCACGTTCGTGGTACTCCATCGGATCCACTCTTTTTGTCTAATCTAAAGGGTGAGTTTGAATCTAACGCTAAGAAGTAAAGGGAATGCATGATGCAAAGTATTATGTACAAAAAGAAAAGGTTTTATTAGTTGTTCCCTCCTTGATTGCGAACCTTTGTGCCTACGTACCCCCTTCGTGCAATGACATATCAGGGAACTCGTAGTTCATCTTAAAAATGTTGGTTTGTTGTGTTTTTTTTATGGATAACGATATGTGTGCATCCTTGTGGTTAGGATTATAATTCATGCTTGGCGTTGAAGCTCATAAATAGACTCATGCTCGACCACTCACACACTTAGCATTTCCAGGTTGCTCGAACTTGAAACAACACACCCTTATCAAAAAGGTTTTACAAGAAAAAGTATGAAGACAAAAATGGTTTGCATTTGTGAGTGTTTTTGTTGAGAGAATACATCAGATGGTCCCTTAAAAGATGTGGGTATCTGAGTACTTCCCTCTTAATTATGAAAAGGTTTAGGTAACTTTAGAGTATTTTATGAGTTTGATTAAGAAAAAGAGTTTTAATTTTTGAAGGGATGCCAAAAAGAAAATCCTAACAAAATGAGAATCTCAATCCTACTTGTTTTCATGCTTGTGGACCTAAAGTTGGGATCAAGGGAATTCTACCTAATGTTGTCATGCATGTATATCAATCCTACGTTGTACTTAGTTCAATCTTGACCAAGAATGGACTTAGGAATTCCTAAGGGGAGCATGTCAATACTTACAAGGAAAGAAGAAAGAAAAAGGCAAGAAATCACATACTTAAACAAGATATGAAAGCAATTTCGCACCATATGAGAAGTAACCACTTACTCATAAATTAGGAATTTAACCAAGATTCCTAAAGCATACTTACTTAACCAAGCAAGTATCGAACCAACAAGCACACATGTTATAGGTGACCACCTAAGCACTAAGCATGAGCTAGCAAAACAAGAATCCAACCTGGATTTTGGAGTTGGAATCTAAAGACTCTTCTTCCAATAGAATAACTAAATAACACATTGAGTAATAACTCAAAGCATCAACATTTACGAAATGTGAGCTAAGTATCATCGAAATTGTTAATTCTCTAATTTTATGGTTGGCATTATGTTTGGTAAAACTAATAGAGCAAAAATTTGTTAAATAGGATGTGATTATCTTGCAATGAAGAACATGTTGATCAATAAGTCCTATTGTATGTTGGTAAAAGTTGAGTTGAAGTAGTTCAACATCTAGAATAACATGTCGGATGAGATGTCCTATGAGGAAGCATACGACATCGCACCTGATCTAAACTGGACTGTTATATTTTGTTAAGTCACAAAAACATAATATACTTTGAGATTAGTAATGAATCTAAATTATCCTATGTGGCATTGTTTTGTTGGTCAAGAAGAATATTGAAGAACATTGACTTTCTAAATATGGAGATAATTTAAGAAGATTTGATTGAAGACCTTGTTTGTAGCAGAAGTTACCACTGTTTGTAACAACCAAAAAGCTTTTATTTGAAGGCCTACATCCATTTGGGTATAGGTTATAAATAGAAGCTTTCTAACCTAGTATTTGTACTAGCCAATAATTTAAAAGAAGTAATCATTAGGGTTGAGACGGTTAGCCACTCTATAGGAGAGTTGGTATGTGTTAACCACTCGGGTTATGAAATGGTTATTGTGTTCTTCTTGAAGTTGTGAAGAAAGAATGAGTATTATTCTTGGAGGAAGCTTTGAATCAACTCTAAGTTGTGGTGTTAGTTAAGAGTCTTGGTTAATGATTATCATGGAAGTGCGTCTTCCTGCTTGTTTCAGAATTGTTGTTGATCCAATCGTTGTCTGTGATTAAAGAAGGATTGATGAGGGCCTCATATCTAGGTGAGTCTTAGATAGAAATATAGAAAAGGTATTGATTAAGTGATTAGGCCGTAAACTGGAGGTTTGTTGTAGGGTCTATGAATTAATACTATTTGAGTGGATGTGTCCCTGGCTTGGTATGCCCTTAGAGTAGAAAGGTTGTTCCAAACTGAGTTAACAAATTTGTATGTTGTTTATGCTTTTTAGTAATGTTTTTATTGTTAATAACTTTCCTTTTTGTTTATGTTGAATCAGGTGTCCCAACATGTCACAGGACATCTGAGTTCTATCTTGCCAAAATTTCAATTGGTATCAGAATAGGCATCCTGTCTGTTTCTGGATGAGATCTTAGGGGGATACTTTCTAGTTCGTGGTCAAGGTAGAAGTTTCTACAGAAAAGTTTTTTGAACTTGGATATTTATATTGTTTTTGAATGGTCTCTTGAAGTGGAGGATGAACTATTCGTGACAGAGTATGTATTGGACCTGTCTGTTGTGATCAGGTGTGGAGTCTTGATGGTAAGCTACTGTGATAGATTTGATTTATTTTCAAACCTATAATGTTGTTTATTGAACCTAGAGTGTTGTGGTTGTGTGCAATATATTGCGCCTGAAGACTGTTGACGAGTTTTATGTTGTTGTATATTATGCTGCATGGTATCTATTGTAAACCTGGTTGTTCCTTGTGTCACAAGTAAAGGAAGGGCTTTAGGGTTTGGTCTTTTTGTACCCCAAAATTTTCCCTCATGTTTCTCATTCATGATGCTATCCTAGGGTTTCTCAAATACCTAATTTGGCTCAAAAGTTAATCAAATAGATTCTCTTCCTAGGCAACAAGTCAGCAATTAGGGTTTTGCACTTCTCAAAGGAAATTGAGTCGTCAAGGTTTCAAATAAGTCATCATGTCTTCTCAAAGTTGTTTAAGTCAGTCTTCAAACCTCTCATTGCAAGTTCGCCCAATCCATGGCCCAGATAACTGAAAACGGCTACATTGACTTGAAAATCGCCCTTGTGCGAGAACAATTTCAAACGATCGTAACTTGTTTATTATTCAATATTTTTGAGCGGTTTTTCTTGCATTTGATTCTTCTTGATTCCCTCTCAAATTTCTCTTCAAGTATCAAGAGCTGATTACGCGCAGAAGATCACCAAAATTAGAATGCGTTAGAAGTCGCATCATGAATTTTGACCTAATTTCAAACAACAGTCGTCTGATCTCTAAGAATTGTGATTTTTTCCAAATTACAAGACCTTGAGACGTTTATTTCTGGTCATGGTCATATGTGATTCCGTTCATGGGTTTATCTTCAAAGAGTTGAAGGAAAATTGGGCTTGGAAGATTTTAAAGCTATTGAATCGTTGCAAGGCATTTGTGTGATTTTAAATTTTTCTTAACCATAATTTACTGAGGATTGATGTTATTCTTGGGATCATGTTCTGTTTGGATAAGATATAAAGATTAAGACTATCATTTTAAATAACCATGATTGTGGATTCAATTAATCAATTGGGTTTGAGCTCTTAAACATTTATTTTGTTTAAGAGTGCAAAATACATGATTTATCTGATCATATTGTGTTTGCTTAAAATGCAAGTTATCAAGCAAGATTTTTATCCAAAGTATTCAATCAAAGTTTGCAAGTTTTGTACAACAAATTCTACTACACCAAATTTTATTCAAGTATCTGATTTTTTTTTTACAAATGAATTTACAATTTGTTTGTCTTGTTTACAAAGAATCTCAAGGTTACAAATAGAATTTCTTGTCTGCTTCTTCAGGTTTTCATCTTCATCTTCAAGTGATCAATCCAATCTTCGTTGGCATCCAAGTCTTGCTTGCCATTCATGAAACAAATTAAAAGAAAAGAAGATATAATTAGCATATAATAATGAGGTTAAACAAGGAAGTTTCAAACAATTTTTCTCCTAATTCATCACTAGGGTTTGCTTTTAGGAATCAAAATTTTGGTCTATCATAATCTCTCTCCCCAATTGCAAAATCACAAGAAAGGTTGCCCTTCTTTATTCACAAAAAGAGAAAAAGGGAAAATTTACAAGCAAGAAACAAGCACAGCAGCTCAAGGTTGCACACCACAGGCAAGTCAACAAGGGCAAATTGTAAACAGCAAACTGCCCAAACATTACTGCCAAGCTGCCTAAGGCCAAACAAGCCCAACATTACTGCAACAATCAAACAACAACTATAGGATTAGAAGCAGGATGCTAAAGCATGCAAACAAAATGCCCAAATAGGCCTGCAGCAGAAAACCAAAACAACAAGTAACAGCAAGCAAAATAGTAGGGCCAGAAATGCAAACAGGTCACAACACAAATAATAAACAGCAGGCTAGTGCAAAAATGTAGCAATATTGTAATATAGCAAGGAGGCAAGCCTACTAAAACAAACATTTTGTCATCATTTTCCTAAGCTAGCAAACCCTTCAGAAAAGTATAAAAAAGCAATTTAGCTTTGTGTCATAGAAATATGAAGAGAAAAAGAGACAAGTTTTGGAAACATATCACCTAGGCCACTAGCAACCATAAAATTTCCAAGCTAGCTGCTATCACAAAACAAATGGCCCTGCTGCTTCTGCTACAGCTCTGCGTAGTTGTCCAAATCCTGCCCAAAACTTGTACAGAAATGAAAAAAAAAACAAAAACTGCAACAAAAAAACATCAGCACAATATGCCACAAGTTTCAAAGGACTGTCCTTTTTTCCCTCCCATTCTCTTTTCAATTGTCAATATAGAGGGAGAGAGGTCAAAAAGGAAAAGGGACAAAAAAATCACCAAGAGAGAATACCTTCATAAAACCCACTGATTTCTTTTACAAACACCAAATATACAACATCACCAAAGACCATCACTAAAAAAAACCTTGTCTCCTTCACAGTAAGAGACGAAACAACATAAATCAGCCAACAAAAGTTTAAAACATCAAAAAAATTCCATCACCAAATACACTCACCAAATACCGTCACCAAATATCACCACCAAAAACGCACAGTGAACCAAGAACTCAGAAAAATAGCAAAAAAGCCACACCCTAATCCTCATCGTTATCCTACCCATAAATCATTTCAACATATTCTGACAAACATAGATTCAGAAGAAGAGAAAAAACTCAGATAAATACCAGAAGAACAAATTTCAGAAAGGTTAGAAGCTCATAGTCCTAGAGAACACGACCTCCGTTCTCCCTTTTTCTTTGCGTTTTGCTTTCCATTTTGCATCCTAATCATAAATCATTGTTTTTTTCGCTACATCTTTGACTTAGGGTTCCGTACACCCCTCTTTAGATCTAGGGTTTTAGATTGAGAATATGCAAAAATTAACTTCATATTAGTAATTAGAGAGAGGAGACAATCAGATTAATGCAAGAAAAGTAGCGATTGGAGTCACGCTTCCACCGTCATTGCCGTAAGGCGATTTCGGGCGTAGCCAAGCTGCCTTCTCTATTGAAGGTCTCCAACAAGAGAGAAGAGAGAGCATCGTGTGAGGAGAGTATGAGGAGATAGAAAGAAATGAGAGTTATGAGGTTTTGTTGTTTCATTTAAATAATTTTGTTTTTTTGTTAATTACACCCTGATGCCCAATCCAGTGGTGACACTTGTCACCACCCCTTTAATCATCCTGAGAAATCCTGTGTATGCATTCCCACGCTAATGGATTGTGTACCATCATCATCCCTCCATCTGATTTCATGTCATTACTGCTGCACCTGATCAGCCAGAGCTTTGGGCTTCTCCCTTTATTTGGGCCAACCAAATTTATTTTTGCACCCCCAGATTTACTCCAATGTAGGCCCATTTCTAAACTTTTCCCTTATATCCTTTATTTATTTGATTTTTTTTTGTTTTATATTTCAGCATATGTTTAGAATTGCAAATAGGTTAATATTTGTTTTAAATGATTATTAACTTTAAAATAATTTTTGTTTGACATTATTAATTAAATCATTAATTAATTTTATCAAATGAAAAGAGTTTTAACTTAAATAATTATTTAACGGTTTGGACTTGTATCGTGTGATTTAAATGTTTATTTCTTATTATCACCCCCATTCATTAATTTGTACCCCCATTCCCGAAGCTTTGTAATAGCGTAGAATTTCAATTTCCACATTTTACGGTTTTACTTATTACTGTATAGTAATTAGGCGTGCATGGCAAGATTTAAAATCGATGGCTAGATAACCTAACTTCAATAAAATTAAATTTGAAATGGATACACTACTTTCACATGTGCACCTCTAGGGTAACCTCGCTCGTTGCCTCGGAAATACAGTCATGCCCCTCGGATATGGGATGCTTTAGCAAAGACCCTTCGGTAAAAAAAGATCGTAGTCCCTCGATGTCCCTCGATGTTGCCTTCGGTAAAACGATCTAGTCCCTTATGAAAATTGTTAAAGCGTCTTATGAGTTGCTTTCGATGACTGTAAAATTGACCCTTGCCTATCCCTTCACATCCAACGATGGGGCTTCTTACCAAATCAATGGTAAGATAGTAACATCTAAAGGAGAAATAAAAGAACACTTAAAACCTTTCGAGTAGGTAGACTCGCTCCTAGTTTCTCACTTCTCACGACAAAAACCATTTACCCCGACGCTTTCATCTCAAAACATTTTCAAAAATACAAAACATTTTGTATACGTTCTTATGGAGACGAGAACCATTGCAAAACATGTTTTCAAAAACCACTTTCAAAAACACATTCGCAAACACATCTTTGAACTATTTTTCGAAACAAAACTTTGTACGCGTTCTTATAGAGACGAGAACCATTGCAAAGATATTTTCAAAATACTTCAAAGCCCACACCACAAGCACATTCAAACAAAAACAAGTGATCTAGCGAGTAACTAAGAGCCCATGGAAAACCATGGATGAAAATGGTTTTGATACCTTCCCTTTTCATAATCTACCCCCCAAACCCAAGAAATAATCTCGAAAGTTATTTCCTGTGCTTTTTCACCTTTCCTTTTGGATAAAAGAAAAGTCGGTGGCGACTCTTGCTATCCTCACAAATGCGATCAAAATGCAAACTTCAAGTCAGTTCTCCCACCGTATCAGAGAACTGGCAACTCTGTTGGGGAATAAATTTCTAAAAAAAGCGGGGTTACCTTAGGGTTAGATCACTTTTTACTTGTTTCTTTGCATGCTTTATGTTTTGTTCATTGTATTGGGCTCACTTTGATCCTTAACCCGGATCTGGGACACCTTGTTAGGTAAATAGCAATAGATTATGGAAATTGTATGGCGTAGACCGATATGGATGAAACAATGGCTATTTTAGTGTGACGCATTTGTAGGTACCGGTGTCCCTCGTGGTGAATCAAGGAGAATATGGGGCCGTTGATTGGCGTCATCAAGCACTAACTGACTTTAGAACCCTAATTGAACAAACTTGGACATTAGGACATAGTGAGATAACCGATTTCAGTGTAGAGTTGAAAATTGGTTGATACTCGATACTACACTCATTGAGGCTGGACTTTTAGGATATCTCGGTCGTAAGAAAAGATCGTTGTGCTGTGACAATGCCTAAGAGAAAGGTCGGTGATATTGAGATCCTTTAGAACCCGATCACTATTTCTAGGACAGGTTGAGCCAAATAAACTTCAAGAGGGTACTTACCTATAAAACCCATGCAAGCCTAAAACATAGGGATTTGTTTGTTCTGTGTATATACTTACTTGTGCATAACATCATAAACATCATAAACATCATACACATGCTCACTAACCATTTCAAGGATTTAGAAATTTATCTTTGTTTTTGTTTTGTAGGTCATGAGTTCCATCCGAAGAAACACCATCTGAATCAGCTTTGTAAAAGAAAACCCTCAACTTCAAGAGTTAGCCTCAAGAGTGCTCGGGGATTCTCCTTTTACCAAGAAATACGGTCGACTCCTCAGTTTGGCTATATTCAGTTTCCAAGAAGAGATGATGTGTGTGTTGTTCCAATTCTTTGATCCCGTACATCATTGTTTCACTTTCCCAGACTATCAGTTAGTATCTACACTAGAAGAGTTCTCTCTACTCTTAGGGGTTCCCGTGCTTGATCAGATACCGTTCACCGGCCTAGAAGGGATTCCAAAACCTGAAGTCATCGCCGAAGTATTGCATCTGAAAAGAGCTGACATCATACCCAATTGGGAGACAAGAAGCGAGGTCAAAGGTTTCCTAGCAATGTTTCTATTGGAGAAGGCTCGTTCATTCTGGGACGACGTGGATTTCGAAGCTTTTGAAGACGTCCTGGCTCTTCTCATTTATGGTTTGGTTCTATTCCCCAACTCAGACTAATTCATAGATATTAATGCCATCAAAGTCTTTCTCTCTCGCAATCCCGTACCTACCTTACTGGGAGACATCTTGCATTGCCTCCATACCCACACCATGAAGAAAAGAGGTACTCTCTTGTGTTGTATCCCCCTACTCGCTAAGTGGTTCACTTCACACCTACCTCAATCAGCATTGAAGAACGAGCAAAGACTGACATGGTCCCAAAGGATGATGTCCCTCACCCATTCTGACATCCGTTGGTGTTCGAGATCCTTGGAAGATGTCTCTATCATTGACCACTATGAGGAATTCCCTAACGTCCCTCTACATGGTATTAGGGGAGGTCTCACTTACAATCCCTTTTTAGCTTTTCGACAGTTTGGGTATGCCCGAAGAGATGGCCCTCATGAGATTCTCATTCAAGGATTGGTGTTCGACTATGACAAATAAGACTAAGGTTACCTCCAGAGGTTTACACGAGCTTGGAGAATGGTGAACAAGCTGGACAGAAGGACTTTGGGACACAAAAACTCTATCCCTCTTGAGCCTTACCTTAGGTGGGCACGGGCTCGTTCTCAGAGTCTCTTGATGCCTTACACTTCCATCCTTCCTGTTATCATAGAGCCTGTTGTTGAAGGAGACATCCCATAAACTGTCTTTCATCCTAACATGCCTACCTCTCTCGAAGACTTACATAAAGCTTGGGTTCAATTGAAGGAAGAGCGAGACACCTTTGAAGCCCAATTTTACGCCAGTGAGAAGAAGGTTCTGGAACTCACCAAGCTGCTTCATGAAGAGCGAAATCTGAACGCCTACAATGCTCCAAAGAGGATGTGTTCAACCTTTCTGTCTTAGGAGTTTTTGTTGTATTTTGTTCCTTTCAGTGTAAGCCCAAAGAGGCATGATGTACCAAAACTTGGATTTAATATAACATGTGTTCCTTTTTTTGTTTGAACAAATTTAAAATCTCTAATTTCCTTGAAATCATTTGCATTTTTCATCTTCATTCATCATAACATCATATAGGTTTCTTACAACAGGTCTCTTTATCCTTCTATTGTTTATTTCAGTGAGATGGATATTGAACAGGCAGTGGAAGATCTTCAAGTGCCGAACGTCCAGTTTCAACAAATGCTCTTGACTCTGACAAAAGGACAAGAGGAGTTGAAGACTCTACTGGCCAAAGAAAAGAAGAAGAAAGCGAAGAAACCATTCGGTATTGTGATCATGGGAAGAAGGTTCCAAGTACAAGCTAGACGAACTTTAGACTTCGCAACATCATCGGGTGAAGGAGATAATCAAGAAGACAGGACCAAGGAAGTGAACAACAACCCAGCATCCGAAGAAGAGGAAGAACCTGACTATTCTGAGGAACAGTATCCTCCTGCTGATAATAAATACAAAGAGCTAGAGGATCGTTTGAATGCTATGGAGGTTCAGAGGGTACCCGGATTGGATTTTGAAGAGTTAGGACTTGTCTCAGGGGTTGTCATCCTGCAGAAATTCAAGGTCCCCACTTTCTCTAAATATGACGGTGTCTCTTTCCCGAAGTTGCATTTAAGGTCATACGTCAGAAAGATTCAACCCCATACGGCTGATAAGGAACTGTGGGTGCATTTTTTCCTTGAGAGCTTGTCAGGGATGTAGTTGGATTGGTTCTATCAGTTAGAAGGGACCAATATTTGTAATTGGGAAGATTTGGTTGCCGCCTTTTACAAACAATACTAGTATGATGCTGACTTAGCTCCAACTCGGACACAATTGCAAGGCATGTCTATGGGTGCAGGTGAAGGTTTCAAAACCTATGCTCGAAAATGGAGGGATCTCGCAGGCAGAGTCCAGCCCCCTCTATCTGACAGAATTAGTGGATATGTTCCTAGGAGCCTTGTTAGGACCATTCTTCAACCACCTGATCGGAAGTTCCTCAGCTAGATTTACTGAATTAATCATGACTGGTGAGTGGGTCGAAGCCAGTATAAAAAGCGACAAAATTCAAAGAGATGCGTCCTTGAGCACCATGAAGAAACCTTTTGTTGGAAAGAAGGAGGTCAGTACTGCATATGACCATAAGAACCAAAACAAAACTGAACGTCGCCCGACGGTAGGGGCTATTATGATTTCTAATCCTGTGCCAAATTAACAGCAAAATTATCAGCGCAAGCCAGAAGCACCCATGAGACGATTTACCCGGATCAACATGACCATGTCTCAAGTTCTGCCACACCTTTTGAAGACCAATCTGGAAACTTTAAAAGAAGCTCCCAAGAATCCCAATACTGCTTCTCCTCGCTACAATCTGAACGCTCGGTGTGCCTATCATTCTGAAAGCCTGGGGCACGATACAAACGACCGTTGGGCCTTGAAGAATAAGGTGCAAGACCTTATCGATGCAAAAGAGATTGAGTTTGATCCCCCAGAAACGCCTAATGTAATAACTTCGCCAATGCGCAGACATGGCCAAGGTATGAACGCCATTGATGATCATCGTTTTGTCTCCTCCGTGAATGACTTAATTACTCCTCTGTTGACCATTAAACAGAATCTACTGCAAGCCAGTCTATTCCCGGGTTGCGATAAAGATTGTCGCTTATGCAAGTCTCTACCAAATGGCTGTTTGTTACTAAAAATAGGCGTTCAGTGCCTAATGACTAGAAAAGAAATTTTATTTGAAAAGATTCCTCTTACCAGAGCATCTTATCAAGATGTCTCGATAATCACCATTTCCAACAATCCTCCTGGGGTCTCCACCAAAAGACCCTTCAGGATTACATCTACTCCAAGGTCTGCACCTCTAATCATTACTATGCCAAGACCAATATCATACTCTTCGGATAAAGTTGTTCCCTGGAGCTATGGGGCTGACGTTTATTATTATGGCATCAAGAAAGATCAGTTGGCTGTCAAAGATGAAGTTGCGAGAGATATTGATCCTGACATCGGTAATATCACTGGGACCAGTAAGATAACAAGAAGTGGAAGAGTCTTCTCACCCGAGATTTCTCCAAAGACCGTTGCTACTCATGTGATCATTCCCACTGCCACTCCTACCGACACTCCCAGTGATACTCCTACTGTTACCCCTGCTACCAAGACAAGGGGCAAAGAGGTCTTGAATGAGCCTGTCCAAGCAAAAGAGCGTCCCGAGATCATCCTTGAAGCTTCTAGAAAGGAGATAGAAGAAATACTAAAGATAATCAAGAAAAGTGACTACAACATTGTAGAACAGTTGGGGAAGACCCCCTCGAAGATATCATTGTTGTCCTTACTTTTGTGTTATGAGGCCCACGCCAAAGCCTTGGTAAAGTTTCTCAAGACCGCCCACGTGCCCCAAGAGACCTCCATCGACCAATTTGAAAATTGTGTGGCCAGTCTAACTGCTAATAACGGATTGGGCTTTTCCGACGCTGATCTAACTTCTAAGGGAAGGAAGCACAACGATGCCTTGCATGTTTCCATTGAATGCAGGGGCACCACACTTGCCCACGTCCTGGTGGATACCGGCTCATCATTGAATGTCCTACCCAAAAACTCTCTCGGCCGACTGGACTGCGAGGGGCTCACCTTAAAGCCTAGCAACATCATAGTAAGGGCCTTTGATGGTTCTAAAAGGACAGTGCACGGAGAAGTTAATATCCCCATAAAAGTCGGAACTCAGACTTTTGATTCAACTTTCTATGTAATGGACATATGTCCATCTTACTCCTGTTTATTGGGCCGACCCTAGATCCATGGTGCTGGTGCCGTCACTTCTACCCTGCATCAGAGGCTACATTACCCGATCAAAGGAAAAATTGTCACCGTTCACGGAGAGGAGGAGTACATGGTTAGACACCTGAACTATTTCAGGTATGTTGAAATAGATGGTGAATTCATTGAGACTCCATGTCCGAACTTCAAAGAGGTTCCAGAAAAAGTTGTGGAAACAAAGTCTACTCCCAAAGTTCCAAAGATTACTAGACCTCCACTGAAGATGGGTTCTTTGAAAGATGTTAGAGCAGTAGTTGAAGAAGGCGGGTGTACCATCTGGGGTCAGCTTCCGGATATTCCCTACAAGTCCATCAAATTTGGTTTGGGATTCACTACAGAGGCCTAAAGAGTTGTTCTATGTTCTCGCGCCAGGGGACCACCTTTGCGTATCAGCAATCAGGGAGTCAATGCAGTAGAAGACAGTGATGGCAGCTTTGATATGGATGAATGGATTTTTCCAACCATCGGCGGAGGGCTCAACAATTGGGAGGCCAAAGATTTAATTCCTATTACTTTTATTTAAGAGTAATTGTCTTTTAATGTTTTTAGGCTTGTAATATTTAAATAATTCATACTCTTTAAAACCTTGTGTCTTACCCGAGGCACAACGGTCCATTTGTGAGGGTTGTCACTTCATTCTCATATGTCATCAATGAATCATGGACGTTTTTGCATACAAATATTGTGCTCTATGTTTTTTTCTTTCTTACATTTTATTTCTTTCAAAAGTAGTTATGCTCTTACACACACTCACATATTAAAATGCAGATCTACATCCACTCAGGATCCCATGGGTAACGGTTCTTCTATGGCCTATTGTGACTTTGAAAATCCGATCTACCAAGCCGACGATGAAAGTGAGGAAGATTGTGAGGTGCCAGGGGAATTGGCCAGGTTGTTACAACAGGAAGAAAGGACCATTCAGCCTCACGAAGAGCCAGTTGAAACAGTTAACTTAGGTACTGAGGAGGACAAAAAGAAGGTAAAGGTGGGTGCCAATTTGGAACCCAGTGTCAAGGAGCGTCTGATTCAGTTGTTACACGATTATATTAAAGTCTTTGCCTGGTCGTATGAAGACATGTCGGGACTTGATACAGACATTGTGGTACATCGCCTGCCTACAACAGAAGATTGTCCTCCAATAAAGCAAAAGGTTCGTCGCATGAGGCCTAATATGTCAGAAAAGATTAAAGCAGAAGTCATGAAGCAATTCAATGATGGATTCTTGGCTGTCACCTCTTATCCCCAATGGGTTGCCAACGTTGTTCCCGTGCCCAAGAAAGACGGTAAAGTGTGAATGTGTATGGACTGCAGAGATTTGAATAGGGCAAGCCCCAAGGATGACTTCCCGTTCCCCCACATCGACATTCTAGTAAACAATATGGCACAACACAAAGTGTTTTCCTTCATGGACGGTTTCTCAAGATACAACAAAATTAAAATGGCGCTTGAGCATATGGAGAAAACAACCTCTATTACGTAGTGGGGCACATTCTGCTATAGTCATGCCATTCGTACTGAAGAATGTTGGGGCAACCTATCAGCGTGCCATGGTAGCTCTGTTTCACGACATGATACATCACGAAATAGAGGTCTACATGGACGATATGATAGCCAGATCTCGAACAGAAGAAGAGGATCTCAATCATTTACAGAAGTTTTTTGAGAGGCTGAAGAAATACAAGCTGAGGTTGAACCCAAATAAATGTACGTTCGGGGTACGGTCTGGTAAGCTCCTAGGCTTTATCTTCAGCAATGAAGGTATCAAGGTTGATCCTGCCCAGGTTAGAGCAATACAAGAGATGCCTTCTCCTTATACTGAGAAGGAAGTCAGAGGATTTTTGGGACGTTTGAATTACATTTCCGGATTCATTTCTCACCTGACTGCTACTTGTGAATCGGTCTTCAAATTATTTAAGAAAGATCAGGTAGTCAAATGGAATGACGAATTCCAAGTTGCTTTTGAAAAAATCAAAGAATACTTACAAGAGCCTCCTGTGTTGTTGCCACCCGTCGAGGGAAGGCCTTTGATCCTGTATTTGACTGTTTTAGAAAACTTAATGGGGTGTGTGTTGGGGCAGCATGACGAGTCTGGCCGAAAAGAGCATGTTATTTATTACCTGAGCAAAAAGTTTACCGACTGTGAAACGAGATATTCACTGCTCGAGAAAACTTGTTGCACTCTGGAAAGGGCTGCTCGCCGGCTGAGACAGTATATGCTGACCCATACTACCTTGTTGATATCTAAAATGGATCCAATAAAATACATCTTTGAGAAGCCTGCTCTCTCTGGGAGAATAGCAAGATGGCAGATGATCCTGACGGAATATGACATACAGTATACTACCCAGAAAGAAATAAAGGGTAGTGCACTGGCGGATCACCTTTCCCATCAAGCCGTGGAAGACTACTAATCCATGAAGTTCGAATTCCCAGATGAGGACATCATAACAATAGACAATTGTGAAGAGATCAGACCATATGACGGACCTGGACAAGGATCCCGATGGATCCTGTTTTTCGATGGGGCATCCAACGCACTTGGCAAGTGTATTGGTGTTGTACTCATACCTCCTGAAGGGTGTCATACTCCCTTTACCGCAAGACTCTGATTCGATTGTACAAACAACACGGCAGAATATGAAGCGTGCATCTTTGGTCTCAGAGCTGCCATAAATTTGGGGATCAAATATTTGGTTGTGTTTGGAGATTCCGCTTTGGTCATTAGTTAGATCAAAGTGGAATGGGACACCAAACACCCTAACCTTATCCCTTACAAAGAACATGTGTTGACATTGCTGCCATATTTTAAGAAGATTACTTTCGAGCATTTCTCGCGAGAAGAAAATCAGGTAGCATACGCACTAGCTACAATGTCATCTATGTTTAAACTTAATTGGGATAACAGGGCTACTCAGATCACCATTGAGCGGATGGATGAACCAGCTTACTGTCACGAGATCGGTACCGAAGAAGTAGTGGATCAAACTTGGTTCCATGAAGTTAAAAGGTATCTCGAGTCTCATGAATATCCAGAAGGAGCTTCAGTGAATGACAAGAAATTCCTAAGAAGATTCTCGGCTAAGTTCTTCCTTAGTAACGACATTTTGTTCAAACGCAGTCATGACTCTGTATTACTTTAGTGCGTAGACAAGGTTGAAGCTGAAAGGATCATGGTTGAATTACATGAAGTCACTTTTGGCACCCATTCTAGTGGGCATACAATGGCAAAGAAAATCCTGCAGGAAGGCTATTATTGGTCTACCATGGAGGCAGATTGATATCAACACTATCGGACTTGCCATAAGTGTTTGATTTATGCTGATAAAGTGCACGTCCCTCCGGTTCCTCTGAATGTATTAACGGCTCCTTGGCCCTTTGCTATGTGGGGAATCGATATGATTGGGGAAATCAAGCCAGCGGCCTCTAATGGACACCGCTTCATCTTAGTGGCCATCGACTATTTTACAAAGTGGGTTGAGGCAGCTTCCTTCGCTTCCGTTAGTAATAATGTTGTCGCCCAGTTCATCAAACAGAATCTCATTTGTCGATACGGTATCCCAGAGAGAATCCTCGCTGTGATCGGTGGATCTGGAACTGACTGTTTAACGCTGGTTCGCGAAATGTCGCGGAAGCAAGAGTCGCCAACGTCTTTTATTTTCTCCAAATGGAAAAGACAAAAGCACAGAAAAATTCCTTATAGAGATTGCTCTCGGTTCGGGAGGTAGATTATAGAAAGGGAAGGTGTTAGCACCCTTTCTATCCATGGTTATCCATGGGCTCTTAGATACTTGCTCACTTGTGTTTTCAAAATGGTTTGTTTGCTTTTCAATTGTGGGTTTAAAAAGTTTCTTTGAAAATTTCAGTTCGACTCTTGTATCGGTCCTCAAGAGTGTTTGAAAAATTGCTTTCGAAAGCTTTTTGAAAAGGTGTCGGTGTGAAAAGTATTTTGAATTTTGTTTTGAATTTAGAGCAAGTATCTAGAGTCGTCTACCTACCCTAAGGAATTCGTCTGTGTAGATGTCCTTAAAGTAGTGCCATCCCACCATTGAGAGGTAGGTAGCACCACCGTTGGAGGTGTTCGGGTCAATTCGAGGTTCGGGACATGGTGATAACCAGAGCAATGGGAAGACACCTTAGAAGCTACCCTCATGCTAGGTTCCCGGATCATGAGGACTTACTAAGACATCCTCTACTCGACGATCACCTTTCGAGGCAAGGCAACAGTGAGGCGTACCCTAGGGGTGGTGTGTGATTTTCGTGTGTCGGATTCATTTATTTTTATCTTGTCATGTTATTGGTGTTCTACGCATTGTTTTTATTTAGACATTCATTCTTGCATGCTTTGTTTAACAGTTAAAAGTTGCGAGGAAAAGTAAATCTAAAGCTATTACAAATGGCGCGGGTCCACATCGCCAAAATTTCCAGGACCCGATTTGACAGAAAAATAAAGAAATTAAAAGAATTAAAAGTGCGAGAAGTAATTACAAGGCTTCGGGAGAGGTACATAATTATTTAAGCGAAATAAAATAAATATGCGAACGAATAAGAAATTAAGAACATGGGCGTTGGACCCTTTTGCAAAAATTAAAATTAATGAGGAATTAAAATTAAAATTAAAAGAAGGCAAGAATTTGTTTTTTGGTGTTTTATGTTTTTTAGATTTAATGAAAAAAAGGATTAATCAAAATACGACGCAAACCCTAATTCTAGTTATTTTAATTTATTGAGAAAACATTAAAATTTAACCTATATTAACCCTAAGTTATTTTCATGCAAATGTAATTATAAAAATAAATCAATATTATTATAAGAAAGAAAAATTTAAAAGGAATAAAAACATTAATTAAACCTAATTCTACTTCTTTTTAGATTTTTTTATTAAAAGTATTAAAATTAAACCCTGATTTATACTAAATTCAATTATATACAATTTGTTTATGAAAATAATTAAAATAAAATACTTATTACATTTTGCTCTTTTTCTGATTTTTTTTGATGTTTTTATATTTTGTAAAAATAATATATTAATTAAACAAGTAATAATTAAAATAAAAATAGAATTAAAAATAAAGAAAACAAAAATTATGCAAACCTTGGGGGTGGTAGTCCCCAAATAGGAGGTTAAGTCCAAGCAACTTGAGCCCAATTCAATTCATGGCCTTGTGGACTTTTTATTCATGTGCAGAGCGTTGACCAAGATGCATCATGTTCCTGGGATCTGAACCGTTGATTTGATCTCCCTGGCCTTGTGAAGGGTTTGATCTGGAGGGCGTATGGTATGCTCCAACCTGGAAATTGCATATGAACATGTATTGCAAAATAATATTGACATAACGTAGACTTGGGGCTCGAACCCAGGTCATGGACATTGCAAACGTGTACACCTACCACTGAGCCATCCCAAATACATTTAACATATAATAGCAAATAAACATTATAAAAGAAAAATGTCAATGGCTTTGGAAACGCGCGCGAATTTTAAACTATCCAATCGCTCCCTGCCACGAGTTCGTCTTCTCCACCTTCCTGAAACACAAAAAACATGAGGCAACGGTTTTATACGCGTCTTCTTAGGCCAGCTACCAGAAAATAGCGAATAGTTCTTAGAGGGTCAATAAATTAGGCGCGATGGGTGGTTTCCATTCGTCCAGACTTGCTGATTGCAACCATGGTATTCTTGAAGGCCAATTGTTCTTTAAATAAAAACCCCCAATTTTGAGGTCCTGCAAACCCTAAAAATCAAGCATGGCATATTTGCGTACACAACATAAAAACACAATTGAATCATATGGTTAGCATTAGAATGGCATAAGGAATGCAAATCAATAATTAAAATGCTATGAACATGCTTAAATTTGAGAATACGATTATGAGTTTTTCATGAAACTTTTGGAATGCTGTATACCAATTCCTTGCGTTTTGATTGTTGTTTTTGGTTGGAATGTGTCCAGTGAACCTTGAGGAAACTATTGAAACAAGTCTTGAGACCT
This sequence comes from Vicia faba, assembly GCA_948472305.1. Lineage (NCBI taxonomy): Eukaryota > Viridiplantae > Streptophyta > Magnoliopsida > Fabales > Fabaceae > Vicia > Vicia faba. Next base: position 330,227 of record CATIWC010001033.1, read on the forward strand.
GAATCGCCCTGCAAAGGTGTTTACAGTTTTGACTTTTTTTGACAATTTTTCCAAGCTTGTGAATGGCCTTCTTGCGCAGCTTCGTGTCTATTCTGATTAGGGTTGTGTTCTAGCATATGTAGTGAGTGCATTAGGTCAAAAAAACTCAATCAAATCCATTGCATTCATTGATTTTGAAAATTGATTTTCTAGGATCTTTTCAAATATTCTTCCATGTGCTTTTGTGCAAATCATGATCTAATCAGTCCAATTCTTTCCATTTTGGTACAAGCACGAAATCTTGATGCTAAAACATGTATAAAAAGATTGGTTAGGTTAAGTTAAGTATTTTTTCATATATTTAAATGATTTAAATGAATTAATATAAATAAAAATTCAAATAAATAAATTAAAAATGAGAAAATACTTCCCTTTGGGCCAAGTGGTCGTGCACATGCTTGGAATGATGAATTATGGAAGAAAAATGGGCCCATTAGCAATTTTAGGTCATTTGAATCAATGTTGACTTTTCAAAATATCCAAAAATTTCCCAACTTCCACAAGGCATAACTTGCTCAATTTTTAAGATTTTCTCATGTTCTTGGGCATTTTGGAAAGGACTTTGAGTCCTCTAACCAATGCCTTTGGTCCCATGTCATTTTTATTTACCAATCTCAAGTTATGGCCTTTGACTTAAAGTCCCTTTTTGTTGACTTTTGAAAATGACCTATAATGTTGAAATTGATAACTTTTTGTGAGAGTTTCATGGACTTGAAGTATGAAGATGAGTTGTAGGAAATGTCTTTCTCTTCAAAATGAGCTTTGGATGGAATTTTTCTGATAATCCATGTGAAAGTTATGCCCTGGTCAATTTCAGTTGACTTTTTCAGCTGTCCAAATAAGGAAACTTTTGCATCTTGATGATTTCTGAGCCAAATTTTGAGAATCATGATCAAGCATTGATCAAATGATGTTTGTGGCTTCAAAATGATATATTGACCAAAAATTTGAACTTTTGACTGTCAAATGACCATTTTGCCCCTACAGTTGACTGTAGTGCAATCTAGGGTTTTGACTGTGCCATTTTGAGCTGAATGCCTTGAAACTTGATATGGGGATACTTGACCATATTTATAGGCATGTGAGACTTGATTGGACCTTTGAAAACTTCATTTTCTTGATCAGACTCAAAACCCTAATTTTGACTATATAGGAGATCTTTGACTGTGCAACCCTTAGGGAGATTTTGAAGCTTTGACTTGGAAATTTCTTGGAGAATATGGGAGGGCAAATTTTGGGGTACAACAGTTGCCCCTGTTCAATCTTCTTAGACCTGAGGATGCAGATTGGCTGACGTGCCTTTCGTAATCCGAGGGTGGAAGATGATTGAACACTAGAGTGCCCAGAAATTTGCGCTCACATAATAGCAGTGATGGTGATGGAGGAATGGGCTTATAGATGCCATTTGGTGATTGATGAATAGGATGATGGGCTTATAGATGCCATCTGGATGTTGATCGCGTAAGAGATTCCTTAGCGAGAACCTGCATACCTGCAAAAGAAAAATGAGTACCTGACACGTTACAGGAGCTGATTTCAGATGCTTGGTATAGATGTGTCATGACTGGTTACAGGAGCTGAATCTGGAGCTTCAAACGGTGATGAATGAACCAGGGATGGTTACTACCTTAGAGTGAATGGTAAGAGAACCTTGGGCGACTTTAACTTCAACAACGCTCGTTGAGAAAAATCTTAGCGGGAGTTACCATCTTTGCAGTGTCGGGAAGAGAACCATAGGAAATTATAATCTGAAAGGGAATTATCACCTCACACACCGTCGGAGAGGGAACTATAGGAAATTATAATCTGAAAGGAATTATCACCTCACTCACCGTCGGAGAGGGAACTATCTGGAAAGGAATTATCACCTCACTCACCGTCGGAGAGGGAAACATCTGAAAAGGACTTACCACCTCACTCACCGTCGGAGAGGGGACCATAGGAGACTATCACCTCACTCACCGTCGGAGAGGGAAACATCTGAAAAGGACTTACCACCTCACTCACCGTCGGAGAGGGGACCATAGGAGACTATCACCTCACTCACCGTCGGAGAGGGAAACATTTGAAAAGGAATTACCACCTCACTCACCGTCGGAGAGGGGACCATAGGAGACTATCACCTCACTCACCGTCGGAGAGGGAAACATCTGAAAAGGAATTACCACCTCACTCACCGTCGGAGAGGGGACCATAGGAGACTATCACCTCACTCACCGTCGGAGAGGGAAACATCTGAAAAGGAATTACCACCTCACTCACCGTCGGAGAGGGGACCATAGGAGACTATCACCTCACTCACCGTCGGAGAGGGAAACATATGAAAAGTAATTACCACCTCACTCACCGTCGGAGAGGGAACCAAAGGAGACTATCACCTCACTCACCGTCAGAGAGGGAAACATCTGAAAAGGACTTACCACCTCACTCACCGTCGGAGAGGGAACCATAGGAGACTATCACCTCACTCACCGTTGGAGAGGGAAACATCTGAAAAGGACTTACCACCTCACTCACCGTCGGAGAGGGAACCGTTTGAAATAACTTCTACTGAGTCTTCATCAGAAAAATCTGTTGGGAGTTGATTTAGCTGGACTAGAGAAGGCCTGGGAATGGATAAGAAATCTTTGGCATTGATTAACTGAACCGGTCTAGGTCTTGAAATATGATTGAGAATTTAACTGAATCTTTCCTGAAAGGAAAAAGTCAGTCATATGCAATGCATGATATGGATCAAGCAATGACGTTCTTAACATAAATGGATTCGTATGATATAATGCGTCTATGCATGCTATAATGATGTATGTGATGTTTTATGAATGTATGTTTTCGTCTAGGAAAATGAATCCTTGACGGGTGCCGGGAAGTCATATCCTGGGCTGATGTTGGAGAATTGATTTTGCTTCCGCTGGGGATGATAACTGCAAGAATACCGGTAGGAGAAGATGACTCCGTTGCGGAATAAACTTTGCAGATGGAAGATTCTGCGGGGAGAAAAGATACTCTAGCGATCTTGCTGGGAAGCAATACTCTGTGGGGAGAGAAGTACTTTGTTGAATTATTGACAACCTTGCTGGGGATATCTCTGTTGTATTGGAAGTGCTGATAGACTTCGCTGGGGGTAAGAGAACTTCGTCGAGGACGCTCTTTCCGTGGCTTTTGGCTGAGGATAACCCAGTTATATCCTGTTAAGGAAATAACTCTTTGAATAAAGCCGGACGACGCGCTCGTGCTCTGCGGGGATAAGCTTCCAGAATCTACTGGGGATAAGCTTGCTGCTTGGGGAGATGGATTCCAACTTTCCTGGGGAATTGGATTGGACTCTCTTGGGGAAGTTTTGAACTATGTCAGGGAAGCGATTCCTTTGAATGTTGATATGCCGCCGGGGAACAGTCTTTAGACCAAGACTGTCGGGGATGCTTGTTAAGAATATGTGTATTGCTGCTGGGGAATGTTGGGATCTGCTGGAGGATACCCAATTTCCTTGAGACTTGTTAACTCTGCTTGGAGAAGAATGTACTGACTGCTGACTTACTTTCTGGGGAATTAAGATGTACTGGTCGTATTCTTTAGCCGAATCTACCTTGGTACCTTGGAGGATAGAACAATTGGATTGTTTAGACAACCCATTATTGCCCCTGTTTTAGCGGGAGAGGAAGACCTATGAGGTGCTGATAGTTGTTGAGGGTCAAACCTTCTTCTGGTAGGCAGGTGATAAGATGACAGGACATAGTCGTACGCTTTTGATCCCTAACTTTTGCCTAGACCGCCCTTTCGGGTTTTCAGTCCATCGGGATACCCATTTTTGCCCAAGCCGCCTTTTCAGGTTTTCGACTTGCCGGGTGTACAGATTTTTTCCATTTCATCCCTTCATTTTGCCCGAACCCTTTTGGTTCGCCGGGAAGCCCTTATTTTTACCTAGGTATGTCAACCAAGCGGGTCTTTGATTATGCGCAGTATTTTTTCGACTATGTCCGTGTCCTCAGGATGTAGGGAATTGCCCCTGTCAGTAGTGTTTTGTCATGCCACCAGAAGGTATTTGATCAGGCAAGATTCGTTGTTGGAATGCCCCAAGTGACTCAGGCGGAGATTTGCCCCGGGCTATTTGGCCCTTTGAGAGATTCTCCGAATCTTGATTGGACTGCCCCGGATAATGGACCATGCTCATGTCTGCCCCTTGATTGGAAGTGCTTTTGTTCGCTAGGTATTCATCGTGCGAATTTCCTGTTGTTCAAACAAAAAGTCATATGCAAACAAAGTTATGTTAAAAATGCAAAGCTTATGTCTGTCTTGAAGATTTTGAAAATGCATTCTTTTTCATAAAACAAGTGAATGTTTGTAAAACGTGATGTCAACTCCGTATTTTACCGTCGGCCTTAAGGAGTCAGGATACCTTTCGTAACAGTATGCTTTCGAACTAACCCATGCTTCAGCTAGGACTTTTGAGGGTTATAACGTGGCCTGGTTCATGGTTTAAGAAACAAAGGATAAAGGCTCAAATTATTTGTACCCACCCACTCTTCGTGATGTTCTCCAAACCTAAACTCAGTTGATCCTACGTTAGACTTTGTTTGAGTCTTTGCTTTGATATACCAGCGATGGCTCGAATGTTGATAACTTATTTTGAATAGGCAGTCATTCCTTTTTTTGTTGAGGGTTTGTAAGACCTCTTTCTTGATTTTTGTTATCCCTTTCTTTTTTGCCTGAACTGTTTCCTTTTTTGGAATTACAGTCTGCGGGATGCCCCAGTTTTGTAAGTCTCCTTCATGGGTTTTGACTTATTGGGCTTTTTGATTTTGGTAATGACTGCCTTTCTTTATTGATTATTCGGAACCATCACTGTCTTTCTTCGTTTTGTAAGGACTCCTTTGGTGTCATCCATTGTGCACTTTGGATTAACTGAGAAGACTACCCTGCCCCAGGTTATGATTACGGGTTTCAATTTTCGAAAAGAAAAACTCCTACTTCTTTGGCTCAGAGGGGTTGACAAGGGATTATCATCCTTATAACTCTAGTGTTTAGGGATTTGAAACAATGTCTGTACCTCATCAGCGGGGTCTGTTCAAAAGCATACTGTAAAGATCGTGGTATCGTTTTCGTCATCCTCCCTCAAGAGGCTTAGAATTATTATTTAAGAGTTGATCATCAGAAAAAATATGAAAATAATTTGCGTATAGTGAATACGAATATATTGCTTCAAAACAGACATGTGCGATGCATTAATGAAATAACAATGTTTGACATGAATAGAATGCTTGAACAATCAAAAGAAAATTACAACTTGAATTCAAATGAACAAAAAGTGCTTTCTATCCTAGCCATGTCTTGGCATGGGAGCAGTGACCACGTTGGGAGTCTCGGCGGGCTCGAACTCGATCTCTTTAGCATCGATCATGTTCTGAATCTTGTACTTCAGTGCCCAACAATCCTCAGTATCGTGCCCCGGGCTACCAGAATGGTACGCGCACCTTGCTTCCGGGTTGTAATTCGGAGAGGAAGTCTTTGGATTTGCAGGAGGGTTGATCACCGCAATCAGGTTCATCCTCAACATGTGCTGCAAAGCTCGTGACCATGGCATGTTGATGTTGGTGAATTGTCTCTTGGGCTCGTTCGGCCTGTTCTGATCAAACTGCTGTTCTTGGCGAGGTCGTTGTTGGACCTGTGAAGTAGTAGCGACTCGGAGAGGTCTATTCATTGGACCCTACCTTTGCCCTCTTGGAAGCTGTTCCATGACCTGGTCCCTGATTTGGGCTGGTTGCTTCATGCCTTGAGGAAGCTGACTGATCATGGCTCTCAGCTCTCCTTGCTCCTGAGCTAAACCTTGAATGAGGGCCCTTTGCCCCAGCATCTGGGTTTTCAATGTGTCTACCTCAGCTTGTAGACGTTTTAGCTGTTCGTCCTTGTCATCTTCAAGACTTTTTCTGATCAGATTCCCCATGAGGAGTGCCCTCAACTCTTCCTGCCCCTTGGATAGACCTAGGAAGATTTCCCTGAACTGAGTCTCTTGAGCATGAAGACCCTGGTTACCTTGTTGGGAAGCCATTGCTGAAATAAACAGCGAGAAGGGTAAGTGACCTGCAACAAGGATACCTGCTATGCAATGATGTGTATGATATGCATGCAATGTTTTCAAGGATCTCGCGGGGTAAACAAGAAGTTTGTTAGAACTCGGGTCCGGTAGTTTGATTGAAGGAACTGCATGTTGTAGAGAGTCCTTCTTCGAGGGTCAAAGGCTCACCATATCTAGTGGGTCATAGCCCCTGACAACCTTGGCTAGGGGAAAATAAATCCTCTTTGCCCCTTGCTAGATGCTTGATTCATCATGACCTGCATCACAAGCCCTTGAGATCCTTGAAATGGGTTAGGATGTATGCAATGGTATGATGTCATGATGCATGGGGTAATATGAGTGAACCCTGTTATGAGCCCTTGTTAAGGACTGCAAACCAAAACCTGCAAGAAACTCAAGTAAAACCTGTCACGAGTCCCAATTAAGGACTATAAACAGAACCTGCGAGTAGTTAGTACACCCTGTTATGAGTCCCAGTTAAGAACTATAAACAAAACCTGCAAGGGAAACTTAGTATACCCTGTTATGAGTCCCTATTAAGGACTATAAACAAAACCTGCAAGGGAAACTCAAGTGTCAGATAACAAGCATGCAAGTAGTCAAGTTGGAAGGCACACAAGTCACACAAGAGAAACCCTTAGGGTTTAGGCCAGCATGGGGTCTGGGTAGTATCCTCTTGAAGTTGGTGGGCTCAACCTGTCCTATTAGAAGTAACCGGGTTCTAAGGGTCCCAATATCACTGGATTGCTTTCATTGTTCATCGTTTCGATTTAGCCACTGAACTGGCGACCGAAATATTCCAGGAAAGCAACCCTCAATTGAGTGTAGTATCGAGTATCAACCAACCTCGGACTGCACCAAAGTCAGTTATCTCACTACCCTAAAGAGGCCAAGATAGTTCAATTAAGGTTCCTAAGGTCTGTTGATGCTTCATGACACCACGCGGAGGCCCCGTACTCTCCTTGACTGAACTCAAGGGTTACCGGTACACACCAAAGTGCCACATCAACGTAGCAGACTGTTTCAACCATGTCGGTATACCCCGCACAGTTCCCTCACAGCCTTGTTGCTACTTTCTAAGAAGGTATCCCCAGATCCGGGTTAGGATCTATAGAACTCCCAAGACAGTCCCACAATTTAAAGCAAACAAGGAAAGCAATTGAAAACACAGTTATGAACTAGCCCTAAGGTACACCTCACTTTATAAGTTTATTCCCCAGCAGAGTCGCCAGTTCTGTGATCGGTGGATCTGGAACTGACTGTTTAACGCTGGTTCGCGAAATGTCGCGGAAGCAAGAGTCGCCACCGTCTTTTATTTTCTCCAAATGGAAAGGACAAAAGCACAGAAAAATTCCTTATAGAGATTGCTCTCGGTTCGGGAGGTAGATTATAGAAAGGGAAGGTGTTAGCACCCTTTCTATCCATGGTTATCCATGGGCTCTTAGATACTTGCTCACTTGTGTTTTCAAAATGGTTTGTTTGCTTTTCAACTGTGGGTTTAAAAAGTTTCTTTGAAAATTTCAGTTCGACTATTGTATCGGTCCTCAAGAGTGTTTGAAAAATTACTTTCGAAAGCTTTTGGAAAAGGTGTCGGTGTGAAAAGTATTTTGAATTTTGTTTTGAATTTAGAGCAAGTATCTAGAGTCGTCTACCTACCCTAAGGAATTCGTCTGTGTAGATGTCCTTAAAGTAGTGCCATCCCACCATTGAGAGGTAGGTAGCACCACCGTTGGAGGTGTTCGAGTCAATTCGAGGTTCGGGACATGGTGATCACCAGAGCAATGGGAAGACACCTTAGAAGCTACCCTCATGCCAGGTTCCCGGATCATGAGGACTTACTAAGACATCCTCTACTCGACGATCACCTTTCGAGGCAAGGCAACAGTGAGGCGTACCCTAGGGGTGGTGTGTGATTTTCGTGTGTCGGATTCATTTATTTTTATCTTGTCATGTTATTGGTGTTCTACGCATTGTTTTTATTTAGACATTCATTCTTGCATGCTTTGTTTAACAGTTAAAAGTTGCGAGGAAAAGTAAATCTAAAGCTATTACAAATGGCGCGGGTCCACATCGCCAAAATTTCCAGGACCCGATTTGACAGAAAAATAAAGAAATTAAAAGAATTAAAAGTGCGAGAAGTAATTACAAGGCTTCGGGAGAGGTACATAATTATTTAAGCGAAATAAAATAAATATGCGAACGAATAAGAAATTAAGAACATGGGCGTTGGACCCTTTTGCAAAAATTAAAATTAATGAGGAATTAAAATTAAAATTAAAAGAAGGCAAGAATTTGTTTTTTGGTGTTTTATGTTTTTTAGATTTAATGAAAAAAAGGATTAATCAAAATACGACGCAAACCCTAATTCTAGTTATTTTAATTTATTGAGAAAACATTAAAATTTAACCTATATTAACCCTAAGTTATTTTCATGCAAATGTAATTATAAAAATAAATAAATATTATTATAAGAAAGAAAAATTTAAAAGGAATAAAAACATTAATTAAACCTAATTCTACTTCTTTTTAGATTTTTTTATTAAAAGTATTAAAATTAAACCCTGATTTATACTAAATTCAATTATATACAATTTGTTTATGAAAATAATTAAAATAAAATACTTATTACATTTTGCTCTTTTTCTGATTTTTTTTGATGTTTTTATATTTTGTAAAAATAATATATTAATTAAACAAGTAATAATTAAAATAAAAATAGAATTAAAAATAAAGAAAACAAAAATTATGCAAACCTTGGGGGTGGTAGTCCCCAAATAGGAGTTTAAGTCCAAGCAACTTAAGCCCAATTCAATTCATGGCCTTGTGGACTTTTTATTCATGTGCAGAGCGTTGACCAAGATGCATCATGTTCCTGGGATCTGAACCGTTGATTTGATCTCCCTGGCCTTGTGAAGGGTTTGATCTGGAGGGCGTATGGTATGCTCCAACCTGGAAATTGCATATGAACATGTATTGCAAAATAATATTGACATAACGTAGACCTGGGGCTCGAACCCAGGTCATGGACATTGCAAACGTGTACACCTACCACTGAGCCATCCCAAATACATTTAACATATAATAGCAAATAAACATTATAAAAGAAAAATGTCAATGGCTTTGGAAACGCGCGCGAATTTTAAACGATCCAATCGCTCCCTGCCACGAGTTCATCTTCTCCACCTTCCTGAAACACAAAAAACATGAGGCAACGGTTTTATACGCGTCTTCTTAGGCCAGCTACCAGAAAATATCGAATAGGTCTTAGAGGGTCAATAAATTAGGCGCGATGGGTGGTTTCCATTCGTCCAGACTTGCTGATTGCAACCATGGTATTCTTGAAGGCCAATTGTTCTTTAAATAAAAACCCCCAATTTTGAGGTCCTGCAAACCCTAAAAATCAAGCATGGCATATTTGTGTACACAACATAAAAACACAATTGAATCATATGGTTAGCATTAGAATGGCATAAGGAATGCAAATCAATAATTAAAATGCTATGAACATGCTTAAATTTGAGAATACGATTATGAGTTTTTCATGAAACTTTTGGAATGCTGTATACCAATTCCTTGCGTTTTGATTGTTGTTTTTGGTTGGAATGTGTCCAGTGAACCTTGAGGAAACTATTGAAACAAGTCTTGAGACCTGAATCGCCCTGCAAAGGTGTTTACAGTTTTGACTTTTTTTGACAATTTTTCCAAGCTTGTGAATGGCCTTCTTGCGCAGCTTCGTGTCTATTCTGATTAGGGTTGTGTTCTAGCATATGTAGTGAGTGCATTAGGTCAAAAAAACTCAATCAAATCCATTGCATTCATTGATTTTGAAAATTGATTTTCTAGGATCTTTTCAAATATTCTTCCATGTGCTTTTGTGCAAATCATGATCTAATCAGTCCAATTCTTTCCATTTTGGTACAAGCACGAAATCTTGATGCTAAAACATGTATAAAAAGATTGGTTATGTTAAGTTAAGTATTTTTTTATATATTTAAATGATTTAAATGAATTAATATAAATAAAAATTCAAATAAATAAATAAAAAATGAGAAAATACTTCCCTTTGGTCCAAGTGGTCGTGAACATGCTTGGAATGATGAATTATGGAAGAAAAATGGGCCCATTAGCAATTTTAGGTCATTTGAATCAATGTTGACTTTTCAAAATATCCAAAAATTTCCCAACTTCCACATGGCATACCTTGATCAATTTTTAAGATTTTCTCATGTTCTTGGGCATTTTGGAAAGGTCTTTGAGTCCTCTAACCAATGCCTTTGGTCCCATGTCATTTTGATTTACCAATCTCAAGTTATGGCCTTTGACTTAAAGTCCCTTTTTGTTGACTTTTGAAAATGACCTATAATGTTGAAATTGATAACTTTTTGTGAGAGCATTTCTTGGACTTGAAGTATGAAGATGAGTTGTAGGAAATGTCTTTATCTTCAAAATGAGCTTTGGATGGAATTTTTCTGATAATCCATGTGAAAGTTATGCCCTGGTCAATTTCAGTTGACTTTGTCAGTTGTCCAAATAAGGAAACTTTTGCATCTTGATGATTTCTGAGCCAAATTTTGAGAATCATGATCAAGCATTGATCAAATGATGTTTGTGGCTTAAAAATGATATATTGACCAAAAATTTGAACTTTTGACTGTCAAATGACCATTTTGCCCCTACAGTTGACTGTAGTGCAATCTAGGGTTTTGACTGTGCAATTTTGAGCTGAATGCCTTGAAACTTGATATGAGGATACTTGACCATATTTATAGGCATGTGAGACTTGATTGGACCTTTGAAAACTTCATTTTCTTGATCAGACTCAAAACCCTAATTTTGACTGTGTAGGAGATCTTTGACTGTGCAACCCTTAGGGAGATTTTGAAGCTTTGACTTGGCGATTTCTTGGAGAATATGGGAGGGCAAAATTTGGGGTACAACACTCGCTGATAAATCTATGAATCTAAACAACACTATGATCACCCCCCTGTGCAAGCAATTCAAGATCCGGCATCACAATTCTTCCCCTTACCGGCCAAAGATGAATGGCGTTGTAGAAGCTGCTAACAAAAACATTAAGAAGATCATACAGAAAATGACAGTCACATACAAAGACTGGCATGAGATCCTGCCATTCGCTCTCCACGGGTATCGTACCATAACTCGCACATCAATTAGGGTAACACCCTTTTCTCTGGTATATGGCATGGAGGTTGTCTTACCTATTGAGGTCCAGATCCCCTCTCTGAGGATCATGAAGGATGCTGGTTTGAACGAAGAAGATTGGATCCAGACTCGACTTGACCAATTGAACTTGATTGATGAGAAGAGGCTTGCAGCTATTTGTCATGGTCAGATGTACCAAAAACACATGATCAAATCTTTTAACAAAAAGGTCAAATGTCAGGTATATCGGGTCGGTGACTTGGTAATCAAGCGTATAATTTTGCCACAAGGTGATCCCAGGGGAAAATGGACTCCTACATATGAAGGACCATTTGTAATCAAAAGCATATTCTCTGATGGAGTAATGATCTTGACTACTATGGATGGCGACGACCTCCCACACCCTGTAAATACAGACATAGTTAAAAGATACTACGCATGAACAAGGACCCGCTAGGTCGAATGACCTAGGCAACAATTAGGGCATCCCGACGAACCAAAAGGTTCGGGAAAAAATTAGGGATAAAATACCAAAAAAAAATCTCTACATCCGGCAAGCTAAAAACCTGAAAGGGCGGCTTGGGAAAAAATGGTATCCCGGTGGATCGAAAACCCGAAAGGGCGGTCCTGGAAAAAGTTAGGGAATTAAAGCGTATGACTATGTCCTATTGGATCATCTTGCAGACAATCTTCAGCATTGACCAACCATCTCAAACGGTTCTAATCAATCCAATCAGCTTCGTCGAGGCGACAAGTAGACAAGACACTCAGAGACACGAAGATTATAGCAGAATGGGAATCCCATGGGATTATTTCACACAGCTATCTTTTCTTTGTATCAATTTTCATTTTTTATGACGACATTCTCTTACTAGAATGCTCGTCTCATTGTACAAAAAAAGACTTATTCAAGTTAATACAAAGATATCCCTTTTGAAAGTGCAAAACTATCTGTTTTTCTTTATTTCTGTGTTTTGTTTACAAAAACGTCCAATGATTTATTTTTGAACATATGCATTTGAACGTGATTACTATTTACAAATGAACATAAAACGGAAAGACAATTACTAATGGCTTTAAGAAATAGGATAATATCTATAGGCCATTCCATAAAATCCCCGAAGGTACCTTCTCCAGCAAGAGCGGAAGCAAATACATCCTGCTACAAAATTGCTAACGTATTTCCAATATGCAACCTAATGGTATCAAGCGCTCTCATATCCCTGAAAGAGCAAAACCTCCAAATACCACTCCAAAGGTTCCCTAGTGAAAGATTCCCAACTTCTCAGGATTCCCCAGTAGGATTTCACGAAGTCCACAAGCAATGTCCGGCGTTTCCCTTCTACAACATAGTTTATTTCTCTAATAAATGGAAACTCACCCATCAACGCTTCAAATTTCAAAAAAGTATAGAGACTTACACTCCTCTTTCACAGCAGTACTCAGGGATTTATTTTCCCCCGTTTCTAGCAACACTACGGCACGAATAATTATCATGTCCATACATTACATTCATACGTCATAGCATTGACAACACAAATACATACAATGCAATCTCATTTATTGTGAGAAAACAACATCATACCATGCATTGCATACATCATAGCATTGCGTACAATTAACTCTCCACCTTTTCTAAAAAAATCAATCTACAAGAAGTTATCATCAACAAATTTCCGACAGTAAAATATTTTCAACAAGTCAAATACAGATCAGTACTCGAGAAAAGGCTGACTTCTGCTGGTTTTGATAAATCTCACAATGATTTATTCTGATTCTTATCCAGATTTTTGCTGTTTCAGATAAATCTCTCAATGATTTATTCTGATTCTTATCCATAATTTTTGTTGGTTCAGATAAATCTCTCAAAGATTTATTCTGATTCTTATCCAGAATTTTTGTTGGTTCAGATAAATCTCTCAATGATTTATTCTAATTCTTATCCAAATTCTTACTGGTTCAGATAAATCTCTCAATGGTTTATTCTAATTTGTCTCCAGATTCTTACTGGTTCAGATAAATCTCTCAATGGTTTCTTCTGATTCTTCTCCAGATTCTTACTGGTTCAGATAAATCTCTCAACAATTTATTCTGATTCTTCTCCAGATTCTTACTGGTTCAGATAAATGTCTCAACAATTTATTCTGATTCTTCTCCAGATTCTTACTGGTTCAGATAAATCTCTCAATGATTTATTCTGATTCTTCTCCATATTCTTACTGGTTCAGATAAATCTCTCAACAGTTTATTCTGATTCTTTTCCAGATTCTTACTGGTTCAGATAAATCTCTCAATGATTTATTCTGATTCTTCTCCAGAATTTTACTGGTTCATATAAATCTCTCAATGATTTATTCTGATTCTTCTCCAGATTTTTGCTGGTTCAAATAAATCTCTCAATGATTTGTTCTGATTCATTTCAAGATTTTTGCTGGTTCAGATAAATCTCTCAACGATTTGTTCTGATTCTTCTCTGGATTTCCGCTGTTTCAGTTTAAACCTCTCAATGGTTTATTCTGATTCTTCCCCACCGACAATTTTCTCTGGTTCAGATAAATTGCACCAAGATTTATTCTGATGCTTCCCAGTCAAAGTTAATCCAAGACCTCAATTGATTCAGTTTAAATCACCCCAGGATTTATTCTGATTTCTTTCCAATCAAACAACATTCAAGATTCCTGCTAGTTCCGGTTTAAATCGACCAAAGGTTTGTTCTGATTCCTTTTCTGTTGAAGTCAAGTCCAGACTTCATCCACTTCTATCAACAGTCACCTTAGATGGAATCTATATGCCCATCTCCGAAAACTCTCCGTCATCTCTCCAAATGGCATCTTTACGCCCATTCCCTACACAATCAACCAACACATCGTCAAGTGCAAATTTCTGGGCACTCTAGTGTTCAATCATCTTCTACTTTCAAGCTACGAATGACGAATATGACGATCTTAGCTTTCAAGTTTAAGAAGATTGAACAGGGGTAGGTGTTGTACCCCTAAATTTTCCCTCCTGTTTCTCATTCATGATTCTATCCTAGGGTTTCTCAAATACCTAATTTGGCTCAAAAGTTAATCAAACAGATTCTCTTCCTAGGCAACAAGTCAGTAATTAGGGTTTTGCACTTCTCAAAGGAAATTGAGTCGTCAAGGTTTCGAATAAGTCATCATGTCTCCTCAAAGTTGTTTAAGTCAGTCTTCAAACCTCGCATTGCAAGTTCTCTCAATCCATGGCCCAGATAACTGAAAACGGCTACATTGACTTGAAAATCTCCCTTGTGAGAGAACAATTTCAAACGATTGTAACTTATTTATTATTCAATATTTTTGAGAGGTTTTTCTTGTGTTTGATTCTTCTTGATGCCCTCTACAATTTCTCTTCACGTATCAAGAGCTGATTACGTGTAGAAGATCACCAATATTCGAATGCGTTAGAAGTCGCATCATGAATTTTGACCTAATTTCAAACAACAGTCGTCTGATCTCTAAGAATTATGATTTTTTCCAAATTACAAGACCTTGAGACATTTATTTCTGGTCATGGTCATATGTGATGCCGTTCATGGGTTTATCTTCAAAGAGTTGAAGGAAAATTGGGCTTGGAAGATTTTAAAGCTATTGAATCGTTGCAAGGCATTTGTGTGAATTTAAATTTTTCTTAACCAAAATTTACTGAGGATTGATGTTATTCTTGGGAGCATATTTTGTTTGGATAAGATATAAAGATTAAGACTGTCATTTTAAACAACCATGATTGTGGATTCAATTAATCAATTGGGTTTGAGCTCTTAAACATTTATTTTGGTTAAGAGTGCAAAATACATGATTTATCTGATCATATTGTGTTTGCTTAAAATGCAAGTTATCAAGCAAGATTTTTATCCAAAGTATTCAATCAAAGTTTGCAAGTTTTGTACAACAAATTCTACTACACCAAATTTTATTCAAGTATCTGATTTTTTTTTTACAAATGAATTTACAATTTGTTTTTCTTGTTTATAAAGAATCTCAAGGTTACAAAGAGAATTTTTTGTCTGCTTCTTCAGGTTTTCGTCTTCATCTTCAAGTGATCAATCCAATCTTTGTTGGCATCCAAGTCTTGTTTTCCATTCATGAAACAAATCAAAAGAAAAGAAGATATAATTAGTATATAATAATGAAGTTAAACAAGAAAGTTTCAAACAATTTTTCTCCTAATTCATCACTAGGGTTTGCTTTTAGGAATCAGAATTTTGGTTTATCATAATCTCTCTCCCCACTTGTAAATCACAAGAAAGGTTTCCCTTCTTGGTTCACAAAAATAGAAAAAGGAAAAATTTACAAGCAAGCAACAACCACAACAGCTCAAGGTTGCACACAACAGGCAAGTCAACAAGGGCAAACCGCAAACAGCAAATTGTCCAAAGCAGCTAATAGCAGGCCAGCGGCAGCCAAGCTTCCTAAGGCCAAACAAGCCCAACATTACTGCAACAATCAAACAACAGTTGCAGGATTAGAAGCAGGATGCTAAAGCATGCAAACAAAATTCCCAAACAGGCTTGAAGCAGAAAACCAAAACAACAAGTAACAGCAAGAAAAATAGCAGGGCCAGAAATGCAAACAGGTCACAACACAAATAATAAACAGAAGGCTTGTGCAAAAATGTAGCAATATTGTAATATAGAAAGGAGGCAAGCCATCTCAATCAAACATTTTGTCATCATTTTCCTAAGCTAGCAAACCCTTCAGAAAAGTATAAAAAAGCAATTTAGCTTTGTATTATATAAATATGAAGAGAGAAAGAGACAAGTTTTGGAAAGATATCACCTAGGCCACTAGCAACCATAAAATTGCCAAGCTAGCTTCTATCACAAAACAAATGGCCCTGCTGCTTCTGCTACAGCTCTATATAGTTGTCCAAATTCTGCCCAAAACTTGTACAAAAATGGCAAAAAAACAAAAACTGCAACAAAAAACATCAGCACAATATGCCACAAGTTTCAAAGGACTGTCTTTTTTTCCCTCCCATTTCTCTTTTCAATTGACAATATAGAGGGAGAGAGGTCAAAAAGGAAAAGGAACGAAAAAATCACCAAGAGAGAATACCTCCATCAAACCCACTGATTTCTTTTACAAACACCAAATATACAACATCACCAAAGACCATCACTAAAAAAAACCATGTCTCCTTCACAGTAAGAGACGAAACAACACAAATCAACCAACAAAAGTTTACAACATCAAAAAAATTTCATCACCAAATTCCATCACCAAGTACCGTCACCAAATATCACCACCAAAAACCCACAGTGAACCAATAACTCAAAAATAGCAAAAAAGAGAAACCTTAATCCTCATCGTTATCCTACCCAGAAATCATTTCAACATATTCTGACAAACATAGATTCAGAAGAAGAGAAAAAACTCAGATAAATACCAGAAGAACAAATTTCAGAAAGGTTGGAAGCTCACGGACCTAGAGAACACGGCCTTTGTTCTCCCTTTTTCTTTGCGTTTTGCTTTCCATTTTGCATCCTTCATCATAAATCAATGTTTTTTGCTACATCTTTAACTTAGGGTTCCGTCCACCCCTCTTTAGATCTAGGATTTTAGATTGAGAATCTGTAAAAATTAACTTCATATTAGTAATTAGAGAGAGGAGACGATCAAATTCATGTAAGAAAAGTAGCGATTGGAGTCACACTGTCGCCGTCACTGCCGTAAGGCGATTTCCGATGCAGCCAAGCTGCCTTCTCTAGTGAAGGTCTCCAACAAGAGAGAAGAGAGAGCATCGTGTGAGGAGAGTGTGAGGAGAGAGAAAAAAATGAGAGTTATGAGGTTTTGTTGTTTCATTTAATTAATTTTGTTTTTTTTTGTTAATTACACCCTGATGCCCAATCTGATGGTGACACTTGTGACCACCCCTTTAATCATCCTGAGAAATCCTGTGTATGCATTCTCAGGCTAATGGATTGTGTAACCTCATCATCCCTCCATCCGATTTAATCTCATCACCAATCATTACTATTTAGCACCTTACAAGAGCACGCCCATGGTGCACCTCCATGAGACTGATGCACTTGATCAGCCAGAGCTTTTGGCTTCTCCCTTTATTTGGGCCAACCAGATATATTTTTCACCCCCAGATTTACTCCGATGCAGGCCCATTTCAAAACTTTTCCCTTATATCCTTTATTTATTTGATTTTTTTGTTTTATATTTCAGCATTTGTTTAGAATTGCAAATAGGTTAATATTTGTTTTAAATAATTATTAATTTTAAAATAATTTTTATTTGACATTATTAATTAAATCATTAATTAATTTTATCAAATGAAAAGATTTTTAACTTAAATAATTATTTAACGGTTTGGACTTGTATCGTGTGATTTAAATGTTTATTTCTTATTATCACCCCCATTCATTAATTTTTACCCCCATTCCCGAAGCTTTGTAATAGCGTAGAATTTCAATTTCCGCATTTTACGGTTTTACTTATTACTGTATAGTAATTAGGCGTGCATGGCAAGATTTAAAATTGATCGCTAGATAAGCTAACTTCAATAAAATTAAAGTTGAAATGGATACACTACTTTCACATACGCACCTCTAGGGTAACCTCGCTTGTTGCCTCGGAAATACAGTCATGTCCCTCGAATATGGGATGCTTTAGCAAAGACCCTTTGATAAAAAAAGATCGTAGTCCCTCGATGTCCCTCGATGTTGCCTTCGGTAAAACGATCTAGTCCCTTACGAAAATTGCTAAAGCGTCTTATAAGTTGCTTTCGATGACTGTAAAATTGACCCTTGCCTATCCCTTCACATCCAACGATGGGGATTCTTACCAAATCAATGGTAAGATAGCAACATCTAAAGGAGGAAGAAAAGAACACTTAAAACCTTTCGAGTAGGTAGATTCGCTCCTAGTTGCTCGCTTGCTCATGAAAAAAACCTTTTACCCTGACGCTTTCATCTCAAAACATTTTCAAAAATACAAAACATTTTGTATTTGTTCTTATGGAGATGAGAACCATTGCAAAACATCTTTTCAAAAACCACTTTCAAAAACACATTCACAAACACATCTTTGAACTATTTTTCGAAACAAAACTCTGTACGCGTTCTTATAGAGACGAGAACCATTGCAAAGATATTTTCAAAATACTTTCAAAGCCCACACCACAAGCACATTCAAACAAAAGCAAGTGATCTAGAGAGTAACTAAGAGCCCATGGAAAACCATGGATGAAAACGGTGTTGATACCTTCCCTTTTCATAATCTACCCCCGAACCCAAGGAATAATCTCGAAAGGTCTTTCCTGTGCTTTTTCACCTTTCCTTTTGGATAAAAGAAAAGTCGGTGGCAACTCTTGCTATCCGCACAAATGTGATCAAAACGTAAACTTCAAGTCAGTTCTCCCACCGTATCACAGGTTTCCTCAGCAGGTTTGGTTGGGGATGATATAGTGTATGCAATACAATCTCAATTGATTTTGTGATGTTGCCAATGATACTTGAGTTTTATCTCTCAAGTCCACTCATAAAGGCACTTTTGATGAGTTTGTTGAAGAAATATTAGAGCCATTTATTTTGGCTTCATGCAGAGTCTTCCTAGTACTTAACCTAATTAGCAAAGTGACTTTGAGTCTTGCTGCAGGTTAGTATTGTTGAAGCTTGTTTTGTGGAAGTAGTGTTAGGCTTCAGAACCAAGTTTTGTTTTGTGAGTTCCAGAAATAGGGAACTAATGTCCTACAAGATGTTGGGACATTGTGTCAACAAGCGTGCAAATTCCTATTGTAGAACATATTCTCTGGGTTCCAGATGTGTGTTGACCACATATGTTTAGAACCTAGTCCTTACTTGGAAGAGGAAGCATATGTGGGTGTATCTAAGATTTTTTATCTAGAAACACATATTGGATTAAATTAGTTGAGAGATGATCAACAAAATGTGGTCTTCTTAGGTTAGTTTATTTCTGATTCAAGTTAGAAGAAGTGTATAGGCTGAGCTTGAGTTCCCTACAGAAATTTGTTATCTCAGCCAATTGTTTTCATATTTGAAGGTCGAGTTCATATGTGAAGTTTATTCTCTCTAAATTCTAGAAAATCCTTCTAATCAGGGGAGCCATATTTACTTTAGAGTTATGTGTGTGAACAAGGAACAAATTATGTTTATATTAAGAGAGTTATGTGGGTGTGTACTAACCACATGTTGTACTGCTATTATGGAGGTAACCATGTCATTATCAGGGTAATCATAGTAGTTGTTGAAGAAGAATCCCTAATCTATAGTTAGAGATTCTTGAGATGTCAGATATAATGTCCTGACAACTTTGTGTCGAGAATTTATTTTTCTCAACTTGGTTTAAGTTATGTTTCTCTCACCCAGGATAGATGTTATTTACTTAAACTTGGTATCTTTTATCAAGTCTATGAGAACATTGAACTCTTGTTCTGCTAAAGTGGAAGAGACACTCTAGGGGTTGTGTGCAATGGAGATGCATCAACCTGAGGTAAGTTAATATTCTGGAAGATTCACTTATAGTCATGATGATCTATCCAGAAGGATTGGAAGAAGTATAAGCTTTCTTTTTTGGACAATTTGTTTGAAAGGTTGATAATCATACAAAACCTTGTGTGTTACGGTCTGCATGATAGAGGGATTTTTATGTACAAGGATGGTGTTTAATATCTCAAAGGAAGACAGGAGGTCAGGAAAATATGCTTATGAAGAAACCTCCTAGGGTGTCGTGTCAGGTGCTGATTTTTTATTTGCGTATAAAGCCAGTTGCTGAAGTATGGATCTCTTGTGTTCTCCCTCAGGAGGGTTTGTTGCTTCAGAAGAAATATATATTTAAGATCATAGGGTGAGCATTGTTGATCACCAATTAATTCCAAAATTGGAATGTTTAACCATGATGGGGTGTTAAGTCGAGTCTCTGATCAAGTCTTAAATGTTGTGAAGAATCCTCTTGTGCTAGGAATATGAAGAAGAAGGATGTCAGAACAAATGTTCGAACATCTATTGAAGGAGAGCATCATCTGCAGTCTGTGGGGAAGTATTTCTCTGATGACAAATACCTTGTTGGGAGTTGGGTATAAGTCTGATTTTGTGAAGATGTGCATGTTGTTGGTGGTAAAGAACTTGTCAGAAGTTAGGTACTTATCAGATGTTTGGATGCAACTCTGGTTTCTAAACTCTTTGGTACATAAAGCTTATGAGAGTTTATTTTAGGTGTCTATGATTACCTGAATAAGCTATAGAAGGTGTATGCTTTTGAGATCTTGTTGTTTGAACGGACTATCAAGTATAATGACATCTTTGAATGATAAATCAAGAACCATTTGATTAGGTTTTGTGAAGAAAAGTTGATGTCCTAAATGATATCGTAACATAATTTTGTTTGTTATCCCTTAAGGAGGTCTGAGATTATGATTATGGAGGATTGAGGATAAACTATGTTTCCAAAAAGTGGAAATTCTGAAACTGAGTATTAGAATGTGTAGATTATGATTCTGTCTATAGTACCATGCTTGGAGAATGCATGTCTACTAAATTGAAGTATTCACTAGTGTCAGTAATTGCTAGTGAATGAAAGGACTTAAGAAGGTTATTAGATAGTGAGGTATGATCAGAGTTCCTATTGAGGTGGGGTTCTTCTACTACAAATAAAAGATGGTGGCAATTTGGAATTGCTGTAGCAAGCAAGCTAAGAGCATTTGTTCTGGAATATGTGAGAAATTCCAAATCAAATGTGTCTTGTAAGAACATCAGGTGTGTTTAAGTGGTTATCTTCAGCAAGAGCTTTGGTTATCCTTGACAAGGGGAGTCATGTGAGTGGTTATAGATTGTAACTGAAATGATGCAAAATATGTAGTTTGTGTGTATGTCAAGCATTTGGATAATGTATGCCTCTATGAAGGTTTTTGGGAAGTGTCACATGTGGTGGCCTTGATATTTTGATTTGGGGTTGGCCAAAAGGAGCATATGTAGAGACCAGTGGAAGCCAGTATACTTGTGTGAAGAATCTTGGTCAGATGTTTGAAGTTGTATGGTCAAAAAATTTCAAGAAAAGGAAGACAATGTCTGACTGGATGTCAGGATACTTTTTGGGACATGTTCTCTCCTTGAGCCAAACAAGGAAGGAATGTGGACGTGCTTTTAGGAGGTTATGTAAAACGTGATAGTGGTCTCTGCACGCGATTGTACTGGACTTCTGAAGATAGTCAGAATCTATTTTTGATGGTGCATTGTTGTTGGTTATCTTCCTCAAATAACGTTCCCATTGACCAAGATCGTTATTTCCTTAGAAGACTTCTTGGATATTTAAAGAAAGGGTTTCTCTTTCACCTCTTTCATCTAGTGGTTGGCATTTTTTCTGATGGTTTATATCTTGGGTCTGGTCATGTGATGATCTTAGTTGCCAATTTTTGGTTAAAAGGGAATTTATGGTTGTTCAGCTTCTGGTTTTGAACTTTGTATTAGAGCCAGTTCACAAGGATTTTAAAGGAAATATACTGAGTTTCCTAGTCATGTTTTTGACTTGTGATCTGAGTTACGAACATGATAGTGACTTACGGTCTGAGTCATCCGAAGGAATTGAAGGTATTATGTCCCCCATGTCAAGAACGTGTCTAGATTAAGGGGGAGTGACTTCAACCTGGGAGGAATCTTTTTGGCTGTAGCGGTTTGGTTCTACAGAATATGAAGAAAAGAGGGTTGAATCTTTATAAAGGACAAGTCCTATACCCGGGCTAAGTCACACTTAGGAATAGGACGGGCGGTATAGTCATGTTAACTTTGAGGGAGTAATCCCGAAGAATGAGGCATGAAATCCCCCACTCAGTGGAAACCCCTTTGACTGTTGTATTTGTTTACCGAGTAATCGAGAAGACGTTGATGCTTTCGATCTGGGAGTCAGAGAAGCTGAGAACCATAGAACCCTTAACCCATCTTGGCCTCTTAGGTGTAGTGCGGAGACTATAACGGAGTAATCCAGAAGTAGTTGTCACGCGATTCTACACTCATATGAGTTTCTCATGAGAATATTGCTAATTACCGAGTAATCGAGACGTTGGTAATATCTGGAGGATGATCGTAGACTCTGGGAACCTTTAGAACCTTGTTTTATAGGTGTGATTAAACCTTTAGTACATACCTTGGGGTGGTCTTTACCTTTGACTCCATACTCGTAGCGTTGAACCTTTGAATCCCATGTTTGTGAACTTATATATAATTGTTGCATTATCATTCATTCATGCATCCATAAACATTCTTTAAACATGTTTTCCAAGGAACTTAAGAATGATTTTTGCAGACATCGCAGGTACTTTTACTATGGATTTTGGAAAAAGAAACACTCAGAGTTATAGTTTCAAGGATCCTGAGATTGAAGAGTTGAAGAGTTTGATTCCCAAGATTGAGAACCCTACGGACTTCCAAAAGAAATATGGATCTATTATTCCTCTTATGAAGCGCAAGATAAAGGAAGGTATCCTTACCATGTTGGTCCAGTTCTATGATCCATTGTATCGATACTTCACTTTTCTTGATTACCAGTCGATGCCCACTTTGGAAGAGTATTCTTATATACTTGGTTTACCAATCACCGACTGTGTTCCTTTCTATGATTCAGAAGGGGAACCCAAATCTAATGAGATAGCAGCAGTTACCCACTTGAGAAAGTCTGATATAGAAGATAACATGACTACCAAGGGAGGAATCTGAGTCTTACCTGCACAATTTTTGTTGAAGAAAGCTCGTTACTTCGTAGAGATAAAGGATATTGTTGCCTTTGAAGTGGTCTTTGCGTTTCTTGCTTATGGGTTATTCTTGTTCCCTAACATCGATAAGTTTGTGGGTATCAACGCCATTAGAATCTTCTTAATTGGAAATCAAGTCCCTACCCTGCTAGGAGATACCTTATATTCCATCCATATTCGGAATTCCCACCAAGGTGGAATGATTATCTGTTGTGCACCATTGTTATACTAGTGGTATGTTTCCCATTTACCTGGGTCTGATGTTTTTTGGGATCTCAAAAAGGAGCCACGATGGGCGCCAAAAATTATGGTTCTTACTCATTTCGACATAGATTGGTATAATCAAGCTTATTCTGATGTGGAGATCATTGATAGTTGTGGTGTTTTTTCCAACGTACCTCTTCTTGGTACAAGGGGAGGAATTAATCAAAATCCTGTTCTTGTGTGCTACCAGTTTGGGTATCCAATGAAGGACAATCCAAACAACATTCACCTGAGTGGTTTCTTTCTCGAAGAAGGAAAATATCACAAAGCAACTAAGGAGGAGATTGAAAGGGCTTGGCATCATGTCCATAGAAAGGGATGGGACATGTTAGGACATAGAGGTGTTGTTTCTTTGGAGCCTTACCTTCAGCGGGTTCGTGCTAGGGCTTGTGTTCTCAAGATATCTTATTATCCCGAGAAACATTTATTCCTTGTTGCTACATCGTCATCTACTGCCATTCCTATTGAGAACATGAAAGAGTATCAGGAAAATCTGGCTAGAATGGAGTCTGAAAGAGATGCTTGGAAGGAAAAGCATAGTATGTCCGAATATGAAAATAGGGTCCTGACTCGACAGCTGGAGGAGAAGGAGGATATGCTATTTATTTAAGATGTTTGGTTTATTGATTGTTATGAGAAGCTTCTTCATAAAGATACATTGCTCAAGAAATGTGCTAAGGAGAAGAAGAGGAAGAAGGAAGATTTGATAGATGTTCCTAATCCATGGAAGAAAGTTATTGATCAGCTAGTAGAAGAGAAGACAGAGATGGAAGACTTCTATGAAAAGAATATTAGGAAGTTCAAGTTACAAGTCGCATTTGGTCCTTCATCCGGTGATGATTCTGAATGATCTTAGTCCCTTGTTTTTATTGCTTATGCAATTTTGTAAAACTCATTAAAGGGATTTATGTTCCAAAGTTGTAATTTTTCTTCCTTTTATTAATTAAATGAGTTTTGTTGTTCCATACTCCTTTACCATTGATGTTTTCAAATTATCAAAGTTTTAAAGTTCCTTGAAAAACCATCAAAAAATAAATAATCATTTTCATCACATATCATGCATTATTCAACATTCAATCTTACATGTTTTCTAGAGTCTTATTCTTGCTTCTTTTTCCACTCTTATAGATCGTCAAGTTATTTCACCAGTATAATACTAGAGTCAATCATCGAAAGAGAATAGAAGATCTAGAGCAAGAAAATCATGAGCTTCACGAGGAGGTTACTACTCTTCATACTGGAATGGAAAAGTCGATCGCTTTGGTGGAAAGCTTGATGGCTGCTTAGAATCAACCATCAAGTTCAAACTACTGTGGTTCCCGAGATCGTCACTGCACCAGAAGGGTATCAGTCTACTGTGTAACACATGATTCCACCTGTTGTGTCTTTTCCTCAACCTGAGATGACTACTATGCAACATGTGATCCATCTTATGGTATCCTTCCCTCAGCCTGTAATGACTATTGCTTCTCCCGTGGTTCACATTATTCCATATATAAATGAACCCATTTATCATGTTGAACTTGCTGAAAGTTTGGGCATCTTCGATAGGATGGAGGAGTTCCAAGACCAATTTCAAGAAATGTAGAGGAAAATTAGACACTTAAAGGGAAATACTTGTTCGGGAAAAATGCTCATGACTTGTGTTTGGTCCCAAAAGTGAAAATTCTAGCTAAGTTCAAAGTGTCGGACTTTGAAAAATACAAAGGTGAATCATGTACGCAAAGTCACTTGACCATGTATATGAGGAAGATGTCCATATACTATGATGATCACAAGCTATTAATTCACTATTTTCAAGACAGCTTAACTTGTGCCACTTTGAAATGGTACATGAGTTTGGATAGCACCTGAATCTGCAACTTCAATGACCTTAGTGAGGCTTTTGTTCATCAATACAAATACAATGTTGACATGGCCCCGGACTGAGATCAACTCCGAGCTATGTCCCAGAAGGATAGAGAATATTTTAAACAGTATGCCCAAAGGTGGCGTGAGATTTCCGCTCAAATATATCCTCCCCTTGAAGAAAAAGAGATGACGAAGATTTTTCTGAAAATATTAGGTCCCTTCTACTATGAGAGAATGATCGCAAGTGTGCCTAGCGACTTCACTGAGATGGTGAACATAGGCATGCGACTTGAAGAAAGAATCCATGAAGGGCGTCTAGCCAAGGAAAGTGGTACATCTAGTGGTGTTAAGAAATTTGGGAGTGTCTTCCCCAAGAGGAGGGAACAACATGTTAGTGCAATTTTTCCTGGAAGGCCAAGAAGAGGATATTCACACGTTGCAGTAGTCACTCCTACTATCCTCCCAACCATGATAACTCCAACCTATCAAGCCTCTCTAATTCAACAATGATAGTTTCAGCAATAGCCTCGACAACAGGCTCCTCAATTCAAAAATCAGAACCGTTCACCGAGAAAACCACAGTTTGATTCAATACCGATGACTTACACTGAGTTGTTCCCTGCTTTAATCTAGAAGAATCTCATAACAACAAAACCTCCCCCCATTGCACCGAATAGTACTTCCCCTTGGTACAAGGCTGATCAATTTTGTGCATATCACCAAGGTTCGCCAGG
This sequence comes from Vicia faba, assembly GCA_948472305.1. NCBI lineage: Eukaryota > Viridiplantae > Streptophyta > Magnoliopsida > Fabales > Fabaceae > Vicia > Vicia faba. Next base: position 356,081 of record CATIWC010001033.1, read on the forward strand.
ACATAATATTGAAAATTGCTTTGCTTTGAAGGTAGACGTCCAGATGTTAATCAAGAGTGGTATTTTATCTTTCATAGATGTTAATCCAAATGTTCAAGCTAATCCATTTCCTCAACATGGGGCAGCATCGATAAATATGGTGCACGGATGTCCTGGAATGTTTCGATTCTACCAAGTTGAGCACATAAGGGACTCACTGATCAGAATGCGTCAAAGTTTAAATAGACTTGCCTTCTTTAAACATCGACATGATTATGACGTTTGCAAGTTTTTCTCAATAGAAGATGATTGCCCTGTTATGAAAGAAGATATTCATAAGTTGTTAGATCAAAGGGTCATTACCATAACATATGACAGAGATCCAGATGATGAAGTGAATGTTATAGTGCCACAGTTCAACATGCCTGAACCAATAGAAATTGCTTATGATAGTCAGACTTCATCCACTGCTCCTTTGATTATATGTCCACCTGGTCCCATGCCTTACAACTCGGACAAAGCCATACCATACAAATATAATTCCATAATGATTGAGAACAAAGTAGAAGTCCCCATACCACCGATGCCATCTTTTGTCAATATTGCTGATGTGAGTAGAGTCCAAGTAAGAAAACCTATACCAGTGGAAATTTCGATGATTAATGTTGAGCCAAAGGTCGCGGCACGCCGATCTAGTGAACCTAACCCACATCCTAATGATGATGTGATTTTGAAACTCATTAAGAGAAGTGAATACAAGATCGTGGACCAACTATTGCAAACTCCTTCCATGATTTATGTGCTCACTTTACTAAGAGATTATGGTGCCCATAGGGAGGATTTAATGAAGGTCTTGGACCAGGCGTTCGTAGATCATGATGTGACGGTAGACCAATTTGATGGAATTGTTGGAAACATTAACTCATGTAATAATCTTGGTTTAAGCGATGAAGAACTTTCGGTAGAGGGAAGGAACCACAATATGGCCTTGCATATCTCGATAAGTTATGGAAATGATACTTTTTCAAGTGTGTTGGTAGATACAGGTTCATCATTAAATGTACTGCCCAAAACTACATTATCACGGTTATCACATCAAGGTGCTCCTATGAGACCTATTGGGGTAATTGTCAAAGCTTTTGATGGTTCTAGGAAAACCGTCATTGGTGAAGTGGATCTCCCCATGACAGTTGGTCCTCATACCTTTCAGATTAGTTTTCAAGTGATGGATATTCATGTTGCCTGCAGTTGCCTATTGGGTCGCCCATGGATCCATGATGCAGGAGCAGTCACTTCCATGCTCCATCAAGGATTGAAGTTTGTGAGGAATGGAAAGATGGTAACAATTGGTGGAGAACAGGCTATGGTTGTAAGCGATTTGTCATCTTTTTCCTCTATTGATGCTGATGAGGATATTGGAACCCAATTCTAAGCTCTATATGTCGCTAAAAATGAAGTAAAGAAGAAAGGGGAATCTATTTCTTATCTTGAAGATGCTCGACGAGTGGTTGAGAGTGGTTCGGCTGAAGGATGGGGCCAGGTGTTGACTTTTCGTAAGAACAAGTTTGGAGAAAGTCTTGGTTTTTATCTTGTGTCTACAAGAGCTAAGCAGGATACAATTACCCGTCTGATACAAGAAGTTTTTCGAAGCACATGTTTTATCCATCCGAATCCACCTGAAGTTGATACTATAATGGAAGATGATTCTGAAGAGGATTTACCTGACTTTGTAGCGCATGGAGTGGTTTTCCAGAACTGGACTACTGTTGATATTCCTCCTGTGATGCATATTTCTGAGTAATGCTTTGTTCTATTTTGAAAAACCATTCGCTCTTCCCAAGGCGAGAGAGTATTTGTGTCGAGCTACGTTAAAAATAAATCATGCTCTACCCAAGGAAAAAGAGAAGATGTTCGGGCTTTTGTTTCAAGTATTGCCAATCATGAATAAAAATGGTATTTTGTCCCCCATACTATTTTTACTTTTTCACTTTTTGGAAAATGGAAACAAAATAAAAATAATAATAATAAAGAAATATAATTTTCTATATATATCTAAACAACCTTTGCATTAATCGAGTTATAAAATAAAGCATAAATCATATGTGCAGATTTATCCATGACATAACCATTGAAAACAATGACCCTATGCCCCCTCCCAACTTCGAATTCCCTGTGTTTGGAGCCGAAGAAGAGGATAGGGAAGAGATCCATGATGAAATTTCCCACTTACTTGAGCACGATGAAAAGATCATTCAACCGTTCAAAGAGCTCGTGGACATAATCAATTTGGGTAATGAAGAAGACAAAAGGAAGTCAAGATTGGAGCGTTGCTTATCCCAGAGGTCAAAGAAACAATGGTAGAGCTTCTCAGACAGTATGTAGATGTGTTTTCTTGGTCCTACCAAGATATTCCAGGTTTAGATGACAATATCGTGGAGCATCGATTACCGTTGAGACCTGAATGTCTGTCGATTAAGCAAAAGTTGAGAAGGACTCATCCCGATATGGCTGACAAGATCAAAAAAGAGGTCCGGAAACAAATTAACGCAGGCTTCCTCGTTACATCAATTTATCCTTAGTGGTTAGCCAATATAGTGCATGTTGCTAAGAAAGATGGCAAGGTTTGAGTGTGTGTGGACTACAGAGATCTGAATAGAGCCAGCCCAAAGGATGATTTTCCATTAACATATATTGACGTATTGGTCGATAACACCGCAAACTTCAAAGTCTTTTATTTTATGGATGGTTTCTCTGGTTGCAATCAAATCAAGATGGCACCTGAAGATATGGAAAAGACAACCTTATTACATTTTGAGGAACATTTTGTTATCGAGTAATGCCGTTTGGTTTAAATAATGCTGGTGCAATGTACCAAAGAGACATTACCGCTTTGTTCCATGATATGATGCATAATGAGATAGAATTTTATGTAGATGATATGATTGCCAAATTGCAGACTGAAGAAGATCATTTGGAGCATATTTTGAAATTATTCCAATGTTTGAGAAAGTATAAACTATGTATGAACCCTAACAAGTGTACTTTTGGTGTTTATTCTGGAAGACTTCTGGGGTTCATTTTCAACCAAAGAGGTATTGAGGTGGATCCTGATAAAGTCAAAGCTATTTGAGGTATTGAGGTTGAACTATATTTCTAGATTTATATCTCATATGACTACTACCTGTGGGCCAATTTTTAAGCTTCTTCGAAATAACTAAGGATGTGTGTGGACAAAGGATTGTCAGAGAGATTTTTATAGCATCAAAGAATATTTACTTGAGCCTCCCATTTTGTATTCCTCTAGTGGAAGGAAGACCTTTGATTATGTACTTGACCATATTGGAAGATTCCATGGGATGTGTGCTTGGTCAACAAGATGAGACTGGAAAAAAGGAACATGCAATATATTATCTGAGTAAGAAATTCACAGACTGTGAGTCTCGATACTCAATGCTTGAGAAAACCTGTTGTGTTTAGCTTGGGTTACTCGCCATCTGTGCCAATAATTGATTAACCATACTACTTGGTTGATCTCCAAAATGGATCTGATCAAGTATATCTTCGAGAAGCCCGCCTTGTCTGGAAGAATAGCACATTGGAAGATGTTATTATCTAAATATGACATTGAGTATCACACTCAGAAAGCAATCAAAGGAAATGTTCTAGCCGATCATTTGGCTTACCAACCAATTGATGATTATCAATCCATCAAGTTTGACTTCCTAGATGAAGATGTTATGTACTTGAAAGCCAAAGATTGTGAAGAGCCATTACCTGGAGAAGGACCTAATCTCGAATCCCGTTGGGGTTTGATATTCAACGGGGGTGTAAATGCTTATGGAAATGGAATTGGGGCAATAATCATCACTCCCTGAGGTAATCATATCCCGTTGATAGCAAGGTTGAAGTTTGAATGTACGAACAACATGGTTGTATATGAAGCATGTATTATGGGTCTCGAAGAAGCGGTGGATCTAAGGATCAAAATTCTTGACATATATGGAGACTCAGTTTTAGTAATCAATCAAATCAAAGGAGAGTGGGAGACTCGCCATCCTAGTTTGATCCCTTACAGAGATTATGCTATAAGATTGTTAACTTTCTTCAACAAAGTAGAATTACATCATATCCCTAGAGATGAGAACCAAATGGTTAATGATTTAGCTACTTTGTCTTCTATGTACCAAGTGAATGATCAGAACGACATGCCTTCAATCAAAATTATGCGCCTCGATGGACCCGCTCATATGTTCTCAACAGAAGAAGTCACCGACGACAAATTGTGGTTCTATGACATTAAATGTGTTCTTGAAACTCAAGAGTACCCGCCTGGGGCATCCAATAAAGATAGGAAGACGTTAAGGAGGTTGGCAAGTAGTTTCTTCCCTAATGAAGAAGTGTTATATAAGAAGAATTATGACATGGTCTTGCTCAGATGCGTGGATAGACACAAAGCAGACATGTTGATGCAAGAAGTACACGAAGGATCCTTTGGCACTCATGCCAATGGACATGAAATAGCTAAAAAGATGTTGAGAGTGGGTTACTATTGGATGATGATGGAATCTGATTCTTGCAAATATGTAAAGAAATGCCATAAGTGCCAAATTTATGCGGACAAGATACATGTGCCACCGACGCTCCTCAATGTTATCCCTTTACCTTGGCCTTTCTCAATGTGGGGTATTGATATGATTGGAATGATTGAACCAAAGGCTAATGATTGAACCAAAGGCTATGTGGGGTATTGATACATCGTTTCATATTAGTGGATATTGACTACTTTACTAAATGGGTGGAAGAAGCATCATATGCTAATGTAACCAGATAGGTGGTAGACAAATTTATCGAGAATCAGATCATTTATCGATACGGCGTCCCGAGCAAAATCATCACTAATAATGGTTCGAATTTGAATAACAAGATGATGAGAGATCTTTGTGAAGAGTTCAAGATCGAACATCATAATTCTTCTCCTTACAGACCAAAGACGAATGGGGTTGTTGAAGCTTATAATAAGAACATCAAAAAGATTATCCAGAAGATGGTGGTGACTTACAAAGAGTGGCATGAGATGCTCCTGTTTGCTTTACATGGGTACCGTACTTCAATTTGAACTTCAACAGGCACAACTCCATTTTCTTTAGTATATGGCATGTAAGCAGTGCTCCCCATGGAGGTTGATATCCCGTCTATGAGAGTTTTGATGGAATATAAGCTTTATGAGGCTAAATGGTGTCAAAGTAGATATGATCAGTTGAATTTAATTGAAGAAAAGAGAATGACAGTGTTGTGTCACTGCCAGCTATATTAGCAGAGAATGAAGAAGACATTTGATAAGAAGGTTCGGCCACGCGAATTAAGAGAGGGTGACCTCATGCTTAAAAAGATATTATCTTTCCAACCTGATTCTAGGGGAAAATTGGCTCCGAATTATGAAGGACTGTATGTTGTTAAGAATGTTTTCTCTTGAGGCATCATGATTCTTACAAATATGGACCGTGAGGAGCTCCTGCGCTCCGTGAACACTGATGCAGTCAGGAAGTACTTCGCCTAAATTTGAGATGACAGCTCGCTAAGTTGAAAACCCGAAGGGGCATCTTAAATAGGCATTTGATCAGACCAGTCACAATGAATTTGAGCATATCTTGGAATTCAAAGTTGTTAGGGAGAATAGTGGTCATTGTTGTTGTAACCTTTTCTTTCATGTATTGTTTTCCAAATTTTTGTAAACCTTTGGAGTCGCGCAGTTAGCAGACTACCATCTTATTAATGAAATTTGAGTACTTATATTTTTGTGTCTTTATTATCGAGCAAAATTTCAGTTTTTTTATAGAAATATTTGAAACAAAATTAATTAGGGTATTCCTATCTTGAAATGTGTCATGAATATTGAAAAGAATATCAACAATTGCTACGAGAACGGTTAATCCTTGAAATATAAGAGTCAGAGATCGAGCTATTAACTAACATGACTCACAAAAAGTAAGAGTCGCCACCACACTTTATCATTTCCATGGGAAAAGGGAAAAGAGCGAAATAAAACCCTTAAATATGCAATGTAAAGTAATACTTAAAAATTAATGAAAATACAATGCGATTTTGAAAGAGATCGACAGTTAGGGGGTTGGTTATACAATGGGAAGGTATTAGCACCCAATGCATTTGTGGTACTCCACAGGAACCTTTTGAAATATCTGTTTTTAAAATTGTTTGTTTGATTAAAATGATTTGTTTGGCCAAAAATGGGTATGAATGAGATTTTGAAGATACGACGACCTAGCGTCGAAATTTTGACTTTAAAAGGGGTGAGTTTTAAAAATTGGATCTTTTAGGAAAATTAACCTAAGGTTAACAAAAATTAATAAAACAAAAAATAATAAAACAAAAATGAATAAAGGGATTCACACAATCATAATACACATATTTGATAACATGAAGTCAACAAAGTCAAAACATTTCCCTTGGAATTTAGACGGATGAAAGATACAAAGATTAAATGATCGAGAATGAAGTTAATTAGAGCAACAAAAATAATAACAAAATTCAATAAGAGATTAATTTATAAGCATGTATTTTTAACAATTAAATAAATAACAAAAATTAAGTAAAGACTAAATTATAAAATATTTATTTGTAAACAATTAAATAAATAACAAAAAATTAAATAAAAGATTAATAGCATGTTAACAAACATTAAATAAAAGATAACAAAAATTAAGTGAAAGATTAATTTAACAAAAAGCATGATTTTGTATTTTTTAATTGCAAGAAACAAATTTTATATATAAACTAAGTTAATATTTTATTATCACATATTTAATAAAATTGGAGTAATGGCTAATAGAACTAAGAAAAACAAAACAAAATACCCCAGCAGGGGTTGAACCCAGGTTTTCTAGGTTGCTACAAACATGCCTTGCCAACTGAACTATATTGTTTATCTGTTATAATCACGTTTTTAATCAAATATAATGGAAAACGGTTGAGTGATTGGGCCAATAGGCCCAATGGGCTGACCCGGTTTTGGGAAAGAACAAGGAAAGGTTGTAACCCTAATACTAAGCAAAAAGCGCCACTTGTTGTTGCTTGGTTGTATCAATGGGAAAGGGAAAAGCATATAATTTTATTGTTAATTCCAAAAGAAAACAATTAAAAAAGAAAAAAATTGAAACAAACACAGTCCTCCCTCTCTCTTCAGTACAACACCGTCATCTTCCTCTTTTCCTCCACAAACCCTTTCCACTCTTCTAAATTCTTCATCTCCAGATTCTTCCCTTCCCCAATCACCTTACCTTCAAGCTCAGCCGCATCCTCAAACCACACACCTAATGCTCTTCTTGATCTAAAAAAGCTTGTGCCAAACTTTGGATTTGAGCCCTCAAATTTTCTTCCATCTCCTTTTTGTCTTGCATCGCCTTTTCGTGCCACCTACTTAGCCTCCCTATTTCACTATAAGCATCTTCCAAACATTGGTTGTGAGAATCCAAGTTGAAGGTAGCACTTAAAAACCCTTCAGTTGAACGTTTCCGTTTAAGATTCTCCTTTTCAAATGCTTCATGGTCTTTCTGAATCTGTTAATCTTTTAACTCAAGCCCGCGTTACATATGTCTTTTCTCCTTAGCTAAGTTATGGAGGTTAAGCTCCAATTCATCTTTCTCCTTTTGATATTGATCCAAGGCTTTCTTCAAGTTATCTATTTCTTCCAAGGATATAGGCAGAGGATCTGGGACATTTGGCTTGTATTCTGGATCAACAGCAAATGGTAGTTTAACTACTTGTACCATATCCAAAATCCATCGAGTGTAAGGTTCTTTCACCACAACATTATTTCTTTTGGCCTTTCTTGTATTAACCTTATTCTAAGCTCAGATGATCTTGTTGAGCAACTCTCCATCATTTTTCCCGTGATGTGAATGATTAATTGTTGAAGTTGTTCATCGGAGGGTTTATCCTCCAAAGGGTATCCAAGTTTTCGCAAAGCTAAAGTAGGGTTGTAATTGATGCAACCACATGATCCAATCAATGGAACATTTGGAAAATCTCTGCAACTGTAAATGACATCCCCAATGTTTATCTTCCTCGCAGACCACAACACAAAATCAGCAGTAAGAGACCTTAATTTTTGAGGCCACTCGTATTGTGTCAAAGTTTTAATCATGTAGCCCTCCTTATACAGATGATTCATAAAACAAGAATATAGAATCAAGATACAACAGTTTAGCATACCCCTATCCTTTTTGTAATGAGTGTGAAGAGCATAGTAAATATCAGCAAGCAACGCAGGAGTATGATCCGTCTTCAAAGTTTTTGCGCCTTAAAACACACTAATAGCTACAGGGTAAATATAGTCCAAAGTCTTTAGAAACAGAATTACACCAAAGACCAGTAATCTTAAACAATCAACACGAGACTCCCATTATTTGTTATTGGCAAAAGAAAGGGCTTTAGCCGCCAAATATTGTCTTTTAATCCCTTGTACATCACCTTCTTTTTTGTAATTAAGTGAAAAATCGGGATAAGACATCCCTAAATCTTTTGCTAAGTCCTTAACATCAATAGTTTGTCCAATTCCCACATACGCTTTTCCCTTAGAAAAATTCAAAAGTCTATCGAATTCTTCAAAAGTTGGCGCTAGCTAAAAGTCTTAAAAGGTGAAACACCTTAACGGAGGATCTTAGAACTAAACCAAGGCAGAGAGCATCCAATTGTGCATCCACTTTTGTCAACTCAAGGGTATCCCCATAGAAATGAACAAACATTTTCAAGGCTTCTTAGACAGTTTCCCTTTATTGGTCTTGATCTTTGTCATATCTGGCTTGACGACATTAACACGGACAAGTTGTTTCCCTCTGGCATTCATTTTTAAGATACTTACCAAAACCTTTGATTATTTTTCTAATCCCGTAAATAAGACAAACAAAAAGGATGGAGAATAATGAATATGTAATATGCAAAATGTATGAATGCATGATGATAGTAACTGGATTTATGAAATGTATCCTTAGTTGGTAGGATCCTAGTTTTGGCCTACAGACATTCTACCCTCCGCAAAAGGTCGCTTCCTTAAGGGTTTCATGGATTACACTAAAGGGAAAGGCACAAGGGCCTCCCTTAAGCGGAGCCTCTTTGTAGACCAAAACTTTCGTCTATAAGGTCGTAAAAGGTCTCACCATGAGTTTTTAGTTTTGGGGTTATACAATGAGTCATAAGTTTCATCCCAAAGTTCTACCTCCGAAGAGGATATCTCTTGAGACATATTTCTTTTTTTTAAATTCGACCGACTCTAGGCGAAGTCATCACAAAAACTCATAGGGATGATGTATCCCATTGGCCAATAGACGAACCTTCTTTCTAAGGTTTTAAAAAAAATTTGAAATAATAATCCTAACACAATATGATAATAATATAATAATGAATAGATAAAACAAATAATTAAATAAATATAGAAATAAAACATATCTCAAAAACCCTAGGGTTGGAGTCCCCAACAGAGTTGCCAACTGTAATAACCGGCTGAAAATTATAGAGTCGCCACCATTAATTTTTATCCTAAGGAAGGGAATATAACAGATTGCCCTAATTTGCTCAGAGATTCTAAGTTGTTAACTCTCTTTAGACAAAGGGAAGGTGTTAGGCACCCCAAATCATTCTTGTTCCCAAAGATACTAGGGTTTAGATTTACAGTTTGGGAATAGAGTTTTAATTTTTTATTAGGGGAACTCGCCACAGTTTTTAAGTCGTATGCATATGTATCCTTTTATGAGGAATCAGAGTCCCAATTCGTAGTTCGTAGTTATTTGGTTAGTGTTTTGTATAGATTGTGGAAATATTTTGAATTCTCCTTGAACCTTGTCTGGTTTGAAAAAAACAGAATCGTAGACGAAGTTTGCAGTCAATAGAAGAAACATCCATATTCCTTTTTGAAAAATAAGTATATTTGATTTAGGTTAGTAAAAGAGGGTTGGTAATTAATTGGTTAGATATTTTCGAATATATGATGTAATATGAGGAAAAAAAAGACTTTAATGCATGAGAAAATAATTAAATATAATTAAAATATTAAAAAAGAGGTTAGTATTTTAGAAAATATTTGAACTAATAATTACTATTATAATTTAAAAAATATATTTTTAATGGAAAATTATTGTAATTAATTATTAAGTATGTAAAAATTATTTAATGCAAAATATGATATGTATAATAAAAATAAAAATGGGAAACAAGTAAATTGAAAGAAATTAAATGAATTATTAATTTATTTAAGTCATGGGGGTGTATAACTTAAGTCTCAGGGTGTAATAGAAATATATTCAGGCCCAAAAGAAAATCTGAGCCCAAATAGCAAGGGGGTGCGAATTTGCGTTGGGTAATAAAACCAGAGGGTGTGAATAGCAGGACCTTAAATCCAGATATTTGATTTAAGCCCAAACGCGGGGAGGTGTCGTTAAGAATATAATGGCATCATTGGGGGTGCAGGAATTAAGGGCCCAAGTCTAGATGTTGGACTTGGCCCACTAGTGCAGGAGGGGTGTATTTTTCAGCGTAGTATAAAAATAAAAATAAAAACAAAAATAGGGATGTGTGATTTAGAATAAGCTTGGCCCATAGTTGATCGAATAGAGGCCCATTTGGATCGTGTATGGCTAGCACATGGGATTATAGTAAGGTCGCGATTTTAGAGCGTGTCATTAAAATTAGAAGGGTGTGATTGAGGGTGCACAGTAAATGAAGCACACGTGATTGCAAGGGAATATAACTTTTTATTTTCTTTTTTCATTTTCATTCATCTATTCATTCTCTCTTCCTCTCTGTTTTGTTTCTCTTTTCTATCTCTAACAACAAACCATACCCCACCGACAGCGGTGGTGAACCCCCCTCGATCCTAAACCAAACCTCAACCACCCTAAAACTGACATAGAAAACATCAATCGTGATGAAAATCAAAATGAAAAAGTTAAGTTCCTCTGATGTTACCTTGATGCATTTGTTCTTTGAGCTTTCGCCTAGCCTCTCTGTCTAACTCTGTTTGATCTCTTTCCTCTTACAGGTACAGTCGAAGGTTATGGTGGAAGCGGCGGAGACGGAAGATCTAGCGACGATGATTTGAAGGAAGATCTTAGGGTTTCTTCAGAAACCCTGGATCTATACACAAATGAAAAGCTCCGAGGGAAATTGCTTCTTCGTCTCCTCTTCTTCTTTTGTTTCTATTTTCCTCCCTCCCCCTCGTTTTAGAATTTTAGGGTTATTTATAGGTTAGGGATTAGATTATATTAGGAAAATTTGTTGATTGTCATTACAGTTTAGATTTAGTTAGAAATTAGGGAAGATTGAAGAAATTCAGATTCGTTGTAATTTTTAGAGATTGTCGTTAGAAATTAGGGATTGAGTTAGGTTAGATTAGGTTTTCATTTTAATTTGATTTGATTATGTTTGAAAATTGATTAGACTGATATTTGTATTGGACGATTTGTAGATTCAATCTTTTTTTTTTAAATATTAGATTCAATTGAGTTTCTGAAGCTTCAGTGCGTGATTTGATTTTGTTTGTAAGTAAAGATTTGATTTTGATTTGCACAGTGTCCATTGTTTTTTGTTTCTGGTTGGCTTAATGAAGAGGATGAGCAGGGTGCCACTGGGTCGGGAAGTTAGGGTTTCATCCCAATTTGGTTGACTCGTTCAACAACAATAATCAAAATAATAAATAAATAATATTAATAATAATACCATTAATAATAATAATAATAATAATAATAATAATAATAATAATAATTGTAATAATAATATTTTAATAAAAATAATATTTAGGAAGAGTCGGTTGACTCAGTCAACCTTGACAAAACCAGTGGACTTTCAAACCTCTTAATGGGCTAGCAAATCTCCAAAAAAATGTACAAAAAGCAAATGGGCCTCCAGAAACAAAGTGATATGGGCATGTTTGAATTCTTCTAAACATACCTCCCTCTTGTTATTATTTGCAAACGAGTCAAAAACCTTATTAGGCCATTCAATTCAATAAGGATGCCCCCTTTATACGAAGATGAAGCCTAAAATAGGCTTAGTTGTGAGGCAAGTTGAGCCCAATACAGCCCTCTCTTTAATAAAAAACAAAGCATTTTTAATGGACCGGTCTACATATATAAAAAAAATGAAATGGGCGAGCCTAAAGTGAAACAAATATACACCCTCTACTATGGACAAGCCTCATGAATAACTCAATAGGCCATCAGATTTTGATGGTCAATTTTAAAGCAGTACACCCCTCTTATGAATATATACCCCTTGTAGAATAAATAATATAATATGATTATAAATTAGTAACATAGTAATGTTGAAATTTAGATAAAATTATCTTTGAAATTGATGAGGAAAATTTGGGGTATGACACGTTGATGCTTCGACTTATTACTCAATATTGGTGCTTGAGCAAATCTAGTGGAAATAGTTCATTACTCCTACTTTGAAATCCATTGGATTCATTGTATGTTGCTAGCTCGCACTAGATTTTTGTTTTGATTTTGGTTCTACTTTGTTCGATTGCACTTGTGTTTGTGCTTTTCTTTAAACCTTTGCATCCTCAATTAGGATCGCTCGACTCATCTTTAAGTTTGGGTAGACATTAGGTTTTTAAACCATGCATGCTAACTTAGGTAGATGTTTCCCTTTCATCCATAACCTTAGGGCCATCATTGCATGATAACATTTGGATTGTTAGTCTTCTTTAGACTTTTTATTCCCCTTTTGCTTCATTAAACCAATAACTTCTTTTCTTAAGAAAACTTCAAAATACTCTAACATTACTTAGATCCTTTTTCAATGTAAAAAATACCAATCAATCCAAACCTTTTTACCTTTGGGCCTTTTTCTTTGAAAACCTTTTTCAGATAAGAACGTGTTAATTCCTTTCTACTACAAAGCTTGAGTCTCCAAAGGTCGAGCTGCGATAGAGTGTGAAATTACCATTGTTCATAAAAAACATACAACCAACCAAAAGGTGGTATGTATGCACTAAAGGTTTACAATTGCGGTGGTCACGACTAATAAAACCCTTTTTCTTTGTATATACACTTTGCATTCATGTATTTTACCCTTATCTCGTAAGATTTAGATAGAAAAAACCCTTTGATTAAAATAACAAGAGTCGATCCCGTGGAGTACCATAGACGTGAGGGATGCTAATACCTTCCCCTTGCGTAATTGACTCTCGTACCCGACCCTCGGTCGCAAGATCGTGAGTCCTCCCTTCTCAGGTTTTTTCTTCGATGGTTTTTCTTTCCATCCCGTGGGATAAATAAATTCTCGATGGAGACTTCGTTGATTTTTTTCTCGATGATTTTCTGCTGGTTGCTTCAGCTAGCAACTTCACTAGGAATAGTAATTTACCAATTGTTGGTCCATCCCGTGAGTCAATTTTAGTCTTTGTTTTTGTGTTCTTTGTGTGTTTATCTTTATCCTTTATAGCTTGTTAATTTGTATATGTTTGTACATATGTATGCACTGCATTTTATCGCTTTCCATATACTGGTTATTTCCTATGTGCTAGATATTTTATGTTTTCTTAGTGGTTGGATGTTACTGTTGGGGTAAGAGGCCCAATATCCAGGCCAGAGTTGTAAACTCAAAGGAACACATAGGAATAGAGTGGAACATGGCGGCTACTGGAAAAAGGTCCTACTAGTGCGGTCATGTTGCCCAAGCTCATATGAGGTTCAAATTGCGTGTTATCCTCATCCACGTTTGTGGTTTTGATGGTAGTGATTTCAAGTGAACCTATGATTTTGAGTTACCTCTCGGACATACCTTAACCTATACTTCACTCGTGAGTGGGGAGGGTTTGATCTTACAAGTACCGATGGTGACTCTGTCTTTCTTATAGTTCTGAATTTTTGTTGGTGACTAAGTGTTTCTTGTGGATTATGTTCCAGACATTTGATCATGTGGCATCCAGTTTATCAATAGGTCAGCAGTTGTAGTACCTCAAAATTTTCCCTCTCATTTATCAAGTATTTTCTCACAAGATCTCCTTTGGTTCAAGACTCCACAAGGGTTGATCAGCTCAAGATACCTCCTTAAGCACTAATGACTGAAAATTAAGGTTTGAGATTGCACAAGTATAATTGAACTTTTAATGCCTCATATGAATTTCATGGATCATTATGGACCATCAAGATTACTCATATCAAGTTTCAAGTCATGGATCACATTTTTGCTCAGTCAATTGAGCAGTTGACCTAAAAATCAATTGTATTAGGGAAAAAGTCAACGGTGGTCAATTTACAGTCAAACTTCATAATTTTTTATCCATATCAACATTGTGAACTCATATATGTCATTTGATTAATCTTGGATCATAATTCCTCAATAAATTTGATCAGATCATCAAAAGGGCAAAATGGTCAAAATTAGGGTTTTGACTGAGAAAGGGCAATTTCTGATTTTTTTTACCTAGCAAATGGTTAATTGGTCTAAGACATGATCTCAAGAGTTAAATTGCATAATTTTTACCTAATGGCATGACTCAAAACATTTCTCAAGGTCATTTGATTGATAGTTGATTTTCAGTCAACTGATCAAAAGTCAATTGTATACTGAAAAGTCAAACTTTGACTTTTTGGTAAAAATCAAGTGTCAAAGATCACAATTCATCAAAACATGTCAAAATATGAAACTTGTTCATCAAGAAATCAAAAAGTCAATATTTCATTTTGAAAAGTCAAAGTTTCCAAACTTAGAAATTTTTCTAAGTGTTGAAAACTTCATATTTTTTCATAAATTTGAGTCAATTTTTCACCATGATGCAAGATGATTTAAAAGAAACTTTCAACATGAAAGTTATAGATCTCCATTATATATAAAAAATTGCTTTACACAACTTCCCCTAGAAATTCTTGGATGTCAAGTTATTAATCCATGAAGTCATGGTCATGAAACTAAAACACTCAGTGAAATTTTGAGCATTTTTTGTCAGGATTTTGACCTAACTTCTGGGCCAAGTTTATTATAGTTCCATTTGGATTTTTCAAAAGTGATTCAAATAAGGGTTTTAGAGCACATTACAATATTTCCAAAATTTCCAAGAACTCCTTGAGATCATTTGTGAGCAAGGAGAATCGAAGGTTAGAAGTTAGGGTTTCAAGTTGTTTTGCAAGGCAAAATTTGTGATGCAACATGAACCAAATCCATAGCCATGCTGAATAATATTCACTTTTCAGACCTTAACTTGTTTTTCACTCTTTAATTTAATGTTTACACAACTGATTGATCAATTGTCCAATTGATTCAAGCATTGTCCAAAGCATTTCTCCATTTTAGGGAGAAAGTCACTATTTCCATTCTTGTAAAGCAAGCTTTATGCACAAAGTCAGCTTCTCAAGCTCCTAACTTGTTCTCTTTAATTACACTACATCCACAAAGTCATAAGCAATTGTTTTTAAAGAATAACCACTATATCTTAGCAAGTACACAAGACTTTGAAACTTGGACTTCTCAAAAAATCACATGTTATGCTTAAACTTGTGATTTTGAATTCTGATCAACAACAAGCTTCCAAACTTGTTGCTTATAAATAGAGACACTATTTGTGAGCTAGGACATGGGTTTAAGCATCTTGAAACACACCAAAACTCCCTTAAGCCAGAGTTTGCACAAGAAACTCCATTGATGCACAGTTCTGCCTTAAACTTATTTATCTCATTTCCCTCGTGCGTTTTCCCTCCTAATAAATCACAAAGCTTCTAAACATCAAATACAACTCCTCCCTGACCCTACTTCATAACTGTAACTCCATCTTCATCAACCTCCATAACCAAAAATAGAGTTTTGCAAGTTGACTTCTCCAGAATTCCTCAGCCACTTTCAGCTCAACTCAAGCATCACATTAGCTTTCTGGGAACTTGAGGAAGCTAACGCAATCACTGGAACTCATCAAAAGTTGCTCAAACTCAAAACACGATACTCTCTTGCAAGGTGAGTTTTCTGACTTTTGAACTCTTCATATATGCATCATTAATGTTTAATTTGTGAGTGAAAAATGTAGATATCATTGCCCTAAATCTAACCATATCCATAGTTTTCATTTATGATGCTTGAGCTTAGAGAATTTTAAGATTGAAGTTTCAGGAAAAGTTAGGGTTCATATTAGGGTCAATAAAATTCATGTTTGTCTTTGATCTATAGTTTTAATGCTTTACATTTCTGAAATTGTGAGGAAATTTGCCACAAGATTCATGTTTACACTTTTGCAAATGGATGAGAAATGAACAAGATGCAGCTGGTCTGGCAAGGCGTGAGGTTGAAGATGAAGTTGTCTTTAGGAAGTCGTTTCTAATATATATTTATGGTTTGACATAAGTTAACGGATGTATAGTCACCCCAGTGGTAAGGCAGCTCATTGGTAACCAAGAGGGTGTGGGTTCAACACCCAGCGCGCTGCCTTTTGCTCTTTTTTTCTCTCCATATTTTACACTTTTTTTTTATTTTTTGCAGCGCCTGGGCCAGTAGAACCTTGGGCCTTTGTTTCTTTTTTAACTTTCTAACCCCTTTAACCATTTCCACCCCCCCCCCCCCCCCTGACTTTTATATTTTATTATATTTTTTCTTTTTCTTTATATTTTATTTTTATTTTATTATTATTATTTTTCTTCTTATTATTATTTTTATTAATAAAAACCCAAAAAATATTTTATTTATTATTTTTACATTTATTTTGTTTATTTTTTTTTATAAAAAATCAAAAGAACAAAAACATTTCTTGATAAATTAATTTCTTTCTTAATAATTAATATTTAGGTTTAATTATTATATTATATTATTTTTCTTGTAAATAAAAATTAATTTAGAACTTAGGACTTTTATTTAATTAATTAGTTTAATTAAATTCACAAAAAACCCTAAAAATTTTGTTCTCTTTAAATTAATTTATTTTACTAAATTAATCTTAATTTTCTTATTTTTAGTTAATTATTTTATTTTAGTTAACTAGGTCAAAATGTCTTTTCATGAAAACCAAACAAAAATCACATTTCTTTTTACATTTACATTCTTGCATTTTTATTTATTCATTTTTTTGTACAATATTCAATATGGTTGTAATAGATAATTAGGTCTTAATTGCTTTCATCCCCATTTGTAATTTGCAACCCCGTCCCCTAAATGATGTAATAGTGTAGAACTTTAAATTTCCGCAATTTATCGCTTTCAATACTATTGCTAGTAAATAGGATTTGTATGGAAAGACATAAAATCAACAAGTAGCAAACCCTAATCAAGACTAATCAAGCATGTAAACCAATACACTTTCACACTTGCACCCTTAGGGTAAATCTACTTGGTTGCCTTATAAAATGACCATATTATGCATGTGGGTTATTTTAGCAAAAACAAAAAAAATACAAGATCATAGTCCCTCGATGACGCTATCAAAGTTGCCTTTCAAAAATGATCTTAGTCCCTTAAAGAAAATGCTAAGATATCTTACAACATTGCTAATTATGGCTATACGATGACCCTTGCCCGTCCCTTTTACATCCAAATATAGGGTTACTTACCAAATCAATGGTAAGATAACAATGTCAAAGGAAAGATGAAATAAACATAAAAGACTTTTGAGTAGGTAGATTGTTCCTAGTTGCTTGCTCAATTTCAAACTAAAACATCCTTGTTATTTTCAAAACAAATACCAACACTTTCAAAAACATCTTTCAAACTTGAAAATATTTTCAAAGGATCAACACTTTGTATACATTCTTACGAACGAGAATCATTACATAGTTTGCCCAAACGATGGCGCCTTTTCAAAATACTTTCAAAAACCACACAAAGCACATTTTCAAACAAAAACAAGTGATCTAGCAAGTAAATAAGAGCCCATAGATAACTATGGATGAAAAGGGTGCTAATACCTTTCCTTTTCATAATCTACCCCCGAACTCAAGAAATAATCTCAAAGGTCTTTCCTGTTCTTTTAATCCTTTCCTTTTGGATAAAATAAAAGTCGGTGGCGACTCTTGCTAAACGCAACATTTGCAATCAAACGCAAAACGACCAAGTCAGTTCTCCCACCGTGTTACAGAACTGGCGACTCTGCTGGGGAAAATTTTAAAAGTGGGGTTACCTTAGGGCTAGATCACATTTACTTGCTTTCATTGTTTGACTTGTATGCTTTACATTTTGGTTCTTTGTTAGGGCTTGAATCCTCTACCCGGATTTGGGATACCTTATAGGTAAGTAGCAATACGTTGTGGAAACTGCGCGGGGTATACCGATATGGTCTAAGCAATAGCTACGTTAGTGTGACATATTTGTAGGTACTGGTAGCCTTTGAGTAGTCAAGGAGAATACGGGGCCTCTGAGTGATGTCATGAATCACTAACTAACTTCTAGAACCTTTACTTGATCAACTTGGCCATTAGGACATAGTGAGATGACCGGCTTTGGTACAGTCCGAAGTTTGTAGATACTCGATGCTACACTCATTGAGGTTTGGTTTTTTGGGATATTTCGGTCGCCATTAAAGAGGTTTGCGCTGAAACAATGCCCGAGAAAACAAAACAGTGATATTGAGCTCCTTTAGAACCCGGTTACTATTGCTAGGATAGGTTTGAGCCAACTAAACTTCAAGAGGGTACTTACCTATGAGACTCCATGAAAGCCTAAACCTAAGGACTTGTTTGTTTTGTTTGTATATATCTACTTGTACATAACATCATAAAAATCATAACATCATACTCATACCCACTAACCATTTCAAGTATTTTTGGGATTTATCTTTATTCTATTTTGTAGGACATGGATTCTATTCGCAGGAAAACCATTCAAGTCAATCTTGTAAGGATCCCTCCTCAACTTAAAGAGTTAGCATCAAGGGTTCCCAAAAACTCTCCATTTACCAAAAGACATGGTCTCCTCATAAACTTGGTTACCTCTAACATTAATGAGGACATGGTGAAGGTGCTCTTCCAATTCTATGATCCTCTACACCATTGCTTCACATTTCCCGATTATCAACTTGTGCCAACTTCGGAAGAATTCTCCCAACTCTTGAGGATTCCAATTCTTAATTAACTACCCTTCAATGATACAGAAAGAGATCCAAAACCAGAAGAGATTGCTCAATCCCTACACTTGCAACCATCTGATGTCACAACTAATTGGGAAACAAGGAGTGGTGTCAAAGGTTTCTTAGCCAAGTTCTTGTTTGAGAAAGCTCAAAACTATTGGAACTCCTTGGACTTGAAAGCTTTTGAGGAAATTGTGGCTCTCCTCATCTATGGGATGGTTTTGTTTCCAAACCCTGACCAACTCATAGATGTAAACGCCATCAAAATCTTCATGTATCGCAAGTTAATGCCTAATTTATTAGGAGACATCCTACATTCTTTTCACACTCGCACTATGAGGAAAAGAGGTATGCTTATGTGTTGTACCCCTCTCTTGGCAAGATGGTTTATTCTGCATCTTCCTCAATCTGTATTGAAGAATGAGCAAGGTTCAAGGTGGTCACATAGGTTGATGACGCTCAGACATTCAGATATTCATTGGTGTTCCCAATCTGTGGAGAGTGTTACTATCATCAAGCGTTATGGAGAATTCCCTAATGTCCCCTTGGCATTAGAGGAGGTATCACCTACAACCCCTTCTTAGCCTTAAGACAGTTTGGTTACGCCCGAAGGGATGGTCCCCATGAGATGCTTATTCAAGGGTTGGTATTTGACTACGAGAATGATGATCAAGGTCATCGCCAGAGGTTTATCTGAGGTTGGAGGATGTTGAACAAGGTGGATAGCAAGACATTTGGGCACAATAATTCCATCCCTCTTGAGCCTTATCTCAAATGGGAACGAGCCCGTGCTCAAAGTCTTATGATGCCTTACCCCTCCATTCTTCCGGTTATCATAGAGCCTGTTGTGGAAGGAGATGTCCCATACACTATCCTACATCCTGACATGCCCATCTCTCTCGAAAACTTGCAAATGGATTAGATACAGCTTAAGGGGGAGCGAGACACTTTCGAGGTCCAATTCCACGCCAGTGAGAAGAAGGTTCTGGAAGTCACTAAGCAGCTTCATGAGGAGCGGAGTCTGAACGCCTACATCACACCAAAGAGGATGCGTTCAACATTTTTATCTTAGAATTTTTGTATTTCTTTGTAAGCCCAAAGAAGCATGATGTACTCAAACCTTGATTTATTAATATAATGTGTGTTCCTTTTTGGTCTAAAACAAATTTAAGTCTCTAATTCCCTTGAAATCATTGCATGTGCATCTTCATTCATTATAACATAAGCAGGTTTCATACAACAGATCTCCTTATCTTTCTACTGTTTATTTCAGTAAGATGGATCTTGAGCAGACAGTAAAAGACCTTCAGGTGTAGAATACTCAGTTTCAACAAATGTTCTTGACTCTGGCCAAAGGACAAGAGGATTTGAAAACTTTGCTGATTGAAGAAAAGAAGAAGAAAACAAAGAAATCAACCGGTGTTTTGAATCTAGGAAGAAGGTTCCCAGGGCCATCCAGACGGACCCTAGACTCCGCAACATCATCAGGTGAAAAGGATAATCAAGAAGGGAAAAACAATGAAGTGATTGCCCATCCAGAATCCGAAGAGGAAGAAGAAAATGATTACTCTAAAGAGCAGTATCCTCCGGCTGATGACAAGTACAAACATCTGGAAGAGCGTCTAAGTGCAATGGAGAGTCAGAAAGTGCTCAGTCTGGACTTTGAAGAGCTGGGTTTAGTGTCTGGGATTGTTATTCCACCAAAGTTCAAGGCACCTGTTTTTGTTAAGTACGATGGGGTTTCGTGTCCCACGATGCACCTCTGATCTTATGTGAGGAAGATACATCCTCACACTGCTGACAGAGATTTGTGGGTCCACTTATTTCAGGTTAGTTCATCCGGAACTCGGCTAGATTGGTTTTATCAACTAAAAAGGGCCAATATCCATAATTGGGAAGACCTTGCCGCTGCATTTTATAAGTAGTGTCAATACAACACAGACCTTGCTCCCACCCGTACTCAACTCCAAAGTCTGAGTATGGGTTCGAACGAGGGTTTCAAAGACTACGCTCATAAATGGAGGGACTTAGTAGGAAGAGTCCAGCCTCACCTATCTGACAGAGAACTAGTAGACATGTTTTTGGGTACCTTGTCTGGTCCTTTTTTTAATCATCTAATTGGAAGCTCCTCAGCAGGCTTCTCTGAATTAATCTTGACCGAGGAAAGAGTGGAAGCTGGGATTAAGAGTGGGAAGATCCAAAAGGATGCATCCTCCAGTACCGTGAGAAAACCATTTATTGGGAATAAAGAGGTTGGTGTTGTGTACCCTCAAAGGAATCAGGACATAAGTGAACGCCGTCCAACGGTAGGGGCCATCGTGATCCCTAAGCCTACACCTACTCAACAAAGGAATAACCATCCTAGAACAAAAAGACCGGTAAGACAATTTACCCGGATAAATATGACGTTGTCTCAAGTCCTGTCACATTTGTTGAGATCTAATCTGGTAACTTTGAAGGAAGCCCCAAAGAATCCCAAAACCGCCTCTTGTCATTACAACCCTAATGCTTGTTGTGCTCACCATTCAAAAAGTCCAAGCAATGATACCAACAACTAATGGGCTTTGAAAAACATGGTGCAAGACCTTCTCGAGGCAAAAGAAATTGAATTTGATGCTCCTGAGATCCCAAATGTTATCATCGCTCCTATGCCCAAGCATGGTCGTGATGTTAATGTTGTTGAAGATGATGTGTTTGTTACTGTTGTTAATGAACTTGTTACTCCTCTCCTGACTGTCAAGAGGAACCTGTTGAAGGCCGATTTATTTTTGGGTTGTGGCGAAGGCTTCCACCTCTGTTTATCTCTACCACCTGGTTGTCATTTATTGAAAACAGGTGTCCAGCACCTAATGGACGACAAAGAAATTATGTTTGAAAAGACTCCCGTTCCAACCATTGCTTATGAGGATGTTTTCAATATTTATCATTTTCGTCAATCCTTCCAGGGTCTCCACCAAAAGACCCGTTAGGATTAAATCTGTTCCTAAGGCGTCTCCATTGATAATTAATATGCCAAGACCAATCCCGTACTCATCAGATAAAATTGTCCCCAAGAATTATGGGGGCGACATCTACTATCACGGTGTCAAGTAGGATTGGCTGGCTATTGAAGACTCAGTTTTTGAGAAAGCTGACCCCGACATCGGTAACATTGCGGGAACCAGCAAAATAACCCGAAGTGGAAGGGTATTCTCCCCCGAGACTGCTCCTCCGAAAACTGTCATCGGTCCTATAATCATCCATGATTTTATTCCTGTTAACACTATTATTACAATCCCTATGGTAACCTCTACTGACACCCCTACCACCGAGTAGATCGAGACTCAGGGCAAAGGAATTTTGGTTGAGCCTGTTCGGATGAAGGTACAATCAGTATATATCCCAGAGGCCTCCAAAAGGGAGATGGAAGATATTTTGAAAATTATAAAGAGAAGTGACTACAACGTAGTCGAACAGCTAACGCAGACTCCGTCAAAGATTTCTATGCTAGCTTTATTGTTGTGCTCCGAGGCCCATGTGAAGACCTTGGTGAAATTTCTTAAAACTTCCCATGTGCCACAAGAAACCTCTGTTGACCAATTCCAAGACTGTGTGGCTAGTTTGACTGCTGATAACAGTTTAGGCTTTTCTGATGTTGACCTGACACCTAGAGGGAGGAAACACAACGAGGTGTTGCATGTCTCTGTCGAATGTAAGGGCACAACTTTGGCCCATGTCCTGGTTGATACTCGTTCATCTTTGAATGTTCTTCCTAAGAAGGCTTTGGATAGAATAGACTGTGAAGGTCTGACCTTAAAACCCAGCAACATAGTGGTAAGGGCCTTCGACGATTCAAAGAATATGGTGCATGGGGAGGTGGACATCCCCATTAAAGTTGGAACTCAAACCTTCTATTCAACTTTCTACATGATGGACATTCACCCTTCCTATTCATGTTTATTGGGCCGACCATGGATTCATGACGCTGGTGTCGTCACCTCTACATTACATCAGATGCTAAAATACCCAACTAAGGGCAAAATCATCACTGTCCATGGAGAAAAGGAATATATGGTCAGTCACTTGAACTCCTTCAGATATGTAGAAATGGATGGTGAATTCATCGAAACTCCATGTCAGCATTTCGAGGAAGTCCCATAAATAGTGACATCAACCAAGACTTTTTCCCAACTCTCGAAGATTACCAGACCTCCACTAAAGATGTTTTCACTGAAAGATGTCAGGGCAGTGGTCGAAGAAGGTGGGTGTACTATTTGGGGCCAACTCCAGGATATCCCTTACAAATCTGACAAATTTGGTTTGGGTTTCACTTCAGGAGCCCAGAAAGTTGTTCGTCATGCTCGTGCCGAGGGACCACCTTTACGGATCAGCAACCATGGAGTCAACACAGTGGAGGATAGTGATGACAACTACGATCTAGGAGAATGAATTTTCCCAACCATCAACGGAGGACTCACCAACTGGGAAGCCAAATATTTTGTCCCAATTACTTTTATCCAGCAGCAATTGTCTTTAAATTTTTGTCGGACTTGTAATAATTAAACAATTCAGACTTTTAAAACCTTGTGTCTTACTAGAGGCACAACGGTCCATTTGTAAGGGTTGTTACCTCATTTTCATATGTCATCAATGAATCATGGACGTTTTTGCATGCAAACTTTGTGCTCTTTGTCTTTCTTTTTCTACATTTTTATTTCTTTCAAAAATAGCTATGCTCTTACACACACTCACATATAAAAATGTAGATCCACATCCACTCAGGATCCCATGGGTAACGACTCTTCTATGGCCTATTGTGACTTTGAAAATCTAATCTACCAAGCCGAAGACGAAGGTAAGGAAGATTGTGAAGTGCCAAGGGAACTAGCCAGGTTACTATAATAGGAAGAAAGGACCATACAGCCCCACGAAGAACCACTGGACACAGTTAACTTAGGTACTGAAGAGGACAAGAAAGAAGTCAAGGTAGGAGCCAATCTGGAACCCAATTTCAAGAAGCGCTTAACTCAGTTACTACATGACTATGTTGAGGTCTTTTCTTGGTCATATGAAGATATGCCAGGACTTGATGCTGATATCATGGTCCATCGTCTACCAACAAAAGAAGACTTCCCTCCGGTAAAACAGAAAGTTCGTCACATGCGGCCATACATGTCAGAGAAGATCAAGACTGAATTCATGAAACAATTCAATGTTGGATTCTTAGCTATCACCTCCTATCCACAATGGGTCTTAAATGTTGTTCCAGTGCCTAAAAAGGACAGCAAAGTGTGCATGTGTGTGGAGTACCGAGATTTGAATAGGGAAAGCCCTAAGGATGATTTCCCACTTCCCCATATTGATATTTTGGTTGACAATACCGCACAGCATAAAGTGTTCTCATTTATGGATGGTTTCTCAGGCTACAATCAAATCAAAATGGCATCTGGGGACATGGAGAAAACAACCTTCATCATACAGTGGGGCATATTATGTTACAAAGTTATGCCATTCGGATTGAAAAATGTTGGGGCAACTTATCAGCGCACCATGGTAGCTCTATTTCACGACATGATCCATCACGAAATAGAGGTCTATGTGGATGACATGATAGCAAGATCTAAAACCGAAGAGGAACATCTTGACCATTTACAGAAACTGTTTGGAAGGCTAAAGAAATACAAGCTAAGGTTGAACCCGAATAAATGCATATTTGGGGTGAAGTCCGTTAAACTCCTAGGCTTCATCGTCAGCGGTAAAGGTATTGAAGTGGACCCCGCCAAGGTAAAAGTAATACAATAAATTCCTTCTCCTCGCACCGAGAAGGAAGTCAGAGGATTCTTAGGACAATTAAACTACATTGCCATATTCATTTCTCACTTAATCGCTACTTGTGAACCAATCTTCAAATTACTGAAGAATGATCAAGTAGTCAAATGGAATGATGAATGTCGGACTGCCTTCGACAAGATCAAAGAGTACCTACAAGAGCCTCCTGTTTTTATGTCGCCAGTCGAGGGAAGACCTTTGAACATGTATCTAACTGTTTTGGAAAATTCAATGGGGTGTGTGCTGGGGAAGCATGACGAGTCTGGCCGAAAAGAGCATGCTATATACTACCTGAGCAAAAAGTTTACCGACAGTGAAACAAGATATTCACTGCTCAAGAAAACTTGTTGCGCTCTGGCATGGGCTGCTTGCCGACTAAGACAGTATATGCTGACCCATATTACTTTATTGATATCCAAGATGGATCCAATTAAATACATATTTGAGAAGCCTGCCCTCTCTGGGAGAAGAGAAAGATGGCAGATGATCCTAACTGAATACGACATTTAGTACACTACCCAAAAAGCAATAAAAGGCAGTGTGCTAGCCGATCACCTTGCTCATCAAGCTGTGGATGACTATCAGTCCATAAAATTCGAGTTCCCAGATGAAGACATCATGATGGTAAACAATTATGAAGAACTCAGACCATATGATGGACCTGAACAAGGATCCCGATGGACCTTGGTTTTTGACGGAGCCTCCAACGCACTCGGAAATGGCATAGGTGTTGTAATCATATCCCCTGAAGGATGTCACACTCCCTTCACCGCAAGACTTTGTTTCAACTGTACCAATAACATGGAAGAATACGAAGCGTGTATTTTTTGTCTCAAAGCTGCCATGGATTTGGGAATCAAGTCTTTAAGTGTATTTGGAGATTTAACCTTAGTCATCAGTCAGATCAAAGGAGAATGAGACATGAAGCACCCTAACCTCATCCTCTACAGAGAACATGTGTTGACATTAATCCCACATTTCGAAGAAATCACATTTGAGCATTTTACACGAGAGGAAAATTAACTAGCAGACGCGCTAGCCACTATTTCATCAATGTTTAAACTCAAGTGGGGTAACGAGGCTCCCCAGATCACCATTGAGCGAATGGATGAGCCAGCTTACTGTCACGAGGTTGATACCGAAGAAGTAGTGGACAAACATTGGTTCTATGAAATTAAGAGGTATCTCGAGGTTCAAGAGTATCCGGAAGGAGCTTCAGTCAATGATAAGAAGTTCTTGAGAATATTCTCTACTAAGTTATTTCTTAGTAATGGCATTCTCTACAAGCACAACCACGACTCCGTTTCACTTTGTTGCATAGACAAGGTGAGGCAGAAAAGATCATGGCTGATCTACATGAAGGCACTTTTGGCACCCATTCCAGTGCGCACACGATGGCTAAAAAGATCCTTCGAGCGGGGTACTACTGGTCTACCATGGAAGCAGATTTCCACCAGCATTCATGAACCTGCCACGTGTCAGATCTATGCTGACAAAGTGCATGTGCCTTCAGTTCCTCTAAACGTCCTGACTGCTACCTGGCCATCCGCAATGTGGGGCATCAATATGATTGGAGAAATCAAACCTACAGCTTCTAATGGACACCGCTTCATCTTGGTGGCCATTGAATATTTCACGAAGTGGGTTGAGGCAGCTTCTTTCGCTTCCTTTACCAAGAATGTTGTAGCCCGATTCATCAAACAGAATCTCATTTTTCAGTACAGTATCCAAGAGAGAATCATCACAGAAAATGGTACGAATCTCAACAATACCATGATCACCGTACTGTGCACGCAATTCAAGATCCAACACCATAATTCTTCCCCTTACCGGCCAAAGATGAATGGCGTTGTTGAAGCTGTAAATAAGAACATCAAAAAGATCATACAAAAAATGACAGTAACCTACAAGGACTGACATGAAATGTTACCATTTTCTCTCCACGGTTACCGCACCACGGCGCACACATCAACATGGGAAACTCCTTTCTCCTTGGTATACGGCATGGAAGCTTTCTACCAATCAAAGTCCAAATACCTTCTCTGAGAATCATAAGGGATGTAGGGTTGAATGAAGATGATTGGATCCAAACTCGGCTTGACCAATTGAACTTGATTGATGAGAAGAGGCTTACGGCTGTCTGTCATGGCCAGATGTACCAAAAATGTATGATCAAGGCTTTTAACAAGAAGGTCAGACGTCAGGTATATCAGGTTGGTGACTTGGTAATCAAGCGTATCATATTGCCACAAGGTGATCCCATGGGAAAATGGACTCTTACATACGAGGGACCATTTGTGATCAAAAGCATATTCTCTGGTGGAGCAATGATCTTAACCACTATGGATGGCGACGACCTTCCGTACCCTGTGAACGCGGACATAGTCAAAATATACTACGCATAAGAGACCCGCTAGGTTGACACACCTAGGCAAAAGAAGGGCATCCCGGTGAACCACAAAGGTTCGGGCAAAAATTAGGGATAAAATGCAAAAAAAATCTGTACACCCGGCAAGCTGAAAACCCGAAAGGGCGGCTTGGGCAAAAAAGGGTATCCTAGTGGACTGAAAACCTGAAAAGGCGGTCCAGGCAAAAGTTAGGGAATTAAAGCGTATGACTATGTCCCGTTGGATCACCTTACAGACAACCTTTAGCATCTACTGACAAACTCAACGGTTCTGATCAATCTAATAAGCTTCGGACAAGGCAGCAAGTGGACAAGACGCTCAGAGACACGAAGGCTATAGCAGAATGGGAACCCCATGGGATTGTTTCGCATAGCTATCTTTTCTTTGTATTAAATTTTCATTTTCTATGACGAAATTCTCTTACTAGAATTTTTGTCTCATTGTACAAAAATACTTATTCAATTTAATGCAAAGATATCCCTTTGAAAGTGAAAAACTATATGTTTTTCTTTTATTTTCGTGTTTTGTTTACAAAAACGTCCAATGATTTATTTTTGAACATATGCATTTGAACATGAATACTGTTTACAAATGAACAAAAAAAAAGGAGGAACAGAAAATAGAAAGACAATCACTAATGGCTTTAAGAAATAGGATAATATCTTTAGACTATTCCATAAAATTCCCCGCAGGTACCTTTTCCAACAAGAACGAAAATTAGGGCATCCCATTGTAGGATCGCCATCATATGTCCAATACGCAACCTAATGGTATCAAGTATTCTCACACCCCCGGCAGAATGAAACTTCCAGATACCGCTCCTAAGATTCCCCAGTGAAAGTCCCCCAGCTTCTCAGGATTCCCCAGCAGGATTTCACGAGGTCCACAAACAATACACGACATTTCCCTTACACAACAAATTTTATTTCTGTAACAAATGGAAACTCATCAACACTTCAAAACATGAAGACTTGCACTCCTCATTCTCAGCATCGCTCAGGGATTTATTTTCCCCAACTCTAGAATATTGTGGCATAACAATTAACGTGTCCATACATTACATCCATACATCAAAATCATTGACAACACAGATACATACGACACAATCTCATTTATTTTAAGAACATCATTGCACCATGAATTTCATACATCATGACATTGCATGCAACTAACCTTTCATCTTTTTAGGAAAGATCAATCGACAGAAAATTATCGTCAAATTTTCAACAAGTCAATTACAGTTCAATTCCCAAGAAAGGACTTGTCAACCATCTACATAACAAATATTTCTTTCATACCCCTATCGGTCCAGTCTAAATATCTCAATGGTTTATTCTGATTCTTTCCTGCAGATGTTTCCTCTAGTTCAGATAAATCTCAATGATTTATTTTGATTCTTCTCCAGACCCCTTCCGGTTCAGCTTAAGTCTCTCAACAGTTTATTTTGATTCTTTCCCGTAGATGTTTCCTTTGGTTCAGATAAATCTCTCAACGATTTATTCTGATTCTTCTCCAGACCCCTGTCAGTTCAGTTTAAATCTCTCAATGGTTTATTCTGATTCTTTGCCGCAGACGTCTTCTCTGGTTCAGATAAATATCTCAATGGTTTGTTTTGATTCTTCTCCAGATCCCTATCGGTTCAGTTTAAATCTCTCAACGATTTATTCTAATTCTTTCCCGCAGACGCTTTCTCTGGTTCAGATGAATCACTCAAAGATTTACTCTAATCTTTCTAGTTAAAGAATATTCAAGATCTTTTTTGGTTCAGTTTAAACCCCTCAACGATTTATCCTGATACTTTCCAAAGGAACACTTCTGGTTCAAATAAATCGCTCCAATATTTATTTTGATTCTTCCCAGTCAAATAACATACAAGACTTGCTTCTGGTTCAGATAAGTCGCTTCAAAGATTTATTCTGATTCTTTTCCAGTTGAAATCAAGTTCAGACTTAGTCCATTCTCTGTCAACAATTACCCTTGGATGGCATCTACAAGCCCATCTCTTGAAAATCTCCATCATTCCTCCAAATGGAATCTATAAGCCCATTCCCATTTCATCTTCGAGTGCAAATTTCTGGGCACTCTAGTGTCCAATCATCTTCCGCCTTCAAGTCACGAATGGCGGATCCGCCAATCTAACTCTTCAGTTTTAAGAAGATTTAATAGGGGCAGCTGTTGTTCCCCAAACTTTTCCCTCTCATTTATCAAGTATTTTCTCTCAATATCTCCTTTGGTTCAAGACTACACAAGGGTTGATCAGCTAAAGACACCTCATTAAGCATTGATGACTGAAAATTAGGGTTTGAGATTGCACAAGGATAATTAAACTTTTAATGCCTCATATGACTTTCATGGATCATTATGTACCCTCAAGATTACTCATATCAATTTTCATGTCATGGATCACATTTTTGCTCAGTCAATTGAGCAGTTGACCTAAAAATCAGCTGTATTGGGGAAAAAGTCATTTGTGGTCAATTTACAGTCAAACTTCATAATTTTTTATCCATATCAATATTGTGAACTCCTATATGTCATTTGATCAAGTTTGGATCATAATTCCTCAAGAAATTTGATCAAATCATCAAAAGAGCAAAATGGTCAAAATTAGGGTTTTGACTGAGAAAGGGCAATTTCTGATTTTTGACCTAGCAAATGGTTAATTGGTCTAAGACTTGATCTCAAGAGTTCAATTTCATCATTTTGACCTAATGGCATGACTCAAAACATTTCTCAAGGTCATTAGATTGATAGTTGATTTTCAGTCAACTGATCAAAAGTCAATTGTACACTGAAAAATCAAACTTTGACTTTTTTGTCAAAATCAAGTTTCAAAGATCACAATTCATCAAAACATGTCAAAATATGAAACTTTTTCATCAAGAAATCAAAAAGTCAAGATTTCATTTTGAAAAGTCAAAGTTTCCAAACTTAGAAATTTTTCTAAGTGTTGAAAACTTCATATTTTTTTCACAACTTTGAGCCAATTTTTCACCATGATGCAAGATGATTTAAAAGAAACTTTCAACATGAAATTTGTAAATCTCCATGAGATATAAAACATTGCTTTACACAACTTATCCTATAAATTCTTGGACCTCAATTTATTAATCCATGAAGTCATGGTCATGAAACTAAAACAATTAGTGAAATTTTGAGCATTTTTTGTCAAGATTTTGACCTAACTTTTGGGCCAAGTTTCATATAGTTCCATTTGTATTTTGCAAAAGTGATTCAAATATAGGTTGTAAATCACATTACAAGCTTTCCAAAATGTCCAATAACTCCTAGAGATAATTTTTGAGCTAGGAGAATCGAAGACCAGAAGTTAGGGTTTCAAGTTGTTTTGCAAGGAAAAAATTATGATGCAACATGAACCAAATCCATAGCCATGCTGCATAATATTCGCTTTGCAGGCCTCAGACTTATTTGTTACTCCTTAATTTAATGTTTACACAACTGGTTGATCAATTGTCTAATTGATTCAAGCATTGTCCAAAGCATTTTTCCATTTTAGGGAGAAAGTCACCATTTCCATTCTTGTAAAGCAAGCTTTATGCACAAAGTCAGCTTCTTGAGCTCCTAACTTGTTCTCTTTAAGTACACTCCATCCACAAAGTCAGAAGCAAGTGTGTTTAAAGCATAGCCACTCTATCTTAACAAGTACACAAGGCTTTAAAACTTGGACTTCTAAAAAAATCACATGTTATGCTTAAACTTGTGATTTTGAATTCTGATTAACAACAAGCTTCCAAACTTGTTGCTTATACATAGAGGCACTATTTGTGAGCTAGGACACGAGTTTAAGAATCTTGAAACACACAAAAACTCCCTCAAGCCAGAATTTGCACAAGAAACTGCATTGATGCACAGTTCTGACCTTAAACTTATATCTCTCATTTCCCTCATGGTTTTCCCTCCTAATCAATCACAAAGCTTCTAAACATCAAATACAACTCATCCCTAACCCCGTTTCATAACTGTAACTCCATCTTCATCAACCTCCATAACCAAAAACAGAGTTCTGCAAGTTGACTTCTCTAGAACTCCTCAGCCACTTTCAGCTCAAGCCAAGCATCACATTAGCTTCCTGGGAACTTGAGGAAGTTAACCCAATCACTTGAACTCATCAAAAGTTGCTCATACTCAAAACACGATACCCTCTTACAAGGTGAGTTTTCTGACTTTTGAACTCTTCATATAGGCATCATTAATGTTTAATTTGTGAATGAAAAATGTAGATACCATTGTCCTAAAGCTAACCATATCCATAGTTTTCATTTATGTTGCTTGACCTTAGAGAATTTTAAGATTGAAGTTTCTGGAAAAGTTAGGGTTCAGATTAGGGACAATAAAATTCATGTTTCTCTTTGATCTATAGTTTTAATGCTTTACATTTCTGAAATCGTGAGGAAATTTCTCACAAGATTCATGTTTACACTTTTTCAAATGGATGAGAGGTGAACAAGATGCAGGTGGTCTGGCTAGGCGCGAGGTTGAAGATGAAGTTGTCTTCAGGAAGCAGTTTCTAATATATATTTATGGTTTGACATAAGTTAATGGATGTATAGCCACCCCAGTGGTAAGGCAGCACGCTGGTAACCAAGAGGGCGTGGGTTCAACACCTAGCGCGCTGCCTTTTGCTCTTTTTTTTTTTATTTCACATTTTACACTCTTTTTTTTTTGCAGCGCCTGGACCAGCAGAACATTGGGCCTTTGTTTCTTTTTTAACTTTCTAACCCCTTTAACCATTTCCACCCCCCCTCCCCTGACTTTTATATTTTATTATATTTTTTCTTTTTCTTTATATTTTATTTTTATTTTATTATTATTATTTTTATTATTATTATTATTATTATTATTATTATTAATAAAAACACAAAAAATATTTTATTTGTTATTTTTATATTTATTTTGTTTATTTTGTTTTATAAAAAATCAAAAGAACAAAAATATTTCTTGATAAATTAATTTATTTCTTAATAATTACTATTTAGGTTTAATTATTATATTATATTATTTTTCTTGTAAATAAAAATCAATTTAGAACTTTGGACTTTTATTTAATTAATTAGTTTAATTAAATTCACAAAAAAACCTAAAAATTTTGTTCTCTTTAAATTAATTTATTTTACTAACTAAATCTTAATTTTCTTATTTTTAGTTAATTATTTTATTTTAGTTAACTAGGTCAAAAAGCCTTTTCATGATAACCAAACAAAAATCACATTTCTTTTTACATTTACATTTTTGCATTTTTATTTATTCATTTTTTTGTACAATATTCAATATGGTTGTAATAGATAATTAGGTCTTAATTGCTTTCATCCCCATTTTGTAATTTGTATCCCAGTCCCCTAAATAATGTAATAGTGTAGAAATTTAAATTTCCGCAATTTATCGCTTTCAATACTATTGCTAGTAACTAGGGTTTGTATGGCAAGACATAAAATCAACAAGTAGTAAACCCTAATCAAGACAAATCATGCATGTAAACCAATACACTTGCACTATTGCACCCTTAGGGTAAATCCACTTGGTTGCCTTATAAAATGGCCTTATTATACATGTGGGGTATCTTAGCAAAAACAAATAAAATACAAGATCATAGTCCCTCGATGACTCTATCAAAGTTTCCTTTCAAAAATGATCTTAGTCCCTTAAAGAAAATGCTAAGATATCTTAGAATATTTCTAATCATGGTTATACGATGACCCTTGCCCGTCCCTTTTACATCCAAAGATAGGGTTACTTACCAAATCAATGGTAAGATAACAATGTCAAAGGAAAGAGGAAATAAACATAAAAGACTTTTGAGTAGGTAGATTGTTCCTAGTTACTTTCTCAATTTCAAACCAAAACATCCTTGCTATTTTCAAAACAAACACCAACACTTTCAAAAACATCATTCAAACTTGAAAACATTTTCAAAGGATCAACACTTTGTTTACATTCTTACGAACGAGACTCATTACAAAGTTTGCCTAAACGATGGCGCCTTTTCAAAATAATTTCAAAAACCACACAAAGCACATTTTCAAACAAAAGCAAGTGATCTAGCAAGTAACTAAGAGCCCGTGTATGACTATGGATGAAAAGTGTGCTAATAGCTTCCCTTTTCATAATCTACTCCTCTAACTCAAGAAATAATCTCAAAGGTTTTTCCTGTTCTTTTCAGCCTTTCCTTTTGGATAAAAGAAAATTCGGTGGCGACTCTTGCTAAACGCAACATTTGCGATCAAACACAAAACGACCAAGCCAGTTCTCCCACCGCGTTACAGTAGCTATCAGTGTTGTTGAAACTTTAATCCCACATGTTTACATACATATCATGATAATGTCATTATCAGCATACACGGTCCTTCATTCCCATGTATCATTTCTTTGATTCCAATTGTTAAGCCGTTAAAAAATGAACATTGTTAAGAATGACACCATGGCTTAATAACATGAATCAAAATGTATAAACTCTTGGAAATACGATAAACATGGAATTTGTATTGCTTGTCATGCATCATTTTGCATTTAATTCTGCATTTCATAAGTTTCACAAAAGTCTTACTCAAACCCTTTGATCTTCAGTCAGCAAGTTATCTCATCAGTACAACACTCATGCTAAAGAATATGGAAAAAATTGAGCAAGAGATATTTGAACTCTGCAAAGAGGTAACTACTTTGAATGCTTGTATGTAGTATCTAACTGCTTTGGTTGAAACTTTGGTTGCCCCCAAGTCAATCCTTCTAGGAAGGAAGAAAAGATGGAAAATGTCTTCATAGAAACTCTGAAATCATTCTTTCCTGAGAACATGATAGATAATGCACCCAGTGATTTCCCTGAAAAGGTGAATATGAGAGTGCTTCTAGAAGAGGATGTTCGAAAAGATTGTTTATCTGAAGATGGTGGATCAACTACTAGTGTGAAGAAGATTGGTAATAACTTTTCCAAGAAGAGAACTAGAGGAAGAAACAATCATTGTCAGAATCGTCATGTTTCTCCTATCATCCTTGTGTTCAATTTACCTCATGTAGCTCAAGTTTGTCAATAGAATAAGCAAGTTCCTAGTCAGAGGAAGACTCGGTTTGATCCAATTTTGATGACCTACACAGAGGTACTCCCTGTTCTGATGCTCGATGTGCTTTTCATCAATGGGCACCTTACCATGATATAGAAAACTGTTATCCATTGAAAGTTGAAGTACAAAGACTAGTCAGTAATGGAATTATTCCTTTTAAAGAAGATGTGTCTGATGATCGGGTCAAGACTTTATCAAATAATAAACATGATTGATTTTGGCCCTGAAGTTCGAAAGATGTTTTCTTCAGCACAAGTCCAGATGAAGGGTATTTTCTGTTTATTAGCATTTTACTTATTTTCTATTTGTAATATTTCTTGTTTATCAATGCATTGTTTGCATGTAAGAACTTGTTTACATTTGAATGATTATTATCAATATAATGAGTATGTTTGTCTTGAAGAAACCAATTTATTTCACTCGCATTTATTTTCAATGTTAAATATATTTTCTGCATGATGATACCAACTTCTTACAAATTCTCTTACCTAGGTAGATATTGGAGGGAGAATGATGAATCTAAAACGCAAAATTTATGGTTGTATGCTTTTGAGAATTCCCAAACACCAGAGATATAAGATAATCCCTTGCTAACCCCTTTGAGTCTTGAAGTAGAATTTTATTTTCTAGTGGGTTTTTAGGTGTTGAAACCATCTCGACACCCTCTTCATTTCATATGTTTGGGTTTGAAGCAAATTCTTTGAAGAAGATCTCCGAAAATGCAATACCCTAAAAATGGTACCTTGAAATGGTGTGATGGTTGCTTGTTTTTTGAATGTTCAAAAGTTTATTACTTCCATCCGGTTCAACATTTTTCATAGGTTCATTGGGAATTAAATTCGTCTTGACTTCCCCTACATTTTGTATGTTCAGGACGAGAGCTAATTCTTTGAGGAAGATCGCCGAAAGTTCTAATTACTTGAAAATTTCACAATGAAGCGGAGTGTCAGTCGACTATTTCTATGAATGTTGCAAAAATTGTAACTTTCTTGATTTTTATCGTATCGGGGCGATTCGAGTTCAGATTATGCACCGAAAGTGATGACCTTGTGGGTTTTCTAGGACTGCACACAAAAATAAGCTGAAAATTCTGCACAACCAAAAGGACGGAAATATGGATGCAAGTTTCTCGATATTGCGAAATTCATAACTTTCTCGATTTTTGTCGTATCAGGGAGATTCTTTCAATATTGAATTACGAATTTCGTCATCGACGATTTTGTTTCAGGTTTTGCGTCAGGATTAAGCACGAAAAGTCATTAGATTGTGGTTTTTTCTCGAGCTATACACTAAAATAAGCTGAAAATTACGCATATACTCAAAAATTCACTTGTCAAACATGGCCTTAGCTCACTTCTATATATTTTTTGAATTCAAATTGGAATCATTATGGCTCATTCTATACAAAATTACTATCAAGAACTCTATTTTCTCTCAAGAACAAAGATTAAGAGAAACTTAAAAGATCCTCCCTCTCTCTCATTTTTCCGACTGACCTCCTCTCTCTCCCTCCAACCTTCGCCGGCCAGCCTTGCCTTAACCAACCTTCCTCCGCGACCAGCTCCACGTTTTGAGCTCAGCCCAGCTACGCCTTCACCTCTTCCTTCCACAGATTCCACGCATACTCCCTCCCTTCCGACCAGTTTTTCGACGCCATGCTTTTCCGGCCAACTCCGCTTTGCTCCAATCTCAATTTCCAGTCATCACTTCAGTAATAATTCTTGATTCCATTACTTGATTTAAATTGTTGTGCAAAGTAATTGTTGAACTCTTGATTCAATTGATTAATTGATTTGTTCATGAATTGATTTTTGGATCTTGAAGTAAGTGCCTGATTGTTGTTGATGATGATAGAAAGTTGTGGAATCGGTTGAATACTTGATCAATTTGTATATATCTCATGAATTTAATCGATAAATTGTTGATGATATTTTAATAGCGATGTGAACTCGAGTTTCTTTTTGTTGATAATTAATGTTGAATTCATGTGTTGATGCAATTCTAAGTCGATTAAGTGATGGTTTAATTTTTTTTCGACATTGAAAACCTTTGATCTGACTAATTGTATCAACATTTGAATAATGTTGTTTGTGCTTGGAAATCAATGGATTGGTGTGAATTAATTGTTTGTAATTTATTTGTAATTTCCTAGCAACATTACTTGAATCAATATGTGTTTTTATGCACCCGATTGTAAGTTTTGAATTCGATTTTGATTGATATTGGTTCATGTACATGTTGCTTCTCGGAAAGTGCAAACGCATTGCAAGTTACATTTTAAATGTTTTTTGATGAATATTTGATCATAATTGAATGTTTGTTGGACATCTATGTTGAGATTAAATTGTTTCGACTCAATTTTTTACCGTTTTTATGTGATGCAACAATGCTTCCCGGAGTTGGTAAGTATGTACAAAAATGTGATTTAATTGTTGGTTGATGCACAAGTAAGCTTAAGTTTGAATTTGTTTGGCATTTTCATTGAGTTTTGATGATTTTAGATAGACTTTTTGTGTGGTTTATGAGATAACAGTGTTGTTGCCCGGTTTTTAATTTCCATGTTCTGATGCTTATTTGGACTGGAGTTTTGCTCATGTTTCCTTGTTGTTTGGTAACTCGTTTTGTGACTTGTGCAAGTTTTCGATGGCATTGTTATGCGACATGCGATGTTTGAATTATTTTTGGTTGCATAGACTTGTTTCGTGCATGACTATTAGCTTGATACAATGCACTTTCCGCATGTGATTCATTTTCACATGGTGATGCTTTAATTTATATATTGGATATTTTTCTGATTATTTCTCTTTTGCTTGGTGAAGCTTGCACGAAGACTGTCGGTTTTCTTGCTTTTGTCGGATAAATAATAGGTAATTATTTGTTTGGTATTGTTTCTGATTCTGTTTACACTTTGCATTGTATTATAAATTCCTTACTATGAAAAGTAGGAATAGATATGCATGTCTCAGAGTCCCTACTTTAGGTGGACAATTCTATTTAAAGTCCTCAAAGGAGGAAATGTTTGTGCTTCTTCAAAGACCTCAAAAGGAGGCAATGTTTGTGTTGGTTTAAAGACCTCAAAAAGATGCAATTTTGCTAAAGTCTTTAAAGAAGGCAATTTCTCCTCTCTTTTATTTTATTCTCTACTAAAATATTTTAAAATATAATATTATTCTTTTTAATATAATTTTTTCTATAATTTATTTCTACTATAATATTTCTATCTATGGTATTTTTTTCTATCACTTTGTAACGTGGTCAAATTAATTCTAATCAAAAACATTTAATATCAAATAAGTATCATAATATTAAAAAAATATGAGTTCCATAATCATGTAAAATGCGAGTTCTATAATCATGTAATGTAGTATAAAAAACCAAAAACATAGTAAATCTTAATCTTATAATAATAAGTATCATTATGCCAAAAATACAAAAGAAATATAATCTAATTAATTCATAACAAAGTCTTTATCCTTCTTGTTAATCCATTATATGCAATACGGTAACTAGACTCAGATGAACATCTACCATCAACAGGTGATTCTAATCCCTAAAGAAAAAAGTATTAAAATAATATTCTTTAAAATAATACTCTTGAACTTTAACTTTAAATACATTAAAATATATGCTTGTCTTCCACTAAAATTTTGCATTTGCATTAAGAGTTCATATTCCTTTGTCCTAGCATTATTTCTTTGCGTTAGAATGAAATTGTCTCCACGAGTTCATCAATTTTTGAATTCTTTTCTTTAAGAATTTCTTCTTGTATTTCCTTTATTTTTTCATTTTCTATGTAAGAAGATGCCAATCTTAAAGATTTATTAATCTGAGAGTAATTTCAAATACCAAACTACAAATATATTCATGTTATTTTTTTCAAATACTTTTTAAAATACCTTATTTTCAAACATGGAATCCTTAACTGCATCTTGTTATTTTTCATGCACATGAAAAAGAGCAAATTGATATTTAAATATAGACATGTTTCAAAACAGAAAAGAACATATATGAGGCAGCGGTCAAGAATGGAATAGCTATATTTTAGTAGTAGCTATAAAGTAAGATTGCAGTAGCTACATATATAGTAACATTATTAGTGGAGGATATAACTTATTAGTGAAATCCCAACCTTTAATCTTTTTTATGTTATATCAATTAAATAATTGGATGGTGGATATGGAAACTGGAGTGCCTCCAGTGAATTTTTCACGGGAGTGAATACAAGTCCATTGTAAGTACACTTTTGACTTGAATTGTTCCACTATATTGTTATAAAATATTAGCTATTACTTCATCCTTGATAGAAACTAATTAATAAATAATAAATGTCAAGCTTTATAGGGAAATATGAGATCAATTCACTGACAAGTGGAACCTTGCTTTGTTTTGAGGAAGAGTCATTAGAGATAACATGGACAATACCTAAAAGTCATGTATAATACACAGATGACACATCTATTATTTTTAATTAAACCTGATGATAAAATTGGTTTAAGTTGAGAAGTTGTTTTGACATCACTGAATGCATCCCACAATACTTAATTTTATTTAATCCAACCAATCTGTCCAGATAATAGGTTTAATATGTCACTAGCTTGTGTTAATTTATATATATATATATATATATATATATATATATATATATATATATATATATATATATATATATATATATATATATATATATATATATATATATATATATATATATGTTTTGACAAGCAATTTTCGACTAGGATAAGAAACCTTAAGTTGTGGGGCCTATCTGGCTGAAAAGGCATAAGTTTGTTGTAAACAATAGAACGCGTCGATCAAGGCAAAAGATATCGACCAAAAGGAGCTAGTTAACGAAAGGCTTGGGATTCAGATATCGACCAAAAGAAGGTGTCGACGAGCAGAGATACATGTTGGCAGGAACAAATATCAACAAGCAAGAACGTGGGAGATGTTCAAGAGAAGTTTGGAGTAATTCTACACAAGGCCCGACGTGGACTAGGAACTGTCGACGATTACACTACGTACGATTTCTATTTAAGAAAATGTTTGTGTTTGTGTCAAATATCACATTTCTTTGTATTTAAGAGAAATACACTCAAAGTACCTGCATCTAAGAGACAAACGACTTTTCGGCTTACTAATGTATGAATGCTTTCACATTTAAATTCATAGCAATTTCCGGTTTTTCACTTTAAATTACAAGTCCTACCTTTAATTTATTCACTTTGCAATTGTATTTATCTTTTGCCCTTTTACCTTTTATAAACCAGTTTCAACCCAGAAACACTCAAAACACTAAGTCTAGGATTATTGTAGCCGATCTTGCAACTAACATTTAATAAGAGACTAGCGATTGTTTCAAAGAGAAACAAATTGGCACACCTGGTGGGACACGTTTGTATTTGAGTCTTCTTATTTCGTGCGTGAAATTAAGAAGTTGTAGAAAAATGGTAGATCCTAGAACTCCTGAAAGGGATCAAAATCTGGGAAGAAATACCAGTGCGGCGGTAAGTGTGGGTTCTAGTCCAGCGGTCATATCTTCGACAACTCCAAGTATAGTTACCACAACACCATCACTAACTGCAAGACCGACAATGGTCACAAGTTCTTGGTATTATGCGCCTAATTTCACAAGGGAAACACACAATGGTGTGGTTCCAACTTTCATGCAGTATGTGCCTAGTTTTGAAAGAAATATGCATGAGTATGGAATGCCCACAACAATGATGGAAGGACTGCATACTAGCAGTCCGACATTTGGCAAAATTCTGCATTTTCCCTATATCATGTTCTAGGGCTGTTGGGAAATCAATTTGGGCATTCGACTGGGTTGGGATTTTCCAAAAAATTATTTCTACTTTCACCCCAAGTACTGTTGTTGTCATGAGGCAACATATGGATGAAAGTAATCATAAAATGGTTAATATGCTCACTCAACAGATGATTCTCATATTAAGACCCTTAATTGAAAATTCGGTGCAGAGTTATCAGACTTTAGCAACTCAAATGACTCACATCAGAGATTTCCTTGGCGTTCCCAGAGCGCCAATTCGACAAGTTGTGCCTCCACAACAAGAGGAACCAGTGCAGTATAAGGAGGTGGTCAACGAAACAGCCGACAATACCCATAGACTCCTCAGCATGTCGATCATATACTTGGGGTAATACAAGAAAAACCACAAGTGGTAATAGCAAATCGAAACCAGGATGCCGACCAATTGGTTAGGCATGTTCGATGAGAAACAGTGGCTGGGGAACAAAACCTAGAGGCTATCATTGAACGAATAATGGTTAGGAATAGAATAAATACTTGATGTCAGAGGACAATGTATGTCTCGCCATTGCCAGATTTCGCGTTACAAATGGAGTTACCTAGAGGTTGGAAACTCCCAAAATTCACTAAGTTCGCAGGAGATGTCAAAGAATCCACTGTCGAACATGTCGCCAGATACAAAACAGAGCTTGGAGACTTAATAGTGAATGCGGATTTGAGGATAAAGTACTTCCCCAATTCCCTCACAAAGAATGTGTTTACTTGGTTTACAATGCTTCCCCCACAGTCAATCCAAACATGGAACCAGTTAGATAAATTGTTTCATGAACAATTCCACATGGGGCAATAAAAAATAAGCCTAATAGAATTGTCCAGTGTCAAACGAAAGATCACTGAGTTAATATACCAATACCTTAACATGTTTAGATTTATGAAAGCATGATGCTTTACACAAGTCCCTGAACATGAGTTGGTCGAAATGGCTGCAAATAAGTTAAAATATTCCTTTAGGAAGAAGTTGCTGGTTTCTCAATCTTTGAAAGATATAGCTCAGTTGGATGTCAAATTTCGTTTGATCGAACGGTTGAAAGCTAAAAAAACCAAGCCAAACAAGTACCACAAAAAAGGAAAAATTGCTTACGTAGCAACTGATGAATATTCTTCTGACAAAGATGAATTAGGGGAAGAAATAGAGGTTAATGTGGCTTAACTCCAGCCTGAACCTCCTTATGCATGTAAACTTTTGAGGCCATCGAACGGGAAAAACCCTGTCAAAATCGAAAAGAATGGCAAAGTCATCACCGAGACATATACTTTTGACATAACCAAATGTGATGAAATATTCAATTTATTAGTAGCTGATGGTCAAATTGTGGTCCCTCAGGGTCTAAAGAATCCCCCACTTGAAAAAAACTTTCGCCCTCTATCGAATATTCCACAAGAAAAATGGGTGGAACCAGTGAGCCAATAGGGGGGAAAAGGACAAAGTGGAAGGTAATTGTGCATGACGTTGAGGCCCAAGAAAAGATAGCTGAGTCGAAGGGTTAACAAGTTTCTCCTAATTATAAGGGTTAAATCCAAAGATAGGGATGCATTGGAGGCGTTATCAGAGGAACAAAAAGAATGAAAAAGAGGCTTTGACTTCCCATTTGAAACGTATTGAGAATATGAGGCGTGTCAAAAGCACGCAACCACCTGAAGTTTCAAAACTTGTTGAGGCTTCAGTTCAGAAAGGATATTATCCAAAGTCAAGATTGACTAAGAAATAAAAGATCACTGCTAATCAAAGGATGGCTGTGAGGGTAGCTCCTCAAGGTAGAAAAGAACTGGTGGCAACATAAAGTGTTGGTTATACTCCTACACATGAGTAAACTCATACGTCTGAAGGTGAAGAGGAGGAAGAACCAGACTATGAGTCGTCGCCAGAAGATGGTATGATGGACGATGACTATGATTATGGTGAATACTTCATCATTAATTCCTAAAACAAGACAGAACAACTATCTGCGAACAACTGATTGTAGATTAATACCTGAAACAAGACAGGATAACTATCTACATGAGCAGATTAAAGATTAACTCCCGAAAGAAGACGGGGAAACTATCTTTATTTCTCTAAGGTCAGAGGCTAATTCCTGAAACAAGCCAGGGCAACTATCTCTACAACCAACAAAAAGCATGTTCCGGATTAATACCTAAAACAAGACAAGACAACTATATGTGAACAACTGATTGTAGATTAATGCTTGAAATAAGACAAGATAACTATCTACATGAGCATATTGAAGATTAACTCCCGAAACAAGAAACTATCTTCCTTTCTCTAAGGTCAGAGACTAATTCCTGAAACAAGTCAGGGCAACTATCTTTACGACCAACAAAAAGCAGGTTCCGGATTAATACCTAAAACAAGACAGGACAACTATCTGTGAACAATTGATTGTAGATTAATACCTGAAACAACACATGACAAATATCTACATGTTCAGATTGAAGATTAACTCCTGAAACAGGACTAGAAAACTATCTTTCTTTCTCTTTGGTTAGATAAAGATCAATTCCCGAAACAGGACGGGGCGACTATCTTTATCACCAATGGCATGAACTCTCGAAACAAGATGAGTTTACCAACAAATTGATTGTAGTTCAATTCCCGAAACATGACAGGGACATTATCTACATGACAAACACTTCCTTCAAGACATCAACTGTTTTAGTATAAATTGACCAAAGATTTCCCCTGTTACTTCTTCCAATCTCTATCAACAATCCTTTGGATGACATCTATAAGCTCGTCTCTGACGACTCCCCATCACTTCTGGATGGTATCTATAAGCCCATCCCCAACAAAATCTTTGTCACCTCTCCAAATGGAGTCTTTAAGCCCATTCCCGACACAATCAACCACCACATCATTAAGTGCAAATTTCTGAGCACTCTAGTGTTCAATCATCTTCCACCTTCAAGTCACGACTGGCGGACTATCCAATCTAACTCTTCGGGTTTAAGAAGATTGAATAGGGGCAGCTGTTGTACCCAAAATATTTCCCTCTAATTTCTCAAGATATTTCCTACAAAGATCTTCAATGTCTCAAGTTTGCACAAGTATCGACTAGGTCAAACAATCTCCTCAACACTGATGCCTCAAATTAGGGTTTGAGTCTGTACAAAGGAAGTCAGATTTCTAATGTTTCAAATGAATTTCATGGATCATTATGGACCCTCAGGATTACTTCTGTCAAGTTTCAAGTCTTGGATCACGATTTTCTAAGAAAGTCATTCAAATTATCAAAAGGGAAAAATGGGCAAAATTAGGGTTTTGACTGAAAATGACCGAACTTTAATTTTTGACCTAATACCTGACCTATTGGTTTGAAGCATAATCTCAAGGATCTGAGCGCGTCATTTTGACCTAATCACATATTTAAATTCATCTCCCGAGATTAGTGGATTGATAGACAAAATTCTGTCAACTGGTGGAAAAAGTCAATTGTACACTAAAAAGTCAAACTTTGACTTTTTGACTAAAATTGAGTCCCAAAAATCACATTTCATCAAGACATTCAAAATATGAAATTTGATCATAAAAAATCAAGAGAGTCAAAAATCCAACTTTGCAAGACTTGGAAATTTTTCTAAGTATTTTCTATACTTGTTAATTTCATTGCTTCATGACATCTTTTCACTACAATTCAAAATAATTCAAGATGTCACATATAATTCAAGTTATTACAAAGTTGCATTTTTGCAAGAGTACAAATCCTAGGTTTGGTCTTGTTTGAACTCTTCCCCTTTGACTCAAACCTTGCCATTATATTGCCCACAAACATGATGTGTCTTTGTTACAATCTGCATAAAT
This sequence comes from Vicia faba, assembly GCA_948472305.1. Taxonomy (NCBI): domain Eukaryota; kingdom Viridiplantae; phylum Streptophyta; class Magnoliopsida; order Fabales; family Fabaceae; genus Vicia; species Vicia faba. The sequence goes on from CATIWC010001033.1 coordinate 400,035, forward strand.
TGGTCCATAAACCAGATTTTGTATCATGCTACAAACAATGTTTTCCAAGCCTATTGTATTGCCCATATAACAACCCAAAACCATGTCAAAAGACAGTCTGTTATACTGCTATAAAACAGCCCTACACCAAACTGCCATAACACTACAAAACTGCTGCAAAAACATCCCTGCTAAGCTATTATCAATCCAGTCCAAGCCTGCATCATCTCATCCCCATGTTTGCATCAAATTTGCATATGAGAGCTGCATCTAAAAGGCAATGATGCAGGATACCTAAACTGTTCAAATTGTTATTTGTTTCCCTCCCAAAATCCCAGCAAAACTTCCTCTATAAATAGATTGTTTTCACAACACACAAGGGGTTGGCTTTTGAGAGAGAGAGGAGAGAGTTTTTGAACAGAAAAAACAACATTCTTTGTAACCTTTGCTCATTCAAAAAACCAGCTCTACTTTCATTCAAAACAGAACCTCAATCCATTATTCCATCTTACAAACTCTCCCATAAACCAAACACCTTATCACATAGAGATTGTTCAAACACTAGAACAGTTTCTGTTAGTGCCATTATCTTCACCCCCAAACATAAAAATAGTACTGCATAACTTGACTGAGTTTCCACAGTTTGGAACAAGCTTCCTGGAGATTCATTGGATCCATCACAACATCTTGGAAAGTATTCAGACTTAAAACACCAAGTGCAATCTCAAGGTAAGTCTTCATTACTTTTCATTCTTTCATACGTCATCAATGATTTATTTTTAAAGATAAAATGTAGTAATCATTACCCCTTTGAGCTAACCATTTGCTTGTTGTTTATGTTTATCAATCATATGTTGTAAACTGATATGTACAGACAATAAAACAATGTTTAAGGCAAAAAACTGCCGCATGAGTCGACACATACCCACTTGGGTCGACTCATTCTAGTGAAAAATAGGGTATGAGTTGACACATAGCCTTATGCATCGACTCATACTGTTATCCAGGCCCCAAAACAAAAGGATGAAAGGTGCAGGAGTCGACACAAAACGCATATGTATCGACATAAATAGGTGCATGAGTCAACACATCCCATTATGCATTGACTCATACTGAGTTGGTTTGGTTTTACAGGAGCAAGGAAAGTTATGTGTCGATGCATAGCAACATGTATCAACATATAACAGTTCAAAATGAAATTTTTCCTTTATTTTACACTGTTTTTACATTGCCTTCATTATTATTCGATATGATTGTAATATTTAAGTTTCTACTTCATCCCCATTTGTAAATTGTACCCCCACTCCCCTAATGATGGAATATCTTAGGATTTTAATTTCCGTAATTTACCGCTTTAATATAAATTGTTAGTAATTAGGGTGTGTATGGCAAGATAAAACCAACCGTTAGAAAACCCTAATTTCAAAGACAAAAATGCATGCAATCAAACACACTTAACACACGGCCACCTTTAAGGTAACCTCGCTTGTTGCCTCGGAAAATAGTCATGTCCCTCGAATATGGGCATTTTAGCAAAGACCCTCGATAAAAAATATCGTAGTCCCTCGATGTCTCTCGATGTTACCTTCGATAAACGATCTAGTCCCTTAGGAAAATTGCTAAAACGTCTCATAAGTTGCCTTCTATGACTATACGTTTGACCCATGCCTGTCCCTTCACATCCAATGTCGGGGCTTCTTACCAATCAATGGTAAGATAACAACATCTGAAGGAGGAGGAAAAGAGAAAAGACCTTTTGAGTAGATAGGACACTCATATTTGCTCGCTCACAAATCAAAACCATTTTCACACTTACACTTTCAAAACATCTTCAAAAACAAACATCTCTTTGAGCTATTTTCAAAACCAACACTTTTTATACATTATTATAGAGACGAGAGTCATTACAAAGTTTTCCGAAACCAAGGCGTTTTCAAAATACTTTCAAAACCCACCACAAACACATTTCAAACAAAGCAATTTCAAAGTGATCTAGAAAGAAACTAAGAACCCGTAGATAACTACGGATGAGAAGGGTGCTAACACCTTCCCTTTTCATAACCTACCATCCGAACTCAAGAAAATATCTTGAAAGGTCTTTCTTGTTCTTTTCACCCTTTCCTTTATTGGATAAAAGAAAAGTCGGTGGCGACTCTTGCTATCCGCAACATTTTACGATAAAAAGAAAAACACCCGAGTCAATTATCCCGCCGTATGACATACAACATGAGTCTTCTTGAGCTCAGGCCTTCACTGAGTCTCTCAAGGTATCATTCAAAAACAGTTGAGTACTTTCAGTGCATTACAAATTTGCTTCTTTTAATCATATTACACAAACTTTTTAGTACAATGAAGAACACCTAAGTGTTCTACTACAAGATACGAACAACAACTCCTTTCTTATTTAAAAAACTATACACAAATGATTTCTCTATAGATTTTTCACAACGCTTTGGTGTAGTTTTGTTGAGCTTGATTTGAACCGATAGATTTGTCGTCGTAATATATTTTGTTACTTTTCTTCAACTTCCAAGTCTTCCTTTTATAGGTTGTAAAAGAGATCCGTTGAAAGGGTAGAAAGGTAAATTAGAACTCTAGCTGTTGGTTCTCAATGGTTATAATGAGAGTAGTCACTACCAAGTATAAAATAATTGTCCTTGCGCCACCCTAGAAGAGTAGAGGTCGCAGTCGCTTTATGTACCTTTGTACACTATTACACGTTAACCATTTTGAACTTTTTTTTCTTGATCTACATAGGCTTCAGATATTTGAATGTTGAACAATGAAACTTGTTGTAGAAGAGTATTTCTTAAGCCTTAGAACCCATGTCTTGTAGTCTTAAGAACTTGTCACATAGAACCTTATCTTCAGAGTCTTTAAAACTTTGTTGTAAGAACTTCCTTTTCTTCAGATCATCCGAACTTGTTTAGCAAAACCCTTTATTCATAATATTTAGAACTTGTAAGACACAAAAGTAAATCTTTAGAAGACCTCCAAAGCTAAACCACAAAGCCACGATCCAAACTTCTTGTGCTAAGGTTCCTAAGACATGTTGCAGAAGATCAGTTCAGAACCTTGACTTTAACGAAACATGTAACCACATGTTTTCTTCTAGAGTGTATGTTCAGAACTTGATGACGTCACACGCCTTGTACAAGAGTCAGAATATTATATCAGCAGCTACACACTAGATGGAACCATTAGTGTATATAATTGTTCTCTAAGATAACATGTGAAGTTATCATCAAAATCTTAAGGCCAAATGTAGGAAACACTTCTTATTTTTACAATCTCCCCTTTTTTGATGATGACAGAACCATATATTTTGATATAAAAATTTATACAAGGTAATCATCGTTATCGAAAAATTCATAGTTAAGCTCACAAATCTCCCTAAATTTGTTAAACCCAAAATTCTATTTAAGCTTCTTCAGAGTAACCCCTGAGCCGAAGACTCACAAAATAAATTTTGAGTATCAGAACATAAGAATAGAGAAGTATCACTTCCCTACAGCGACTCATCAAAGTCTAACTAGAATGTCTGGTCTTTATCTCAGAACCTGGTTTCTATCAGCACTTGATGAAGAATCAAAACTTGATTTGAGCCTGATTGAATAATGCCACACATTATGTATCAGCGCTTCTGGACCATGATTATGATATCACAAACAAAACATTATGCTTCTCAAACATTAACATTTGATCTCATATTTTCTAGTGTATCAGATATTTAGACAGTTCATAACTTTTGAATAGAGTGTATGTTGCTTGAAGCACATGTATCAGAGCACAAATTCTGAGTGGCATCTTTATGTGAGAGCATGCATCAGAATGTTGACTTTTCTTCCTTTCAGGAGAGCATAATTTCTGAGCTTAGAGTCTGAATTTCATATTTTCCGAAAGTTAACAACTTCTGAATACTATGATATCAAGCAAGATTACCTTACTTTTTGTAACTTTATAACTTCTGAATTATATTTGGTATATCTGTTTGAATATTCATATATTCATAATATGTATAACATCTTAGATATAAAATCATAGTTGACTTTATTCATGCATCAAGATTTTTTTCTTCAGCCAGTCTGGATTTCATACTTTTAGAAAGTTAACAACTTCTGAACACTATGATATCAAGCAAGATCACCTTACTTTCAATAAGTTTATAACTTCTGAATTGTGTGTAGTACATTTGTTTGAATATTCATATATTCACAAAGTGTACAACTTCTTTGATATGTGATCAGAGTTGATATCATCCATAAGGTTTTAAACCTTTTCATTAGGATCTTCATCTTCAACCTGTCTTAGAATAAACTCAGTGAGCTTGTTTAGATTTCCTCACTACACCATATAAGGGAATAGACAACGCTTTTTTTGCCATAGACAACGCTTATAAGTGCTTCCTTTTCCTGCATTACTGAACCATAGACAACACTTTTTGTTTATGTGAAAGCGCTGCTTAATATAGACTTTAGATATCGCTTTATTGAATAAGAACTTTCTAAAGGCCCCCATAGGTAGCGCTTTTAACATTATAAGCGCTTTCTATAGTGTGCCTATAGCAGCACTTTCACTTTAGATAGCGCTTCAAAAAGCGTTGTGTAATGTATTTTTTCTGCTTTTTTTATATTTTAGGAAACACTTTATTTTGAAGTGCTTACTAAAGTCCCCTTTAAGGAATCGCTTGTTATTTCATAAGTGCTTTCTATTCCCCATCATAGGCAGCACTTTTTGGGTTAAAGCGCTGTCTAATGATCACGAATTTTTTAATATATTCAGCTTATATTTTAAGCACCATGTACACATAATCACTTAAAATTTAAGCGTTGTCTTTCAAATTTGCAACAAATTTTATAAATTTGAAGCTTCAATCCAATAAGTATTCACCAAATTTACTTATTTATATATACAACTTTAATCCAACAATTTATATATACATAAATGAGATACAACTTAAAGAATTCAATAATTTATATATACATAAATGAGATACAACTTAAAGAATTCAATAATTTATATATACATAAATTTAAATATTTACATATACAACTTTATAAACCAATGAATATGCACCAAAGGTATATATTGTTATCTTCTAGAGCTTCTATATTCTCTACTATCTTCTTTACAAAGAAAAACAATGAAGAATCCTAAATGAATCTATATATCTTCTACATATGCACCTACCTGAAATGCATATGTAGAAGATATATAGATTCATTTAGGATTCTTCATTGTTTTTCTTTGTAAAGAAGATAGTAGAGAATATAGAAGCTCTAGAAGATAACAATATATACATTTGGTGCATATTCATTGGTTTATAAAGTTGTATATGTAAATATTTAAATTTATGTATATATAAATTATTGAATTATTTAAGTTGTATCTCATTTATGTATATATAAATTGTTGGATTAAAGTTGTATATATAAATAAGTAAATTTGGTGAATACTTATTGGATTGAAGCTTCAAATTTACTTTTCCCTCTTCTTTGGATTTTGTTGATTCTGATGATGAGTTTCTTCTGAAGTTGTTGTTTGTTCTTGTCACTTCTAACTCCTTCCTCTTTATGGACTTGTTGATTCTGATGATGATGAACTTCTGAGATATTGTTTGCTTCTGACTTTTCCCTCTTCTTTGGGCTTTATTGATTCTGTGATGAACTCTGTTCTGAGAATGCTTGTTATTGTTATTGTGGATTTGGATGTTTGACTCTGTGATGAACCTTGTTCTGAGAGTGTTTGTTATTGTTGCTGTTGATTTGGATGTTTGATGATGAATTGCTGAGACCACTTATTTGCTTCTGAGTTGTTTTTCTTTGAAGGCAAGTTTGCTTGAAGTTTTATAGTTCTGGACATGTTATATATATATATATATATATATCAGAACCAAGTTATATATAATATTTAAATCTTACAACTGTTATAATTTAATACAAATCAATGTAAAAAAAACAAATCAAGAATCTGTTATAACCCATCATTAAAAATTCCCCGATTAATACCATGATACAAACAAACTTTTGTTTGAATTTAAATCCAATACCATCCTAACTAACCTTCCACATAACAACAACAACATTGCAACAATTTACCACACTATGACGACATAGTATCCAATCAAAACTCAAACTTATATATACTCAAAATTCTCATCAATGAAAGTGTCACAATATCTTATAAAATTCTCATTTCACTAATGTATTGACACCAATCCTCCTTAATTTCGTCCAAATGATCTTTCGAATAAGTAGAAGACTTGAATTCATCAAAGTACTACATAATATAACATAATATGATTTAGTTAAAACTAATTAATTAGATGAAATATGTTAAATATATTAAAGTAAATCATAAGCTAGAAACTCATACCATGGTTAGAATCTCTATTTGATTCAAAAGAATAATTTCTTTCATAAACCTCTCAACATGAAATAATCGCAATCTATATCATTGCACTGACGAGGATACTACACATGGAAATATATATATATATATATATATATATATATATATATATATATATATATATATATATATATATATATATATATATATATATATATATATATATATATATATATATATATATATATATATATATATATATATATATATATATATATATATATATATATATATATATATATATATATATATATATATAGTTTAACTTTTTTTATCAAGTAGCATCACTAATATAATCAAAATTGTGAAAGTATATATGCATTCTAATCCATGTAATGTTGTTTGCCTTACTCTTTGGTACTTGAATATCTCTTTGTGATCTAAAAATTTGTATAACCCTAACAAAATATAAACGAATATTTAGAACAATCTCACATAAAAAAATAAATAAGTACACAAACGAAGGTTTAGAATAATCTAACTTATGTATTTGGGTATTTTGTCCAATCGCCTTCTAACGAATCCAAATAATATACAACTTCTCTTATTGGAGAAATCACATCCAACGACCAGTGTCCACTATAAGATTAACAAAGGTTAGATGTAAACTTTCTACAGAACGTCAAAACACGAAAAATTATAATAGATAAAATTTGAATAAAAATCTTACCCATTTCTAGTATTAAATGAAAAAAAAAACTAATTTTTTGTATCTTTGTTGGCCATAAATGTACGGACAAAATACTCTTTGACGTCATCTGGTCGTTGTTCGATTAATAGTGCATTGATATTGTTTGGAGATAAGAAGGAGAATCTTTGGCCCCATTGACGCGGGTGCATTAAGTTTCCATACATGAAACTTAAATAAGAACATCATTAACATTAAGACCATTCATTGAAATTAGTAGATAAATTGTTCAATAAATTAAATAAAGTTGATCGGAGAATACCTGATGTATTTATTGACAACAAAGAGGCATAATTCTTCATGTCTAAGAACTTGATCCACATCCTTTTTACTTATTGTTTCGTAATAGGAAAAACCAAAAAATATTCCTTCATAAGTATATTACGAGCACATCCGTCGGCCAAATCTGAAATTCTCATTAATGTCTGAAGGCATGACCTATACCGAGAAGTAGGACTTTTTCTAGCCGCAGACTTTGCCACATCCTTTTTTTGTATGGACATGTTGCCAATTTCAGGCTTCTTAATCATATGGACTTGTTGCATGTATTTAACATGAATCTATAGATCAAATGCATATAATAAGTTAGGTGAAGTATAAGATCGTGAATTAACATTTTCTATGTATAATATATATATATATATATATATATATATATATATATATATATATATATATATATATATATATATATATATATATATATATATATATATATATATATATATATATATATATTAATTTACCTCATTTTTGGATGCTTCTGATTGAGCATCTTAGAAACATATTTATTCTTGTTCTTCAACAACAACTCTATTATCTTCATATTTTGAGAAGATAGTTTACCATACCTGCAGGTTTATTAGCTAGATTTGACTTTTCAGTGTCAAGCTTAACATTAAATCTAACATGTATTGATTCTAAAAGAAAATGTTTCAGTGTTATATACTATGTATCCTTTTGAGCTCTCAGAACATCATAATATGATACCACTTTGAGCAATCAATCAGGTTCAAATTTTATTTAAGCTCTAGGATAAAACAAGAGCATCCAATTGATGAATATAGAAAATGTTGGTTTCTTGTTTTTCCATAAATCATAGCAAGTCCTTTTCAGGACAAGGTCATACAGATACATTATTCTAAAAATAACATGCTGTGCTTACATCCTTTTTCCATAAGTGCTTTTCTATCTTGGATTGACAAAGTTTGAGATTTTATCTCAATTGGGACTTGAGTACATAAGGTGGTGAATAAAAAATGTGACACATCTTTGTGTTAGAAAAGCTTCACCTAAGTCTATTTGCTATTATTACTTAAAATAACTAACCCTTACTTATTTTTATGGATTAATATAGTTTTCACAAATCCAAACAAATCAATGTGTAGAAGTTCCAATAGATGGGAGAAAGAAACAACATTTTTCTTTTGAAAGAAAAACAAACTTGTCCTTATGACATGTTTCACGAAATGAATCTGAAGTAAACTTCAGTTAAGGCAACCTTTTGATAAAATCAAGCTTGTTCAGCTGAGAAAAACTTTCTTAAGCTAACTTAAACATCTAAGCCACGACCACTGCTCCTCATTAACATATATGAGACAAATTATTTTTAGATTTATAACGCCAGAAAGCCCGATCTTATAAGTTTTTTTCTCTTCCTTTCATTTAAACAAGGATATAGCCATCCTAACAGCTATTGCTTCGGAGCCTGTGATTTTTATTCTTTTGATCACCACCGAAACCCATGACATATTCAAGCTTAAGTTCCAAACTTTGGAACATATTCCTTTTTCCCATCATGTGTAACAAGTAGCCATAGTCCAGGTGCGAAGACATGTATTTCAATTGCACTACTAAGCATGTTTGCAACATAGATTATTTTATCCTTTGGTACCCATAGTTTCTTGGGTCCTTTCTTGTTAGATTTACCATAGTTGTGAACAACTTTGGTTTCAGCAGAAGAATAATCATATTCGCAAGATTTAAAACTAATTGGTTTAGCTAATTGATTTTTACTGGATTCAGAATCAGATTTCTCTTCATCTTTTCCATCTTCTTTTGGCACAAACCCGACTGGAACAAAGTAAGAGTATAATGTAGTTGGTATGTTTTCTTTATTAGATATAGATTTTTCCATAGGTTCATAATCAATACCATTAACTCCATTTCCTCTTACACCATAGATCATGGAAGCTAGCACACTTTTCCCTATGCTCTTAGCTACAAAATTCTGAAAGGCTTTGTCATGTTTTTCAATGACACCATCAGTACTTTTAGTGGCTTCTAGAAGAGTTCTTGTGCCTTTAAGGGAAGAGTTTTCATTTTTCAAAATAAATCTTCTTTTAAAATAAAACATTCTTCCTTTAGCTTACTGATTTTAACATATACAGATTCATGGGTTCTTTTGAGATCCTTGAACTAAATCTTGAGTAACTCATGTTTTTCCAAAATTTCAACTAAGGAAAATGTTAATTCAGAATGAGGAAAATCAGAGAATACCTCTTTGTAGAATATTTCTTCTGTCTCTGAATCAACTTCATCGTCTAAGTGAAATACTTCACTAGATGTTCCAATATGAGCCGTCATCGTCGTGTTAGCATGTTCTCCATCCGAGTCATATTCAAACGAGTCTGAATCATCCCATGTTGCCATTAGCTCTTTATTCTTGCCATTAAGAGCTTTCTTCCTTGGTATGTCCTTTTGTGTACAAGGATAATCATTCTTGTAGTGTCCTAGCTCATTGCATTCATAACAAATGAATTCATTGCCACTTGACTTTCTTTGACCAAAAGTTGATTCAAAGAAACCTCCAGTCCTTCTTGAACTTCTAAACCTGTTGCCTTGATTTCTTTTCCAGAGATGGTTAACCATTCGGGTTAATAGAGACAACTCATCTTCTTCATCATCAAAATCTCCCTCTGAATCCTCAATCTCTTCTACTTGAAGAGCTTTGGATTTCTCATATTTTCTGATAGATTTAAGAGCAATAGGCTTTATCTTTTTTTGCGATTCATCTTGATCTAGCTCAATCTCATAACTTCTTAGATAACTTATTACTTTCTCTAGAGAAGTGTTGTTTAGATTCTTTTTTAGCTTAAGTATAGTTACCATAGGCCTTCATTTAGATGGCAAGCTTCATATAATCTTCTTCACGTGATCTACCATTGAATAGCCTTTGTTCAGAACTCTCAGTCTTGTAACTAAGGTTTGAAATCTTGAGAACATGGCTTTAATGCTTTCATCATCCTCCATTTTGAAAGCTTTATATTTCTGAATCAAGGTCAGCGCCTTGGTTTCCTTTACTTGATCATTTCCTTCATGAGTCATTTTGAGAGAATCAAATATAGACTTAGTAGAGTCTTTATTTGTGATCTTCACATACTCAGTATAAGAAATCGCATTCAGCAACATAGTTCTTTCATTATAGTGATTCTTACAATCTTTCTTTTATTGACAAGTCGTAGCTCTCCTAGCTATCTGTTTTCTAGTATTATATGTGATAGGTACGTAGCCATCGACTACTATATCCAAAAGATCAATATCATGAATTAGAAATAAAATTTCTAGTCTATCTTTCAAGTATTCAAACTTTTCTCCATCAAAGAAGGGAGGTTTAATGTTATAACTTTTATCGTTCAAATCTGATGCATCATTATCTGGAGTGGCTTCAACCATTGTGTTTCTTCTACAAAAAACTCATCTGGATCTTTATCTGTCACGATTAAGTGTTTAGTAACTATTAATACCAGAACCAGAGCTCTGATGCCAATTGAAGGTGAGAGAAACACAAGAAATGGGAGTTTGAATTAGGTTTCATCAAATAAAATATTTCCGTTGGTGACAAACCAAGTACGCTTAGAACATAAACACAATTATTTTTATTCTTGTTCACTATTAACTAATCTACTCTAGTCCACCCTTACAAGGATGATTTCGCCTTCAAAAAGAACTTAATCCACTATAACCAAACTGATTACAAAATAACTCACAACAAGTCTGATCAACCTTATTGGCACGCCCAATAAGTTCATTGATCCTTACAGTAATTCTGCTCAAGCCACAGCAGGAATCTTCTTGAGCTCAAACATTCACTTAGTCTCTCAATGTATTATTCGAAAATAGTTGAGTACTTTCAGTGTATTACCGATTTACTTCTTGTAAGCAGATTACACATGCTTTTCAGTATAATGAAGAACACCTAATTGTTCAACTGCAAGACACGAGTAATGGCTCCTTGCTTATTTACAAAACTATACACATATGATTTCTCTATAGAGTTTGCATAATTCTTTGGTGTAGTTTTTTTAGCTTGATATGAATCGATAGATTTTTCGTTGTAATGTAGTTTGTTACTTTTCACCAGCTTCCAAGTCTTTCTTTTATAGCTTGTAAAAGAGATCCTTTGAAAGGGTAGGAAGGTAAATTGGAAATATAGATGTTGGTTATCAAAGGTTATAATGAGAGTAGTCACTATCAAGTACAAAAGAACTGTCCTTGCGCCACTCTAGAAGAGTAGAGGTCACTGTCACTTTATGTACCTCTTGTACACTATCACACATTAACCATTTTGATTTTTTCTTCTTGATCTACAAAGGCTTCAGATATTTTAATGTTGAACATTGAAGCTTGTTGTAGAATAATCTTTCTTAAGCCTTGGAACCTAAGTCTTAGAGTCTTTAGAACTTGTTAGATAGAACCTTGTCTTCAGAGTCTTCAGCACTTGGTTGTAACGACTTCCTTTTCCTCAAATCATCAGAAATTGTTCAACAGAACCTTGTCTTCATAATCTTCAGAACTTGTAACACACATAAGTAAAGCTTTAGAAGGACTTTAAAGCTAAACCACAAAGCCACGGTCAGAACTTATTATACTAACGTTCCTAAGACACATTGCAGAAGATTAGTTCAGAACCTTGACTTTAATGAAATATGTAACCACATGTTTTCTTTTAGAGTGTATATTCAGAACCTGATGACATCACACGCCTTATACCAAAGTCAGAATATTATAGTAGCAGCTACGCACTAGACGAAACGATTAGTGTATATAATTATTCTCTAAGATAACTTGTGAAGTTATCATCAAAATCTTAAGGCCAGATATAGGAAACACTTCTTGTTCTTACGGAAACATGAAGTAAAATGATTGACAATACAAAGAAAAAATAACTAAAATTAATGGTAAATAACTGTGTAAGAACCTGTGGTCAAACTCCTCCAAAGTTAAACAGTTGTTTGTCCTCAACCGACAATTACAAGAGCTCATGGAATTCGCGGCATACCGGTACTCATACGTGAGATTTATGTTCACATTGATCAAGAGGTAGTCCGTTCGGTGTTCACACGATGTGAAGAATTTTGTAAGAACCTTTTAATCCTGCTTCCTCTTCGGATACCTCTCTAATTATGCTTTGTATTTAAGTCTTTTTCTGGTTTTCCTTCTCTTTCATTCGGACAATCAAATAAAGGCAATAAGAATTATTATGATCATCACATGCACAAGACTAATCAAAAAGTTTTTTTTTAGACACCTAATAAGAAACACTTCCTACTTTAAACACCGATGAAATTTTCAAAACATTGCAGTTTATATTTTGCCCTTATTTGGACGATGTTTGGGGATCAACCCCCTTTGGGCTGAATAACCCGGTGAGGGTTACCCAACTTAGCGGGTTGGATGCCTTTTACTGCCTTTTCAACATTTGGTGCCAGATTTATATTTTTCTCAACCAATCATCCATGCATGTGAATCTAGATAATGCCAGACTATATAGATAAACTACTTAAGGAGTACTTCTCAGGATTCAAGCATTATGATACAAATCTACACGTTAGACTCGTATCACTGTCACATTATTCCAAATATCCTACCCTTAAACAATCATCTCTTTATCTCTATATATTATTTCCAATCTCTTTGAAATACATGCTCTTGCGTAAACAAAACAAAAAAATTTGGTTAAATTTTAGGAAGACTTCAACATGTGATTTTATAAAGTGAATACCATAAAATAAACAAACAAAACAACAAACAAAACAGTAAATCCCCCCCCCCCCCCCCACTTAAAACTTGAACTAAACATTGGCCCCAATCTTTCATAACAAGATTGAGAAGTGTGACTCACAAAGGGTAATGCAACACCAACTGCTGCATCATAGCTTGTACCTGCAGGGCCCCCTTTTTATTACCCGAAGACAAAACAAACAACAAAAATAAAAATCTAAGTCATTAAAAGCATGGGTTGCCTCCCACGAAGCTCTTTGTTTAACGTCGCATGGATCAATGGTTTATTCCCCTTTATTATAGGGGTACTTCCTCTTCCAAACCTTTTTGCTCTTTCTTTCCATAACCCATAACTCATCTAGTTCAAAAGCATGGATCACTTTGTTCTTCAAGTTACTCCCAAATTCCATCTCATCACCTTGGCGTTCCTTTTTCTTTCTCTTCCTGGCTTCTTGAATGAAATTGGGAATTTTGATAGACGCTTGAGATGATGCCACCTGAGAGATTATGCTGGAGACTTTTCTGGGGGTGGTTTTGAAATTTTGTTGTCTTTTTCTAGTTTGATCAATACCAACTGAAGCTTGATTCTTTCCACCTACACCTTTCTTTTTGATCTCCAATACCTTCAAAGTTATCTCCTCATCAAATTATTTTAACGTCAGATTACTTGTCTCAATATCAAAATGGCATCGACTAGTAAGCAAAAATGGTCGACCAAGAATGATAGGAGTATCTTCATCTTCAGGAATGTCCATGATCTGGAAGTCAACTGGAAAGAAAAATTGTCAATTTAAACGAATACATCTTCATCTATCCCATATGACTGCGTGATGGGGTGATCAGTAATTTTTAATTTTGTCCCACTCTCGCTTATCTTTTCAATACCAAGCTTTTTAAAGATAAATAATGGCATTAAGATCACACTAAAACCAAAATCAATTAGAACCCTTTTGAATGTTCTATCTTTTATAGTGCATGGTATTGAAATTTATCAAGGATCCTTCTGCTTGATAGGTATTCTTCTTTCAAGTTTGATTGACACAGTTTCTCATCACCGGGTAACCCATTCATCTCCGGTCGGTCTTTTTTTTATAGTACATCCTTCATGAACTTTTAGTACAAGGTTATTTTATCGAGTGCTTCAAAGAACAATATGTTGATCTCTAGATTTTTTAACACTTTGACAAATTTCTCAAAGTCTTTCTCTTTTGGGCCCTTCTTTTCTACCCGAGATGGTTACGACAACTTAATCACTAGTTTATTCTTCTTTTCATTCTTCTCTTCAGTTAGCATCATAGGCACTACCACTTCTTCCTGATTTTTCTTGTTTTCGCTCACTTCCAGCTCTACCACATGATCTGATTAACATATTCCTTCTTTTTTTTCACCTTCTAACCCCTTCTGACTTCTTGTTGTGACAACATTAACATTCTCATCAATTTTCTGATTACCTTGTGCTTGCAAAGATAATTGTTGGGCTATTTGTCCCACTTAAACTTCCAAATTTTTTATGGAAGATGTTGAGTTCATGTGGTTGCTCCTTGTCTCTTCTTGAAATTGTGAATTGTAGGCAACTATCTTTTCAATAGCTACTTCCCACTCTGGCTTTTGTGGAGATTGTTGCTGATTTTGGCCATTTCCTTGTTGATCTTTCCAAGAGAAATTTGGATGATTCTTCCACCCTGGATTGTAAGTATTTGTGTAAGGATTATTCTGCCTCAAAAATTTTATCTGCTTAACTTGTTGTGGACAATGTACATTCATGTGTGGTCCATTACAAATTTCACAACCTGTCTTTTGTGCCTGTTGAACCTGAGCTACCTATTTAGTATCCATGTTTATTGCTTTCAGCTTTTTATCTACTTCTACATCAATTGTATCTTTAATTATAATTTTCTTGTTAGCTTCTAACTTGAGATCAATCACTCCCTCTGGTTTCTTTGTAACCCTATCATACAGCTTGAGATGCTCATTTGCAGCAATGGCTTCAATGATCTTCTTTACACTAGTGGTTGTTGTAAAGTTGGATGAGCCACTGGCAGCTGTCTCAATAAGCTACTTTATCTTTATTATGAGGACATTTATAAACATACGTATTTGTTCAGTTTGATCTATATTGTGAATGGGACAAGCTACCAATAAACTGTTGAACCTCTTATAAGCATCATCTAGTGACTCTTCTTCTTTCTGCTTAAAATTCACTATGTCGTGTCTTTTGTGAATATAAACAGAAGCAGGAAAGTATTCATCTAGAAAAGTTTTCTCCATCTCTTCCCAAGTAGTAATACTCCCAACAGGTAATGAGTAAAACCACTCTTCATCATCTTTAGAAAGCGTGAACTGAAACATTTTTAATTTCTTTGCTTCTCCAGAGTGCCAATTAATCTTCAAAGTAGTTCTCATAGTAAGAAACCTTTGTAAATGCTTATTCGCATCTTCATTTATCTTCCCCATGAAAGGTTTGTTCTCAAGCTGTCAGATTGTTGAAGGGTGCATCTGAAAATTTGCAACATTCACTGGTTGATTCTCAATAGTCAACTGGGTTGCTGGAGCATTTGCTCCTCCATAGTCCCCAAGCAGTCTTTCTAGTGGTGGGGTTTTTCACCTATTCTTTCTTCTTGTTTTTCAGACTTCGAACCTGAATGATCTGAGGGAACTTCTTCTTCTGATTCTAGTCTAGCGAATCGGGCTTGTCTGCCCTTGCATGAAAAGTTCTTTCGATTTCTGCGTCAAAAGGAAATTCAGCCGAGGGCTTTCCTCGCAAACAAAGGTTAGACACAAATCAGTAATAACAAAAATAAAATAATAATAATAATAATTAAAAGTAGAATAAAATTTTAGTTGTGAGCAACAAAATTTTAATTGAACGAAAATTAAAACTGTATATTTTGGCAGTCCTCGGCAACGACGCTAAAAGCTTGATCAAAAAAATAGCAAGTGTACTATATTGTCTCTGTAGTAATAACATGGAAATTTCCCGAATGTCGTGTTAGAACAAAGTTTGAATCTACTACCCTAAGTTTAAGTTTTGATGATAACAAAAGGCAAAGATATATTAATTGTATGATTCATGTAAGACAAATATGCTATCTAAAAATTACATTCTGTTTTACAGAAACTCTGATGCATATCAGCAAGAGAACATCATCATCAGCATCAGAAGATAAGATATCAACATCAACATCAGAAGATGTTATATCAGATACCAGAATCATAAGATCAACTTGCGCTTACGCTGAAGCTTGATGAACAGATCTACGCTTAACCATTTGAACTCTGATCCAGAAAACAACAGTTCATCAGCACCTAAGCAACGTCAGAATGAGCCAAAGCCAGAACAAGCTTAAGTGGCAACGGTACTGTGCATTCAAGATGCTTTATTACCAACGGATTCATTCCAGACAAGATCTTCTTAATAAGGAAAGAATGTTATTGGCATTGAAACGGAATTACTACTCCAACGTACCTCATTTCCAATGCTATATAAACAAGTCAATGAAGATTGAATTGGCTAATGCTCTACAACCTTCTACACGCCTAAAGCTATTCATTGTCTTCCTCACTCTCAGTTTGCTAAAGCTCTCAAATTCTTTATTCAATTACTTTAGCACTCTAGTTCTCATAAGCTTAAATTGTGTAGTATCACAGTTGTGATAAACAGTTTTTGTAGAAAACATTCACACACCTAGATTTCAATTCTTTGTAAGAAAGTATTTCCTTGAGAAACCGGTTTGTGGTTTGACTCAAGAAGGCTTTAGCAGTTGTTAAAGCAGATTTTAATATTCAGTTGAATATAGTGGATTAAGACCTCGTTGGAGAGAGGCGAAATCACCTTGACGGGTGGACTGGAGTAGTTTGAGATCAAACGAACTAGGATAAAAATACCGTGTTGACTGCAATTGATTTCCACCTTTTACAATTCAACCCCCCTTCTTGTGTTTTTAACTTCTTCAATTGGCATCAGAGCGCCTGGTTCTGAGATAGAACACTTAACTGTGTCAGTACAAGATCCAGCGTCAGAAAAACACAATGGCAGGAACTTATCAACACACCAGCAATGACAACAATGAAGACATAGACAGATTCAGCGGCAAACATCCAGTCTTTGATGGAGAAAATTTTGATTACTGGAAAGACAGAATTGAAAGCTTCTTATTGGCACATGATGCTGATCTGTGGGACATGGTGACAGATGGATACACGCACCCAGTGAATGCAAGCGGTCAGAAGATTGACAGGAAAGCAATGTCTGACCAACAAAAGCGTGACTTCAAAAATCACCACAAGGCCAGAACCATTCTTCTCAGCGCCATCTCTTATGCTGAATATGAAAAGATCTCTAACAGAGACACATCAAAGAACATGTTTGACTCACTCAGACTGACACATGAAGGCAACATTCAGGTCAAAGAAACTAAAGCTCTTGCGCTCATTCAGAAGTATGAGGCATTTAAAATGGAAGAAAGTGAATCCATTAAAACAATGTTCTCAAGATTCCAAATTCTGGTGGCTGGTCTCAAGGTTCTGGACAAAGGATACTCTACTGCTGATCACGTCAAGAAGATCATCAGAAGCTTACCAAAGCAGTGGAGGCCAATGGTTACAGCTCTGAAGCTAGCTAAAGATCTCAACAAAATTTCTCTGGAGGAACTTATCAGCTCCCTCAGAACTCACGAGATAGAGCTTGAAGCTGATAAACCTCAGAAGCAAGGTAAGCCTTTAGCATTAAAATCTAACAAAAAATCTGAGTCTAAAGTTTTGCAGGCAGTTGAAGAAACATCTGATGGATCCTTATCAGAAGAAGACGAACTTTCCCTCCTCTCCAGAAGAGTGAACCAACTATAGAAGCAGAGGCAAAGGAAGTTCAGGAATCCCAGAAGATCTGATCAGAATGAGTCTTCTTCCAGAAACAGAAGGACAGATTCTTCCTCTGGATACAGAAGATCTGAAGGGTCCTCAGGAAGCAGAAAGCCAAACACCAAGGACACCATCTACTATGAATGCAATGAGCAAGGACACTACAAGAGTGACTGCCCAAAGCTTTAGAGGGAAAAGCCCAAAAAGAAGTTTGGAAGAGAAAAGAAGAAAAGTCTCATGGCTACATGGGATGACTCTGACTCGTCTGAAGCTGACTCAGAATCAGATGATGAGAGAGCAAACATAGCTCTCATGGCCAACATTTCAGAAGACAGTGAAGCTTCTGAATCAGACTCAGAATCAGATACTGAAGAGGTATTTCCTGACTTTGCAATTAATTTTACTAAGGCTGAACATGCTGAAAGCCATAACGAAATTCTGGAAAGGTACCAGCAGATTAGAGTTAAATTCAGAAACCTGAAAAGGAATCTTGAATCTGACTCTGATAAGACTGAGAGTCTTAAATTGGAAAATTCTGAGCTAAGAAATAAAATTTCAAAATTAGAAAATGTTTTACAAAACTCTCAGAAGGAACCAATTTCTGAAACTCCCAGCAACGCTGATGAGATCATCAAGGAGTATGATCATAGTTTCCAGAAGTTCCTTGCTAAAAGCATAGATAGAAGCAAAATGGCTTCAATGATCTATGGAGTTAGCAGAAACGACAGACAGGGAATAGGATACCAAGGTAAGGTTCATACACCAAAGAATGCCATGGATTTAACCATTAAACACACTCCTCTGAACTCACATTTTGTGTATGGTCACACACATGATATTAAATACACTAGCAGTAAGTATTCTGTGAAACCAAAATTCAACCAGAGTTTTGGTAAATCTAACAAATCAGGACCCAAGAAAATCTGGGTACCTAAGGATAAAATAATACATGTTGCAGATATCTTTAGCAGCAAATCAGAAACACCAGTCATGGTACCTGGACTCTGGCTGCTCGCGACACATGACGGGAAGAAGGCATATGTTCCAAAGCCTGGAACTTAAGCCTGGAGGCCACGTTGGCTTTGGAGGCAATCAGAGGGGAAAGATCATTGGCTCTGGAACTATAGGTAATGGAAATCTTCCCTCTATAAATAATGTTCTGCTAGTAGATGGATTAATGCATAATCTGTTATCCATAAGTCAATTAAGTGATAACGGTTATGATATAATCTTTAATCAAAAATCATGTAAAGCTGTTAGTCAGAAAGATGGGACTATCCTATTTAATGGAAAGAGGAAAAACAACATCTATAAAATCAAACTTTCTGAACTGAAAAGTCAGAATGTAAAGTGTCTTCTGTCTGTTAACAACAAGTAGTGGATCTGGCACAGAAGATTGAGGCATGTTAGTATGAGAAGAATATCTCAGATTAACAAACTCAATCTGGTCAGAGGACTTCCTAATTTGAAGTTCAATTCAGATGCTCTGTGTGAAGCATGTCAGAAAGGCAAGTTTGCAAAACCTTCTTTCAAATCTAAAAATGTTGTTTCTACCTCTAAGCCATTAGAACTTCTGCACATTGACTTATTTGGACCAGTTAAAACTGCTTCAGTCAGTGGCAAGAAGTATGGGTTAGTAATCGTAGATGACTATAGCAGATGGACATGGGTAAAGTTCTTAAGACACAAGGACGAGTCACACTCTGTGTTTGTTACCTTCTATTACCAAGTTCAAAATGAAAAGGATCTTAGAATCGTTAAAGTCATAAGTGATCATGGTGGAGAGTTTGAAAACAAAGATTTTGAGTCATTCTTTAATGACAGAGGCATTCTGCATGATTTCTCTTGTCCTAGAACTCCCCAACAAAATGGAGTTGTAGAACGAAAGAACAGAACATTGCAAGAAATGGCCAGAACCATGATCAATGAGACAAACGTTGCTAAGATCTTCTGGGCAGAGGCAATAAACACAGCGTGCTACATTCAGAATAGAATCTCAATAAGACCTATTCTGGAAAAGACTTCATATGAATTGTGGAAGAACAGAAAGCCCAACATTTCATATTTTCATCCATTTGGATGTACTTGTTTTATGTTAAATACAAAAAATTATTTGAACAAGTTTGACTCTAAAGCACAGAAGTGTATTATGTTAGGATACTCTGAACGCTCAAGAGGGTACAAAGTATACAATACAGAAACACAGATTGTGGAAGAATCAATCAGTGTTCGTTTTGATGATAAGCTTGACTCTGAAAAGTCAAAGCAAAATGAAGTTTTTGCAGGTATGGAAGTTCAATTTACAGGTTCTGAAGACAAGTCATCAGAAGCTCTCAACAAAGACACTCCTTCAACATCTGAAAGGAGCACTGCTAGCAATCCTACAACAGCTGCTGATCAACCTCAGAAGAGACTACCCAGAAGCAGCTTGGATCACCCAGAAGAAACTATCTTAGGAAGAAAGGAAGATCCAATCAGAACAAGAGCCAGCTTCAGAAACTCTGAAGAATCCCTCATGGGACTTATGTCTCTGATTGAACCTTCTTCTATTGATGAAGCACTTCTGGACAACGACTGTATTCTAGCAATGCAAGAAGAGCTGAATCAATTCACCAGAAATGACGTATGGGATCTTGTTCCCATACCAAAAGGATTCAATGTCATTGGAACAAGATGGGTGTTCAGAAACAAGCTGAACGAACAAGGTGAAGTTATCAGAAACAAAGCACGACTGGTAGCACAAGGTTATAGTCAGCAAGAGGGGATAGACTATACAGAAACCTTTGCTCCAGTCGCCAGGTTATAATCTATCAGACTTTTAATTTCATTTGCTGTTAATAAAGGAATCACTCTGTATGAGATGGATGTCAAGAGTGCATTCTTAAATGGTTATATAGAAGAAGAGGTTTATGTGCACCAACCCCCTGGTTTTGAAAGTACAAAAAACCCAGAATATGTTTTCAAACTAAAGAAGTCACTATATGGTCTGAAACAAGCTCCCAGAGCTTGGTATGAAAGACTAAGTAACTTTCTGTTAGAAAATGAATTCACCAGAGGGAAGGTGGACACTACCTTATTCTGTAAGTCAGTTAAGAATGACATCTTAGTCTGTCAAATTTATGTTGATGATATTATTTTTGGATCTACTAATCCTTCTCTTGGAAGAAAATTTGCTAAGTGTATGCAGGCAGAATTTGAGATGAGCCTCATGGGAGAACTGAAATTCTTTCTAGGAATTCAGATCAATCAACATCCAGAGGGAACTTACATTCATCAGAGCAAATATGTCGGAGAACTTCTGAAGAAATTTGACCTCTCAGAATGTAAGCCATCAAAGATTCCAATGCATCCCACGTGCATTCTGGAAAGAGAAGAGGTAAGAAAAAAGGTAGAACAGAAGGTCTACAGAGGTATTATTGGCTCTCTCCTTTATCTAACGGCTTCAAGGCCTGATATCTTATTCAGCGTATGTATTTGTGCTAGATTCCAATCAGATCCTAGAGAATCTCACTTAACAGCTGTTAAGCGAATTTTCAAGTATCTGAAAGGTACTACTAATCTGGGTCTATTTTATAGAAAATCTAGTGATTACAGCTTAGTAGGCTACTGCGATGCTGACTTTGCTGGAGACAGAGTATAGCGTAAAAGTACTTCTAGAAGCTACCAGTTTCTGGGAGAAAATCTGATCTCTTGGTCCAGCAAAAGGCAATCCACAATTGCGCTATCAACAACAGAAGCTGAGTACATAGCAGCAGCAGGATGTAGCACACAAATGCTCTGGATGAAAAGTCAGCTTGAAGACTTCCAGATTTTTGAGAGTAACATCCCTATACTCTGTGACAATACTTCTGCCATTTGCTTAAGTAAAAATCCTATTTTGCATTCTAGGGCTAAGCATATAGAAATAAAACATCACTTCATTAGGGACTATATTCAGAAAGGAATTTTGAACTTAAAATTTATTGATACAGACCATCAATGGGCTGATATCTTCACTAAACCTCTTTCTGAAGATAGGTTCAATTTCATTCTGAAACATCTCAGCATGAAACTCTGCCCAGAGTGAAAATGTTTTAATTTTATATATTAACCTTCAGAATGTGTTTTCCTTTTTACTGTGAACTTCTGATCAATCTCCTTTCAGAAAGATAAACATGCAGATTGTATCAGATTCTATTCTTAAAGATCTGAGCGTTTCAGCTCAAGGATAGACGTGCTGCTCACTAAATCAAACAAGTGTCATCCAATCATCAGCAAATCTCTGAAGAAGAACACGCGTGCACGCTTCTGAGAAGGCAAAACGCTGATTGGGTGCATTGAGACACATGTCTGGTAACCGTTTCAAGTATCTTTCTCAAATCCCCCAAAATCAGCAAGCATTAAATGCACGTAATCATGTTTTAAAATGTAATCATGAAATAATTCTCTTTCTTAAAACCGTTTACGTTTTCAAAAATCTTTTTGAAATCTATTTAAGCACATTAACATCATTCATTAAACTTTTACCGTTTCTCACAATCATCTAAAATATTTTCTGCATTCTTGCTTGAGTATTCATCTTTCTCAAAAGAAACCCTTTTTCTCAAAACTTTTTCTCAGAAAACCCTAAGTGTGAACATGGTAACCTCTAGCACTGTTTCTGCAGGTTCTCAGAAGGAGGCTTCATATGAACAATACCAAGTTCCCTTCAGAACACTCCTTACACCAGTGAAGAATTTGGAAGTGCTGTGTGAACTGATTGTTGACTTCTCCAGTCTGAAAGAAAATGGATTTGATTTGACAGAAGAAGTTAGGGCACAAGGATGGGAGAGATATTTTGATAGGTTGGTGGGTCCAACGTTTCCAGTATTGGTCAAGGAATTCTGGATTCATGCGTCTTTATCAACACGTCAAGTTACTTCCTACATAATGGGAAAGAAGATTGTGATCACTGAGGATCACATTGCAAGATTGATTGGATACAGTGGTGGTGGTATCCGCTGTATCGATATGGCAGAAAGATGCTCTAACGTTGGTGTCATTGCAAGAGAGATTTTCACCCATGGGGTTCCCAGCAGCAAAATCAGAGACTTAAAGGATCAGCACAAAATATGGGCGAAGATTATTCTAGGGTGCTTTAATCACAGGAAGCCAACAAGCTCTCCTGATTATATAAACATAGATCAGCAGTTTCTGATCTATTTTATTAATCAGAAGGTAAAGATTAACTTGGCTCATCTTCTGTTTAATCACCTCAGGACCAGCGTCAAGGAGACAAGGGAAGAAGAAAGGACAAAAAGGGACTGGATACCCTTTGGCAGGTTAATATCAGATATTCTGACTGAGAATAGGCTGATAGAACACCTTACAGAAGCTCAGGAATTAAGTTCTATTGAACCTACTGTTGGCAAGCCTCTGAACGCCAAGAATCTGAAGAAAATGAAACTGATAGAGAATATCAGAAAGGAGCCCAGCGTCACTCCTCTTGCTGACATCACCAGCAGAAGAGTCCCTCTGGACGAATTTCCAATATTTTCTGAGATTGACTCTAAACCAGTCATTGTTCTCAGATACTTGGACGCTTGCAAGGCTGATGGCACAGATCCCACTCTGAACATAAAAGATCTGCACCAGCAAAATCCAGAAGTTACTGTGAAGAAGACGAAGAAAAGAAAGGCTACTTCAGAAGGACCATTCCAGCAGACCCCTAAGAAGAGAGGTAATCTATCTGCTGCTAATGTTTTAAATTCTTCTGCTATTCCAACATCAATCCCAACCCCAGCTTCATTTGAACTTCCAATCCCCATACCAACCATTGATGAAACCGAACCAGAGGCTGACCCTTCTGAGTCACTGAATCTCAGGAGATCCCGCACCAAATCCCAAACTCCAAAACCCACAACATCAACAGAATCAGAACTTGACAAAGTTCTTTCTGAAATTGATCAACGTGCTTCCGCTCCCCTCTCAGAAAATCCAAACACTCAACCAGAAATTTCCCACTCTCCTCAACCAGAATATACTCTTTCACCCATACCAGAACAACCAGAAATTCCACCTCCTTCTCCACAACCAGAAATTCCTCCTCCTTCTCCACAACCAGAAATTCCTCCTCCCTCTCCACAACCAGAACTTCATCCACTCTCACCTCAACCATCACCTCCACAACCTGAGTTTCAACACTCTAAAATTCCATCACCTGAACATCAAACTCCTGAACCTCATTCTCCTCAATCCTCTGAGCCACAACCCTTGGCAATTCAGCTGCCATGTGGTACAACTGTAAACATGGCCCAACTGCCATCCTCACCAGAAACTACCCCTCCAAATACTCCAAACAGTCCAATAATCATTTCTGATTCTCCCTCTCCATCTCCCAAACAAAATACTGAAGACCTCAGCAGAACCTTTATTGATTTAACAAGCTTTAACCGTCTTGCTGACCTTAAACACAAAATAGCCATCCCCAAACCCAAACAACTAGATGTTGGTGCTGGCATTTTGAATTTTGAAACAGGCTTGCAGAACTGGATTGCTTCTCTAAAGCCGGTTTGTCCTGGAATGATTGACCCTGCCGCTTCATACCATCTCTGGACTCAATTCAGAAAGTGGGTACCCGCTGAAGCCCTCAAGCTGCAAGACATCAATTATGAACAGGCACAACAGAACTTCAGCAAGCTGCTGAAGGAAGTTGAAAGTCAACTGCCACAGGACGAAGTGCTTTTTCTGGATAGTGAGCCATGGTCTGAGAAGCGTCCAACTTCAAAAGTTCAGCAAGCAGAAGATCAGACTATTCAAGCTGAAGATGTTAGTCAAGCTGAAGATGTTGCAGAAAGCTCTCAGAAGTATCCTGCTTCTGATGTTTCTCAAGCTGCCTTGGACAGGCAGACTCTGGAAGAGCTCAAGCAGAATGATATTCGTCTGCAGCAAAGAATGGATGAGAATGATCAGAAGATGAAAGAAAGGATGGATGTGCAAGATAGCAAGATTGATACAGTAGTCAGCATGGTGCACAAGCAGAATGAAACTGCTGATCAGATTAACACAATGCTAGAGACTCTGTTCACACGCCTTCCACCCCAACCTTAGATTTTCATTCATGATATTTTCATTGTTTTTTTTGCATATCATCTGTACTGTTTGTCTGGCTCTGAATTTAATATAACAAGTTTTTCTGCTCTGATTGTTTTAGCTTATATTACTTACACTTTTTGATTGCTGACAAAAAGGGGGAGAACAAGAATGATATTTTTTAATAACGGATTACTGAGACAAAAAGTCTCAAACATTCTAACACTCTGATATACTTGAATGCTTTCTGTTTTTGCATAAGGCTACAAGTACAAGAAGTTAATAATCTCTGATACAACTTATTATTTAGTTATCTCTGATACTTTTCACGCTAATTTTCAATTAAAAATATCTAGTTTTTGTCATCATCAAAAAGGGGGAGATTGTTAGAACAAAGTTTGAATCTACTACCCTAAGTTTAAGTTTTGACGATAACAAAAGGCAAAGATATATTAATTATATGATTCATGTAAGACAAATATGCTATCTAAAAATTACATTCTATTTTACAGAAACTCTGATGCATATCAGCAAGAGAACATCATCATCAGCATCAGAAGATAAGATATCAACATCAGCATCAGAAGATCTTATATCAGATACCAGAATCAGAAGATCAACTTGCGCTTATGCTGAAGCTTGATGAACAGATCTGCGCTTAACCATCTGAACCCTGATCCAGAAAACAACAGTTCATCAGCACCTAAGCAATGTCAGAATGAGCCAAAGCCAGAACAAGCTTAAGTGGCAACGGTACTGTGCATTCAAGATGCTTTATTACCAACGACATCATTCCAGACAAGATCTGCTTAATAAGGAAAGAATGTTATTGGCATTGAAACGGAATTACTACTCCAACGTACCTCATTTCCAATGCTATATAAACAAGTCAATGAAGATTGAATTGGCTAATGCTCTACAACCTTCTACACGCCTAAAGCTATTCATTATCTTCCTCACTCTCAGTTTGCTAAAGCTCTCAAATTCTTTATTTAATTACTTTAGCACTCTAGTTCTCATAAGCTTAAATTGTGTAGTATCACAGTTGTGATAAACAGTTTTTGTAGAAAACATTCACACACCTAGATTTCAATTCTTTGTAAGAAAGTATTTCCTTGAGAAACCGGTTTGTGGTTTGACTCAAGAAGGCTTTAGCAGTTGTTAAAGCAGATTGTAATATTCAGTTGAATATAGTGGATTAAGACCTCGTTGGAGAGAGGCGAAATCACCTTGACGGGTGGACTGGAGTAGTTTGAGATCAAACGAACCAGGATAAAAATACCGTGTTGACTGCAATTGATTTCCACCTTTTACAATTCAACCCCCCTTCTTGTGTTTTTCACTTCTTCATGTCGATCTCAAGGACTGCATATAAGTACCGAGTTCAATTCGTGGCTCAATTGAAGAAAAAAATTAAATTGGGGTTTAGTTTGGAAATTCTCACTTAACGACAAGTAAAAATAAGAAGAAATATAAATCGGAATTTTCATAGATATGAGGAGTATGCTAGGGTAAAGTGTGTGATTTTCTCTGTAACAACCTTGAATCCTATTTCTTCAACAAGTTCATAATATTAAATTACCATATATTTAGTGTATTTTCCTCTAAGTCCTTAGTGGGAAAACCTTTGAACATTCATCCTAAATCCCTAGTCCTTAGAGGATTATGATGAAATCAAGCCTTTGTTTTATCATAATTTAGCTGGTAACTATAGGGTATCCCTAGTCCTAGGTGATATCTACTGTAGTCTAATCATACAAAAACCTTAACTATTGCGGTTCAGCTGATTGTTAACCATAAATCAATCCTTATTGCTCCGATAGAGAAAGCATTAAAAAGATTTAATGATCAAATTGAATTAGAAAAACCACTGTATTAAAAAAATTCGAACTCAAAGTCGTTTACATAATCAAGTCTGGGACACCCCTAGCATTGGGGTATTTAGCTACTCATACTATTCAAAAGAATTTCAATAATATTAAAGGTAGAAATTACAGATAAATGAGGAACTTTGATCTTCAATTGTGTCGGGTCATGAAAAATCTACGTTCTTTAATAATCTCATATGTTGCTCTCTTCAATCGTCAAAATTCTTCGTTAGCAAAAAGTCCTCTAATTTCTCTTCAAAATAGAAAAAATTCACTTAGTTCAGTTGAAAATACCCAAAATGCCCCTCTAGGTCACACACAGTGAAAAATCAGGAAAATAAGGAAAATCAACGTCATTGAACAATACGGCCCATGTCAAGTGACATGGATGTTCGTGTTGGCCCTCTGGTATTTTATTTTCTTTTTCAAGTCCCAGGTATGCTGACACAGCCCGTGTCAAGTGACACGACCGCCCGTGTAATCCCCTTGACTTCTCAGTTTTGCACGCCTTTCATTCTGACATGGCACATGTTAGGTGACACGGGTGGCCGTGTTAGGCCTCCTATAACATGATTTTTTTACTTCTTCCAAAACTTTGAGTTTTACACTTTTTCACACTGATTTGTCCCGATTTATTTCTGAGTGTAAAAATAGTAAAATACACAACTAATACTTGAAAATATAAAGAAAAGATAACTATAATCAATGATAAATAATTGTGTAAAAACCATTTATCACTATGCTAATTAACTTAACTTGTAAAAATTATGAGATATGAGACTTTTTGGTCAACTTTAGCTAAAAGCTTGTTAGCTAATGCCAGTGAAATTATATATTGATGTTTGTATAATAGCGGATATGAAATACCTTATTGATTGCTTCATAAAAACTAACATATGTAACAAATGAGTATATCAAAGAAATATCATGTGTATATCAAAGTAAAAGAAATACAAAGACACCTAAGAAAATATATAAAACTGGATGAGTAGCAACTACCTTAGTATACTAAATACCGCTTCACCAAAACTTGTTTTCAAGGGTTTACATGCTTGGTTAGTGTTGTACCCCAAAATTTGCCCTCGTATTTCTCCACAAGAAATCACAACTTCGGGCTTTTCCTGATTTTTCAGATTGGAGTAAGAATCAGTCAAACAGACTTTTCTTATCAGTCAGACAATTTAGGGTTTTCATTGATTTTTAAGCAGTTCAAGCAGATTGCTAAGGTTTGGTTGAGTTGGCTCAGGTTTTGATCAGGCAGGCGCTTCTCTGACATTTAATCAAGAACTAGGGTTTTGTGCGCGTATTTCTCAGAAAGAATTAATTCTATAGTTCTTCTCAGTTTACTCTGAAATTTGGACTGAGTCATTTGGATTGAGTTTGCAGTGTTTGATTAAATCAGTAAAAGGAAAAGACATTTGGGCATGTGTTGATTTGACTGTGCATTGCTATGTTTAATTCGGAACGCCGGACGTTTATTAATTATTTCTTTTTCTAAGTCAGAATAATTGGATTTATTTCCAATAGTTTTAATTTAAGAAACTCAAATAATTAAAATAAACAATTGAATTGAAAGAAGAATTAACTGATAAAAAAGGGGGATGTTTATTTATTTTGAATTGTTTGTTACAGATATTATTTAAATACTGTAAATTTATTTACAGTTATTTACATTAATACTATTACAAATAATTAAAATGGAAACAAAGCTATGTCCTAAAAGCCTTCAAATCTTCATCTTCTACTGCTACTCCTCTCCATTGATTTTTATCTGCAAAACAAAGAAAAGAAGAAAAGTCAACGCAGATAAAATAAATAAAAGAGCATACACAGTTAAAACGCATCATTAAAAGTAACTGGCCGGAATCAGTTGTCCCCCTCTCTGCAAATCACAAGATTTCTCTTGGTTCACAAAGAGGGATAGAAAAATGCTTGCAAAAGGACATGAAATGCACAAAAGTTATAATTGCACAAATTCAAATTTTCAAACATACTGCATTGTCAACAAACTGCATGAAATGCCAAACAAACTATGAAGTCCAAAGGCAAACAAACTGAATTACCTAACCAAATCAAAAGGGAAAACTGAATAAAACTGTCCAAGCTGCCAAAAAGATATCAAGATATCAAGAAGTACAAAATGCTGTCAACAAAGGTGCAGAAAAGCAGGAGAGATATGCAGAGCTAAGCAACTAATGCAAGCAACATCAAATCATCATTTCCCAAAAGCCAGTTACTTTTTCAGCATAAGACAAACTTAAGCAATAAAATGCTTTTTTTTAATCTGTCAAAAGAGAGAGAGAGAGAAGAGAAAAAGAAGATAGGCTTACATGGCTTAGGCTGAGAAAGATATAAGAAAAGATATACCAGCATATAGAGAAGCAGGCAGAAATATCACAAAAAGGAGAAACACCACAAAACTGTATGCAAATGCTGCCTCCACCCTGCTTCATTCAAACTGAAACCTAAACTCAGTTCACATTACAAACATACAAGCCCTTTCAAGACAGTGTTAAGCCATAAAAGCCTCTAAACCTGCATTCAAAGCCTTAAGCCTTTAACCTGCTTCAGGCAAACTTGAAACATCAAGCATCCTGCCCAAACCTGTGTTTCTAAACCAGTAAAGCCTCAAACCCTCAACCTGCATAAACCAGTAAAGCTCCAAACCTCACCAAATCCTTACCTGATTCAAACCCAACCTGTCAAACCAGAACATCAAACAAAAGGCCTAAACCTGGTCAAGCATCAGAAGCCTGAAAAAGCCAAAAGGCCATTAACCTGCTTCAAACACCCCTTTTCAAAATCTGCTAAATCCTAAAACCTCAAAGGCCTGTAACCATCCTGCGCAAACCTGTAACTGCCCTCAACCAAAACACCATAGCCTTAAACACACAAATTAAAAGCAAAAGCCAGTAAACCTGTTACAGCAAGCCAAAGCCTGAAGCAAGCCAAGGCCTGAAGCCAGATAAACCTTGAAGCCTCATAAACCAAAAGAGCAAGCAAGCACGCAGGCCACCCTCAGAGCTAACCTCATCATAGGGTTGGCAAACCAAAAATTGTCCATAACTAACATTTCAATAACAATACTCATACCCAAAAAGAAACAACATATTCAGAATCCATATCATCATAAGCAAAGAAGGCAACCCAGATACCAGCAATCAAAACCCTCAGAATGGAATCATCATAGGGTTATCAAGCATTTCATACGAAGCATACGAAGCATACAAGCAACAGAGACTAACAAGAGAAGGAAAAAATAAGCATCTCAGGGCACACAGAAGCAACAGAGGCTAACAAGAGAAGAAGAAAAGAAGCATCTCAAATAAGCATCATTGAAAGGGTCAAGCGAGCAAGCAAGTAATAGGCAGCATACCAAACATACAGAAGCCAACATAAGAAGAGAAAAAAGTGATTATACAAGGTTTTCAGAAGATCATCATGAAACCCTAAAGAAGCAAAACAAAGGTACCAGGTGTTCCAGCAAGCGCAAGTCAGCATCGCGTTCTCCGCCCAAGCTACCCTAGGCGCCTCCTCCAGCTCTCTCCTCCTCTCCAAACCACGATTCCTCCAAAGGTAGTATTTCTATTCTTTCTTTTCATGCCTCACACAAACATTGATAACATAAA
Organism: Vicia faba; assembly: GCA_948472305.1. NCBI lineage: Eukaryota > Viridiplantae > Streptophyta > Magnoliopsida > Fabales > Fabaceae > Vicia > Vicia faba. The sequence continues at coordinate 430,520 of CATIWC010001033.1, forward strand.
TAATCAGAACATGTCAAAATCCAAAACATGCAAAGTGTAAAAACATACAGAACTAAGTAATCCAACCTTGCAAACATCGCCGCCTGCGTGGCCATGGGGAAAGGAGAGAGGGAACGGCGCCTGGAAACGGGGACAGAGGAGGTGTTCAGAAGCCTGGAATGAGAACGAACGAAGAAGACGAAGAAAGAAGTGATGGACGGCGCCTCTGTTACAAACCCTAAACCATTCCCAAATGAACAAAACAATTAAAACCCTTGCAATTTTTTGTGTCAAACGCCAATGGGCCTTGCCCTTTTCACGCTTAAGCCCATCAGATTTTTGCACTTGACCCCCCCCTCTTGGCGCCTCACCTCCCTTTTACTTGTTCTACTTATTTTGTTTTGGGCCACAAACCCCCTTTAAGCCCATTCCCCTTCTTACATAAACTAACCTATTTATCATTTTATTTTATAATTTAAACTAACATAGTCTATTTTTTATAAATTAAAAATGCCTTAATTATTTTTTATAAAACTTTCTTTATTTACATGACAATTAGGTTTAATTAGATTAATAGACTTTTATCTTAAATTTCTCTTTTTTATATAAATCTATTTGTACATAAAAATACTAATTAAAATACATTAATTTTAATACATAAAAAATAGAACTTAAAACATTCTTTTCTTTTCTTAAAATATTTTTATTTGTACATATTTAACAAAATACAAAAATATAACAATACATGAATAAAATACTTAATTATGCATTAAGTTAACATTTCACCCTTGTAAATAAACCTCATACACTTACACCAATACACAAATACATTGACACATTTACATTGCTTTATTCCTATACATTGATACATATTACATTTGAGATCGCAGTTCGATGTGGTTGTAATTATTTGGACATTACTCCCATATTTAAGTCTCATCCCCATTTATAAATATTTGTACCCCCACTCCCGGATACTTATTTGTAATAGCGTAGACTTTAAATTCCCGCAATTTACCGCTTTCAAATATACCATGGTTAGACCTAGAGTTTGTATGTACATAAAATCAAACGCTAGATAACCTAATACAAGACAAATACATGAAATCAATACACAATCACACTTACACCCCTAGGGTGATCCCGCTTGTTGCCTTCCAAAATGGTCCATGCTTGCACGTTGAGTATCTTTGGCAAAACAAAAACAATTCAAATGATCATAGTCCCTTGATGACGCTTTCGAAAGTTGCCTATCAAAATGATCATAGTCCCTTAAAGGAAAATTGCCAAATACACTTGGCACCATTGCATTCATGGTCCATACGATGACCCACGCCTGTCCCGTTAAACATCCTAACGCAAGATTGCCCACCAAATACAATGGTGGAACAAAATTGTTAAAAGGGTTAAAACATGAGAAAAACCTTTGAGTAAATTTAGGGGTAGACAACTCTTAGTTACTTGATCAACTTGCAAAACACACTTGCCTACTTTTCAAAACCCACTTCACAATACACTTTCAAAACAAACTTCCAAAAACATTTGAAACATCTTTTCGAAAAGATACACACCTTTGTAAAACACTCAAACACGAGTCATTACAATGGTTGCCTAAGACAAGGCATCTTCTTCAAAAACATTTTCAAAACACACACACACACACACCATTTCAAGCAATTGAAAATCAAGGCAAGTGATCTAAAACCAAGTAACTAAGAGCCCATGGATAACCATGGATGAAAGGGTGCTAATACCTTCCCTTTTCATAATGTACCCCCCGAACCCACGAAACATCTCAAAAGGTTTTTTCTGTGCTTTTTAACCTTTCCTTTAGGATAAAATAAAAAGTCGGTGGCGACTCTTTCTAAACCGAACAAGTGCGAATACAAACGCAAAACCTCAAGTCAGTTCTCCCACCGTATCACAGAACTGGCGACTCTGCTGGGGATTCTGAATCTAAAAGTGGGGTTACCTTAGGGTTTAGATCACCTTTACATTCTTGCCTTGATTGCCTTGATTGCTTTACTTTTTGGGTCCTTGTTTGGGTTTGTTGTAAATCCTACACCCGGATTTGGGGGCACCTTTTTTAGGTAAATAGCAAAAAAACTGCGAGGGAAATGTGCGGGGTATACTGACATGGTTGAAGCAGTAAGCTATGTTAGTGTGACATATTTGTGAGTACCGGTAACCCTTGAGTTCAGTCAAGGAGAGTACGGGGCCGCTGAGTGATGTCATGAAGCACTAACGAACTCTTAGAACCTTAATTGACCATCCTAGCCTTTTTAGGGGTAGTGAGATGACCGACTTTGGTGCAGTCCGAAGTTGGTAGATACTCGATACTACACTCATTGAGGGTTGTTTTCTTGGAATATTTTGGTCGCCAGTTAAGTGGCTAAACCAAAACAATGAACACAGAAAATGATCCAATGATACTGAGCTCCTTAGAACCCGGTTTCTACTTTAGGACAGGATGAGCCAACTAACTTCAAGAGGGTACTTACCTACAACCCCATGCAAGCCTAAACCTAAGGACTTGTTTGCTTTGTGTGAATATGATTACCTGTATACACTTACTTGCTTTTGCATACATGTACATAACATCATAACATCATACTATAGCATTTTCAATAACCACTTCAAGGATCTCGAGGGTTCTTTTGATGCAGGGTCACGTTGAGCCAGACGCCTACCAAAGGGCAAGAGGTTTCTCCTCTAACAAATGCCATCAAAGATCAAGTGCAACAACTTGAATCAGGGGCTATGACCCACTTGACATGGTGAGCTTGATTCTCGTGGAAAGACATCCACCGATGCATAGTTCTCCAATCAAAGATCAAGTGAAACAAATTGAATCAGGGGCTATGACCCACTTGACATGGTGAGCTTGATTCTCGTGGAAAGACATCCATAGGTACAAAGTTCTCCAATCAAAGATCAAGTGCAACAACTTGAATCAGGGGCTATGACCCACTTGACACGGTGAGCTTGATTCTCGTGGAAAGACATCCATCGATGCAAAGTTCTCCAATCGAAGACCGAAGTTCAACCTCTAACATCTCTTGTGTTTACCCCAAGAGATCCTTGAAAACATTGCATATATATCACACATATGATTGCATAACAGATTTCTCCCATACAGGTCTCCTTATCTTCCTACTGTTTATTTCAGTAAGAGGGATATGGAACAAACGGTAAAGGATCTCCAGGCTCAAAATGCTCAATTCCAACAAATGCTGCTGGCTATGGGTAAGGGGCAAGAGGATCTGAAAGCTCTCCTTCTCAAAGACGAGGGGGTCAGTCTTGAAGAAGACCATGATATGGGTATTGATGAAGCTGACTACTCCGAGGAACAATATCCTCCCGCTGATGACAAGTACAAACAGTTGGAGGATCGCCTCAATGTTATGGAGGTTCAACAAGTACATGGCTTGGACTTAGGAGACTTGGGTTTAGTTCCTGGATTGGTCATTCCGCCAAAGTTCAAAGTCCCTACCTTTTCCATGTACGACGAAGTTTCTTGCCCTAAGATGCACCTAACGTCTTATGTCCGTAAGATTCAACCATACGCAACTGATCCAAAGCTTTTGATCCATTTCTTCCAAGAAAGTCTGGTAGGGGCTCAACTTGAGTGGTTCTATCAATTGAAGAGTTCTCGCATCCACACCTGGGAGGACTTAGCTAGGGATTTTTACGAACAGTATCAATACAATGTTGATCTTGCACCAACTCGTGTGTAATTGCAGAACATGACCATGGATTCCGGCGAGAGCTTCAAGGGATATGCCCAAAGGTGGAGAGATTTGGCTGGTAGGGTGCAACCTCCCTTAACTGATAGGGAGCTGATTGACATCTTCATGGGAACTTTGACAGGGCCCTTCTTCAATCACTTAATCGGAAGCTCCTCAGCCGGGTTCACCGAGCTGATACTGACCGGCGAAAGGGTCGAAGCGGGCATCAAAAGTGGAAAGATCCAAGGAATTACATCCTCGGATACTCAGATAATTACCTACAACGGAAAGAAAGAGTCCAATGCCGCGAACAGTCAAAAGGGTCGTCATGATCAACATGCAGGGGCAGTCCTGATCTCTGGTTCTACGTCACGCCGACAACAGCCAAAGGGAAGTCAACAAAGGCCAGACGAGCCTAAGAGACAGTTCACTAACATCAACATGCCGCTGTCTCAAGCACTGCAACACTTGTTGAGGATGAATCTGATTGCATTAATAGGGCCTCATCCAAACCCCAAGACTTCATCTCCTAACTACAATCCTAATGCGACATGTGCTTATCATTCTGACAGTCCCGGACATGACACTAACGACTGTTGGGCATTGAAGTACAAGATTCAGAATTTGATTGATGCCAAGGAGATTGAGTTTGGTCCTTCAGAAGCACATCCAGCATGATTACTGCTCCTATGCCAGCTCATTGAGATTGTGTTTTGTTTCATTTTGAATTTTCAAAGTTGTAATTTCTTTTGTTATTCAAACAATTAACTGTTAATGTCAAACTCTGTTTCTTTAATGCATTGCATATGTTTGTCTTGAATTCATACATTCGTTTTCATTACTCTTATGCTTTCTTTATGATATTTAACTCTTAATAAAAAGCTGCAAGCCTTTAGAGGGAGGATGACGAAACAATACCATAATCTCATACAGTATGCTTTTGAACAGACCTTGCTGATGATGTACATGCATTTCTTTCAATTCCCAAACACTGGAGTCAGAAGGAAGATAATCCCTAGTCAACCCCTTCGAGCCAAAGAAGTAGGAGTTTTATGTTCTAAACAATCCAAACCTTTGATATAAACCTGGGGCAGGGTAGTATCTCAGTTAATTCAAAAAAAGGGTGCGCATTAAAGTCGCAAGCTCTCAATTCGTAATACAACGAACCGAACATCAAAAAGAGGAAAGCATTCCTTTGGAATCAAAAGACAAGGGTGGTTCCCTATCACATAGGCAGTCAATCTTTCAAAAGAGAAAAGCCCACCGAGCCAAAACCTGTAAAGGAGGCTTAAGAAAGTTGGGGCATCCCGCTGACTGTAATCTCGAAAACGGGGACAGTTAGGCAAAAGTTAGGGATAACAAATCAAAATCAAAATAGAGAGGTCATTACAAATCCTCGACAACATGAAAAATGTTGAAAAGGAAAAAGGAGATGATGACTGTCTCCCAAATTCAATTAGTGAACCATCACCCAAAAAGTCGTTCCAAACTCGAATAGAGTGCGACGCGCAATTAACTGAGCTTAGGATTGAAGAACATCATGAAGAGCGGGTGGGTACAAATATACTTTGAGCCTTTATCCTTTGTTTCTTAAACCGTGAACCAAGCCACGTTACAACCCTGCTAAAGTCCTAATTGAAGCATGGGTTAGTTTAAAAGCATACTGTTACAAAAGGTATCCTGACTCCTGTAAGGTTTTCCTCTAAAATCTTGTGTTGATTTGTCTTATAAAAAGTTTTCTGCTAAAAAACGCATTTTTCAAAACTTCGAGACAAACATAAACTTTGCATTGCTTGAATATCACTATTTGCATTTGGCTATTTGTTTGACAGCGAAGAAATTCATACAGCGAATGTTCGGAGGAACGAAAACTCTCTCAGTGAACAAAAATCACTTCAAAAGGATGACACTTCCAACGACGAGTCTCCTATCAACAAGGGGCATGACATGTCACTATCCAGTTAACCTGGGGCAGTCCAGTCAAAGGTTTCAACAGATCTTTCAAAGTTCAGTTAACCTGGGGTAGTCCAGTCAAAGGTTTCAACAGATCTTTCAAAGTTCAGTTAATCTGGGGCAGTCCAGTCAAGATTTCAACAAAATCTCTCAATTGCAGATTAACATGGGGCAAGTCTCCTTCATCATCACTTGGGGCATTCGAATGTCAAAAGTGTTCAACAATTCCTTCATCACTTGTTGGAAGATGCAGTTTTACACGGACTCATCATGAAGCAACCCTACACAGGTTCCTTCTCAAATCCAAGATGCAGTTTTATACAGACTCATCATGAAGCAACCCTACACAGGTTCCTTCTCAAATCCAAATGCAGTTTTACACGGACTCATCATCAGGAAACCCTACACAGGTTCCTTCTCAAATCCAGATGCAGTTTTACACAGACTCATCATCAGGAAACCCTACACAGGTTCCTTCTCGACTCCAGATGCAGTTTTACACAGACTCATCATCAGGAAACCCTACACCGGTTCCTTCTCAACCAAGATGCAGTTTTTACACGGACTCATCATGAAGCAACCCTACACAGGTTCCTTCTCAAATCCAGATGCAGTTTTACATGGACTCATCATCAGGAAACCCTACACAGGTTCCTTCTCAAATCCAGATGCAGTTTTACACGGACTCATCATCAGGAAACCCTACACAGGTTCCTTCTCGACTCTAGATGCAGTTTTACACGGACTCATCATCAGGAAACCCTACACCGGTTCCTTCTCAACCAAGATGCAGTTTTTCACGGACTCATCATGAAGCAACCCTACACAGGTTCCTTCTCAAATCCAGATGCAGTTTTACACGGACTCATCATCAGGAAACCCTACACAGGTTCCGTCTCAAATCCAGATGCCGTTTTACACGGACTCATCATCAGGAAACCCTACACAGGTTCCTTCTCGACTTCAGATGCAGTTTTACACAGACTCATCATCCGGAAACCCTACACCGGTTCCTTCTCAACCAAGATGCAGTTTTTACACGGACTCATCATGAAGCAACCCTACACAGGTTCCTTCTCAAATCCAGATGCAGTTTTACACGGACTCATCATCAAGAAACCCTACACATGTTCCTTCTCAAATCCAGATGCAGTTTTACACGGACTCATCATCAGGAAACCCTACACAGGTTCCTTCTCGACTCCAGATGCAGTTTTACATGGACTCATCATCAGAAAACCCTACACCGGTTCCTTCTCAACCAAGATGCAGTTTTACACGGACTCATCATGAAGCAACCCTACACAGGTTCCTTCTCAAATCCAGATGCAGTTTTTACACGGACTCATCATGAAGCAACCCTACACAGGTTCCTTCTCAAATCCAGATGCAGTTTTACACGGACTCATCATCAGGAAACCCTACACAGGTTCCTTCTCAAATCCAGATGCAGTTTTACACGGACTCATCATCAGGAAACCCTACACAGGTTCCTTCTCGACTCCAGATGTAGTTTTACACAGACTCATCATCAGGAAACCCTACACCGGTTCCTTCTCAACCAAGATGCAGTTTTACACGGACTCATCATGAAGCAACCTTACACAGGTTCCTTCTCAAATCCAGATGCAGTTTTACACGGACTCATCATCAGGAAACCCTACACAGGTTCCTTCTCAAATCCAGATGCAGTTTTACACAGACTCATCATCAGGAAACCCTACACCGGTTCCTTCTCAAACTCAAAAGATTCTTGCAATCCCCAGCCAGAGAATCTTCCAGAATCTAATTCCCCTCAGAGTCAAGTTTCAAGATCCCCAGCGGAGCTAAAACTTCTAACTATCAATCTCCAAGCAGAGTGAAGACTCTCATTCTCAGTTCCTCGCAGGATATTCGAATATTCTCCAGGGAAGATCTCCTCAAGACAGGAATCCCCAGTAGATTGGCATACAACCCAAACTTCTGATTCTCCAACAGCGGTCCCAGGACTTCTCATCTGCAGCAATCAAAAGATTCTCGCCCTCCCCAACAGCAGCCAAGGAATTATTCTCCCCGGCAGCAGTCAAGATTCTTTTGTCTCCCGCTATCCAGGATTCATCTATCCTCAGCAAGACAGCTCATCAGCTTACATGCGCATCCATCACATTCATATCATAAACATTGATAACATACATTGCATCATGCATCATGACGTTGCATACAACTAACTCTTTACCTTTTCAGGTAAGATCAGTCGACAGACAAAAATCATCATCTTCCGAGATTCATCCAGAAATAATTCAGACGTGACCCAGACACGGCGACATTCTGATACTTATTCCAAATTCATCCAGATGCAGTTTTACACGGACTCATCATCAGGAAACCCTACACTGGTTCCTCTTCAAACCCAGATGCAGTTTTACACAGACTCATTATCAGGAAACCCTACACCGGTTCCTCCTCCACTTCAAGACTTCTGAAAACAGTTCACGGGTTCTCCAATAACGGATGTTAATCTATCGCTTGTTCAGATGCAACTTTTGAAAACAATTTACGGACGCTTCCCAACAATGGATGCTACTCTATTCAACTCCAACTCCTGAAAACAGTTTACGGATTCTCCAAACATAGATGTCAATCTATTGCTTGTTCAGACCCCCAGTTCAGAGATGTTCCAAAACATGGATACCTTGCTGATACTCGTCCACTCACCAATGACATACAATTCAACATTTCCAGATGGCATCTTTTAAGCCCGTCCTCCTACCGGCAACTTCCAAATGGGATCTTTAAGCCCATTTCCAGATGGAATCTTTAAGCCCATCCCCCGACAAGTTTTTGTCACATCTTTAGGTGGCATCTTTAAGCCCGTCACTCAATGGCATCTTTAAGCCCATTCCCTCTACCATCACATCACCGAGTGCAAATTTTTGGGCACTCTAGTGTCTAATCTCCTTTTACCTTCGAGTCGCGAAAGGAAAACATGCCAATCTAACTCTTCAGGTTCAAGAAGATTGAACAGGGGCAACTGTTGTACCCCAAAATTTGCCCTCGTATTTCTCCATAAGAAATCACAGCTTCGGGCTTTTCTTGATTTTTCAGATTGGCGTAAGAATCAGTCAAACAGACTTTTCTTATCAGTCAGACAAAATTTAGGGTTTTCATTGATTTTTAAGCTGTTCAAGCAGATTGCTAAGGTTTGGTTGAGTTGGCTCAGGTTTTGATCAGGTAGGCGCTTCTCTGACATTTAATCAAGAACTAGGGTTTTGTGCGCGTATTTCTCAGAAAGAATTAATTCTATAGTTCTTCTCAGATTACTCTGAAATTTGGACTGAGTCATTTGGATTGAGTTTGCAGTGTTTGATTAAATCAGTAAAAGGAAAAGAAATTTGGGCATGTGTTGATTTGACTGTGCATTGCTATGTTTAATTCGGAACGCCGGACGTTTATTAATTATTTTTTTTTCTAAGTCAGAATAATTGGATTTATTTCCAATTGTTTTAATTTAAGAAACTCAAATAATTAAAATAAACAATTGAATTGAAAGAAGAATTAACTGATAAAAAATGGGGATGTTTATTTATTTTGAATTGTTTGTTACAGATATTATTTAAATACTGTAAATTTATTTACAGTTATTTACATTAATACTATTACAAATAATTAAAATGGAAACAAAGCTATGTCCTAAAAGCCTTCAAATCTTCATCTTCTACTGCTACTCCTCTCCATTGATTTTTATTTGCAAAACAAAGAAAAGAAGAAAAGTCAACGCAGATAAAATAAATAAAAGAGCATACACAGTTAAAACGCATCATTAAAAGTAACTGGCCGGAATCAGTTGTCCCCTCTCTGCAAATCACAAGATTTCTCTTGGTTCACAAAGAGGGATAGAAAAATGCTTGCAAAAAGACATGAAATGCACAAAAGTTATAATTGCACAAATTCAAATTTTCAAACATACTGCATTGTCAACAAACTGCATGAAATGCAAAACAAACTATGAAGTCCAAAGGCAAACAAACTGAATTGCCTAACCAAATCAAAAGGGCAAACTGAATAAAACTGTCCAAGCTGCCAAAAAGATATCAAGATATCAAGAAGTACAAAATATTGTCAACAAAGGTGCAGAAAAGCAGGAGAGATATGCAGAGCTAAGCAACTAATGCAAGCAACATCAAATCATCATTTCCCAAAAGCCAGTTACTTTTTCAGCATAACACAAACTTAAGCAATAAAATGCTTTTTTTTTAATCTGTCAAAAGAGAGAGAGAGAGAGAGAGAGAGAAGAGAAAAAGAAGATAGGCTTACAGGACTTAGGCTGAGAAAGATATAAGAAAAGATATACCAGCATATAGAGAAGCAGGCAGAAATATCACAAAAAGGAGAAACACCACAAAACTGTATGCAAATGCTGCCTCCACCCTGCTTCATTCAAACTGAAACCTAAACTCAGTTCACATTACAAACATACAAGCCCTTTCAAGACAGTGTTAAGCCACAAAAGCCTCTAAACCTGCATTCAAAGCCTTAAGCCTTTAACCTGCTTCAGGCAAACTTGAAACATCAAGCATCCTGCCCAAACCTGTGTTTCTAAACCAGTAAAGCCTCAAACCCTCAACCTGCATAAACCAGTAAAGCTCCAAACCTCACCAAAGCCTTACCTGATTCAAACCCAACCTGTCAAACCAGAACATCAAACAAAAGGCCTAAACCTGGTCAAGCATCAGAAGCCTGAAAAAGCCAAAAGGCCATCAACCTGCTTCAAACACCCCTTTTCAAAACCTGCTAAAGCCTAAAACCTCAAAGGCCTGTAACCATCCTGCACAAACCTGTAACTGCCCTCAACCAAAACACCATAGCCTTAAACACACAAATTAAAAGCAAAAGCCAGTAAACATGTTACAGCAAGCCAAAGCCTGAAGCAAGCCAAGGCCTGAAGCCAGATAAACCTTGAAGCCTCATAAACCAAAAGAGCAAGCAAGCACGCAGGCCACCCTCAGAGCTAACCTCATCATAGGGTTGGCAAACCAAAAATTGTCCATAACTAAACATTTCAATAACAATACTCATACCCAAAAAGCAACAACATATTCAGAATCCATATCATCAGAAGCAAAGAAGGAAACCCAGATACCAGCAATCAAAACCCTCAGAATGGAATCATCACAGGGTTATCAAGCATTTCAACGAAGCATACGAAGCATACAAGCAACAGAGGCTAACAAGAGAAGGAGAAAATAAGCATCTCAGGGCACACAGAAGCAACAGAGGCTAAAAAGAGAAGAAGAAAAGAAGCATCTCAAATAAGCATCATTGAAAGGGTCAGCGAGCAAGCAAGTAATAGGCAGCATACCAAACATACAGAAGCCAACATAAGAAGAGAAAAAAGTGATTATACAAGGTTTTCAGAAGATCATCATGAAACCCTAAAGAAGAAAAACAAAGGTACCAGGTGTTCCAGCAAGCGCAAGTCAGCATCGCGTTCTCCGCCCAAGCCACCCTAGGCGCCTCCTCCAGCTCTCTCCTCCTCTCCAAACCACGATTCCTCCAAAGGTAGTATTTCTATTCTTTCTTTTCATACCTCACACAAACATTGATAACATAAATAATCAGAACATGTCAAAATCCAAAACATGCAAAGTGTAAAAACATACAGAACTAAGTAATCCAACCTTGCAAACGTCGCCGCTGCGTGACCATGGGGGAAAGGAGAGAGGGAACGGCGCCTGACAATGGGGACAAAAGAGGTGTTCAGAAGCCTGGCATGAGAACGAACGAAGAAGACGAAGAAAGAAGTGATGGACGGCGCCTCTGTTACAAACCCTAATTCATTCCCAAATGAACAAATCAATTAAAACCCTTGCAATTTTTTGTGTCAAACGCTAATGGGCCTTGCCCTTTTCACGCTTAAGCCCATCATATTTTTGCACTTGACCCCCCCTCATGGGTGCCTCACCTCCCTTTTACTTGTTCTACTTATTTTGTTTTAGGCCCAAACCCCCCTTTAAGGCCC
>CATIWC010001034.1:0-5000 GCA_948472305.1 Vicia faba
TACCGAGTTTGGCCAAGGTTAACGTTCCTTCCGCCTATGGAACGCTCTACCCCCCGAAAATTCGAAATAAATCGAGTGGTCGCCCGAATGCTACGGAACTTTGCCGCTGCCCTGTACATGTTGGTAGACAAGTCCATGCAAAGGGACTAGGCAAGAACGCATTGCGTAGGCCATGGTTTGCGTTGCTTCCGCCTCATGGCCCACCGACACGCGAAAAGCCGAAAAACATGAAGGATCGCCCGAATGGTACGAAACCTTGCATTCCATCTCAATTTGGTGTCAGATTAATGGATGAAAAAATTCAGACCGGAACTCATTGCGTAGCCCGACGTTGGCTTGCTTTCCGCCCCTTGGAGAAACCGCACACGCACGCGTTCCGGTCGGAAATTGAAAGTAGACCGAGGGCTTGTCGAAACGCTACGAAACTCCTTGGACACTCTCAATGTGTTATTTGGGAAGTGCATGCAAAAATCCATCGGGAGATTATTCCCCTAAGGCGCGTTTGCCTCCGCTCCCGTCGGAAAAACCGCACGGGGGCCCGTTCGGGCCGGAAATTCAAAATTGTCGAAACGCTACGAAACTTTGCAGATCCCTTCTATGTGTTATTTGGGACTTCCATGCAAAAATTCATCGGGAGATTATTCCCCTAAGGCGCGTTTGCCTCCGCTCCCGTTCATGGAGAAACCGCACACGCACGCGTTCCGGTCGGAAATTGAAAGTAGACCGAGGGCTTGTCGAAACGCTACGAAACTCCTTGGACACTCTCAATGTGTTATTTGGGAAGTGCATGCAAAAATCCATCGGGAGATTATTCCCCTAAGGCGCGTTTGCCTCCGCTCCCGTCGGAAAAACCGCACGGGGGCCCGTTCGGGCCGGAAATTCAAAATTGTCGAAACGCTACGAAACTTTGCAGATCCCTTCTATGTGTTATTTGGGACTTCCATGCAAAAATTCATCGGGAGATTATTCCCCTAAGGCGCGTTTGCCTCCGCTCCCGTTCATGGAGAAACCGCACACGCACGCGTTCCGGTCGGAAATTGAAAGTAGACCGAGGGCTTGTCGAAACGCTACGAAACTCCTTGGACACTCTCAATGTGTTATTTGGGAAGTGCATGCAAAAATCCATCGGGAGATTATTCCCCTAAGGCGCGTTTGCCTCCGCTCCCGTCGGAAAAACCGCACGGGGGCCCGTTCGGGCCGGAAATTCAAAATTGTCGAAACGCTACGAAACTTTGCAGATCCCTTCTATGTGTTATTTGGGACTTCCATGCAAAAATTCATCGGGAGATTATTCCCCTAAGGCGCGTTTGCCTCCGCTCCCGTTCATGGAGAAACCGCACACGCACGCGTTCCGGTCGGAAATTGAAAGTAGACCGAGGGCTTGTCGAAACGCTACGAAACTCCTTGGACACTCTCAATGTGTTATTTGGGAAGTGCATGCAAAAATCCATCGGGAGATTATTCCCCTAAGGCGCGTTTGCCTCCGCTCCCGTCGGAAAAACCGCACGGGGGCCCGTTCGGGCCGGAAATTCAAAATTGTCGAAACGCTACGAAACTTTGCAGATCCCTTCTATGTGTTATTTGGGACTTCCATGCAAAAATTCATCGGGAGATTATTCCCCTAAGGCGCGTTTGCCTCCGCTCCCGTTCATGGAGAAACCGCACACGCACGCGTTCCGGTCGGAAATTGAAAGTAGACCGAGGGCTTGTCGAAACGCTACGAAACTCCTTGGACACTCTCAATGTGTTATTTGGGAAGTGCATGCAAAAATCCATCGGGAGATTATTCCCCTAAGGCGCGTTTGCCTCCGCTCCCGTCGGAAAAACCGCACGGGGGCCCGTTCGGGCCGGAAATTCAAAATTGTCGAAACGCTACGAAACTTTGCAGATCCCTTCTATGTGTTATTTGGGACTTCCATGCAAAAATTCATCGGGAGATTATTCCCCTAAGGCGCGTTTGCCTCCGCTCCCGTTCATGGAGAAACCGCACACGCACGCGTTCCGGTCGGAAATTGAAAGTAGACCGAGGGCTTGTCGAAACGCTACGAAACTCCTTGGACACTCTCAATGTGTTATTTGGGAAGTGCATGCAAAAATCCATCGGGAGATTATTCCCCTAAGGCGCGTTTGCCTCCGCTCCCGTCGGAAAAACCGCACGGGGGCCCGTTCGGGCCGGAAATTCAAAATTGTCGAAACGCTACGAAACTTTGCAGATCCCTTCTATGTGTTATTTGGGACTTCCATGCAAAAATTCATCGGGAGATTATTCCCCTAAGGCGCGTTTGCCTCCGCTCCCGTTCATGGAGAAACCGCACACGCACGCGTTCCGGTCGGAAATTGAAAGTAGACCGAGGGCTTGTCGAAACGCTACGAAACTCCTTGGACACTCTCAATGTGTTATTTGGGAAGTGCATGCAAAAATCCATCGGGAGATTATTCCCCTAAGGCGCGTTTGCCTCCGCTCCCGTCGGAAAAACCGCACGGGGGCCCGTTCGGGCCGGAAATTCAAAATTGTCGAAACGCTACGAAACTTTGCAGATCCCTTCTATGTGTTATTTGGGACTTCCATGCAAAAATTCATCGGGAGATTATTCCCCTAAGGCGCGTTTGCCTCCGCTCCCGTTCATGGAGAAACCGCACACGCACGCGTTCCGGTCGGAAATTGAAAGTAGACCGAGGGCTTGTCGAAACGCTACGAAACTCCTTGGACACTCTCAATGTGTTATTTGGGAAGTGCATGCAAAAATCCATCGGGAGATTATTCCCCTAAGGCGCGTTTGCCTCCGCTCCCGTCGGAAAAACCGCACGGGGGCCCGTTCGGGCCGGAAATTCAAAATTGTCGAAACGCTACGAAACTTTGCAGATCCCTTCTATGTGTTATTTGGGACTTCCATGCAAAAATTCATCGGGAGATTATTCCCCTAAGGCGCGTTTGCCTCCGCTCCCGTTCATGGAGAAACCGCACACGCACGCGTTCCGGTCGGAAATTGAAAGTAGACCGAGGGCTTGTCGAAACGCTACGAAACTCCTTGGACACTCTCAATGTGTTATTTGGGAAGTGCATGCAAAAATCCATCGGGAGATTATTCCCCTAAGGCGCGTTTGCCTCCGCTCCCGTCGGAAAAACCGCACGGGGGCCCGTTCGGGCCGGAAATTCAAAATTGTCGAAACGCTACGAAACTTTGCAGATCCCTTCTATGTGTTATTTGGGACTTCCATGCAAAAATTCATCGGGAGATTATTCCCCTAAGGCGCGTTTGCCTCCGCTCCCGTTCATGGAGAAACCGCACACGCACGCGTTCCGGTCGGAAATTGAAAGTAGACCGAGGGCTTGTCGAAACGCTACGAAACTCCTTGGACACTCTCAATGTGTTATTTGGGAAGTGCATGCAAAAATCCATCGGGAGATTATTCCCCTAAGGCGCGTTTGCCTCCGCTCCCGTCGGAAAAACCGCACGGGGGCCCGTTCGGGCCGGAAATTCAAAATTGTCGAAACGCTACGAAACTTTGCAGATCCCTTCTATGTGTTATTTGGGACTTCCATGCAAAAATTCATCGGGAGATTATTCCCCTAAGGCGCGTTTGCCTCCGCTCCCGTTCATGGAGAAACCGCACACGCACGCGTTCCGGTCGGAAATTGAAAGTAGACCGAGGGCTTGTCGAAACGCTACGAAACTCCTTGGACACTCTCAATGTGTTATTTGGGAAGTGCATGCAAAAATCCATCGGGAGATTATTCCCCTAAGGCGCGTTTGCCTCCGCTCCCGTCGGAAAAACCGCACGGGGGCCCGTTCGGGCCGGAAATTCAAAATTGTCGAAACGCTACGAAACTTTGCAGATCCCTTCTATGTGTTATTTGGGACTTCCATGCAAAAATTCATCGGGAGATTATTCCCCTAAGGCGCGTTTGCCTCCGCTCCCGTTCATGGAGAAACCGCACACGCACGCGTTCCGGTCGGAAATTGAAAGTAGACCGAGGGCTTGTCGAAACGCTACGAAACTCCTTGGACACTCTCAATGTGTTATTTGGGAAGTGCATGCAAAAATCCATCGGGAGATTATTCCCCTAAGGCGCGTTTGCCTCCGCTCCCGTCGGAAAAACCGCACGGGGGCCCGTTCGGGCCGGAAATTCAAAATTGTCGAAACGCTACGAAACTTTGCAGATCCCTTCTATGTGTTATTTGGGACTTCCATGCAAAAATTCATCGGGAGATTATTCCCCTAAGGCGCGTTTGCCTCCGCTCCCGTTCATGGAGAAACCGCACACGCACGCGTTCCGGTCGGAAATTGAAAGTAGACCGAGGGCTTGTCGAAACGCTACGAAACTCCTTGGACACTCTCAATGTGTTATTTGGGAAGTGCATGCAAAAATCCATCGGGAGATTATTCCCCTAAGGCGCGTTTGCCTCCGCTCCCGTCGGAAAAACCGCACGGGGGCCCGACACGCGAAAAGCCGAAATATATCGAGGGATCGCCCGAATGGCATGAAACTTGGCATGCCATCTCAATTTGGTGGCAGATTAATGCATGAAAAATTCCAGACCGGAACTCATTCCGTAGCCCGACGTTTGTTTGCTTCCGCCCCTTGAAAAAAACTCAATTACACGCGTTTCGGACGAAAATTCAAAATAAATCGAGACGTTATCGAAACGCTACGAAACTTTGCAGATCCCTTCTATGTGTTATTTGAGATGTCCATGCAAAAAATCATCGGGAAATTCCATTCCTAAGGCGCGTTTGCCTCCGCTCCCGTTCTTGAAAATCCGGCGCTTAGAAAATTCATAATTAATTCATCCGAAGTCGAAAAATTCTAATTTTTGGTGGGAGGGGTTCTTATATTGTGTTTAAAGAGCATGCAAAAAATCAAGAAAAAATTCGAAGTCTAAGTCATCAAACTAGAAATTTATGTCTACAGGGAAAAAGGGACCAATTTGGTGGCAAAGTGAGGATTTCAGTTCAAACATATATAGGGGGAGGCCCTTGCCTGGTCCGCCTGGGGC
>CATIWC010001034.1:55000-57500 GCA_948472305.1 Vicia faba
TATG
Source organism: Vicia faba (assembly GCA_948472305.1). Classification (NCBI taxonomy): domain Eukaryota; kingdom Viridiplantae; phylum Streptophyta; class Magnoliopsida; order Fabales; family Fabaceae; genus Vicia; species Vicia faba. The sequence continues at coordinate 55,005 of CATIWC010001034.1, forward strand.
TGGTTATTGGGACTTCCATGCAAAAATTCATCGGGAGATTATTCCCCTAAGGCGCGTTTGCCTCCGCTCCCGTTCATGGAGAAACCGCACACGCACGCGTTCCGGTCGGAAATTGAAAGTAGACCGAGGGCTTGTCGAAACGCTACGAAACTCTTGGACACTCTCAGATGTGTTATTTGGGAAGTGCATGCAAAAATCCATCGGGAGATTATTCCCCTAAGGCGCGTTTGCCTCCGCTCCCGTCGGAAAAACCGCACGGGGGCCCGGTTCGGGCCGGAAATTCAAAATTGTCGAAACGCTACGAAACTTGGCAGATCCCTTCTATGTGTATTGGGACTTCCATGCAAAAATTCATCGGGAGATTATTCCCCTAAGGCGCGTTTGCCTCCGCTCCCGTTCATGGAGAAACCGCACACGCACGCGTTCCGGTCGGAAATTGAAAGTAGACCGAGGGCTTGTCGAAACGCTACGAAACTCCTTGGACACTCTCAATGTGTTATTTGGGAAGTGCATGCAAAAATCCATCGGGAGATTATTCCCGCTAAGGCGCGTTTGCCTCCGCTCCCGTCGGAAAAACCGCACGGGGGCCCGTTCGGGCCGGAAATTCAAAATTGTCGAAACGCTACGAAACTTTGCAGATCCCTTCTATGTGTTATTTGGGACTTCCATGCAAAAATTCATCGGGAGATTATTCCCCTAAGGCGCGTTTGCCTCCGCTCCCGTTCATGGAGAAACCGCACACGCACGCGTTCCGGTCGGAAATTGAAAGTAGACCGAGGGCTTGTCGAAACGCTACGAAACTCCTTGGACACTCTCAATGGTGTTATTTGGGGAAGTGCATGCAAAAAATCCATCGGGAGATTATTCCCCTAAGGGCGCGTTTGCCTCCGCTCCCGTCGGAAAAAACCGCACGGGGGCCCGTTCGGGCCGGAAATTCAAAATTGTCGAAACGCTACGAAACTTTGCAGATCCCTTCTATGTGTTATTTGGGGACTTCCATGCAAAAATTCATCGGGAGATTATTCCCCTAAGGCGCGTTTGCCTCCGCTCCCGTTCATGGAGAAACCGCACACGCACGCGTTCCGGTCGGAAATTGAAAGTAGACCGAGGGCTTGTCGAAACGCTACGAAACTCCTTGGACACTCTCAATGTGTTATTTGGGAAGTGCATGCAAAAATCCATCGGGAGATTATTCCCTAAGGCGCGTTTGCCTCCGCTCCCGTCGGAAAAACCGCACGGGGGCCCCGTTCGGGCCGGAAATTCAAAATTGTCGAAACGCTACGAACTTTGCAGATCCCTTCTATGTGTTATTTGGGACTTCCATGCAAAAATTCATCGGGAGATTATTCCCTAAGGCGCGTTTGCCTCCGCTCCCGTTCATGGAGAAACCGCACACGCACGCGTCCGGTCGGAAATTGAAAGTAGACCGAGGGCTTGTCGAAACGCTACGAAACTCCTTGGACACTCTCAATGTGTTATTTGGGAAGTGCATGCAAAAATCCATCGGGAGATTATTCCCCTAAGGCGCGTTTGCCTCCGCTCCCGTCGGAAAAACCGCACGGGGGCCCGTTCGGGCCGGAAATTCAAAATTGTCGAAACGCTACGAAACTTTGCAGATCCCTTCTATGTGTTATTTGGGACTTCCATGCAAAAATTCATCGGGAGATTATTCCCCTAAGGCGCGTTTGCCTCCGCTCCCGTTCATGGAGAAACCGCACACGCACGCGTTCCGGTCGGAAATTGAAAGTAGACCGAGGGCTTGTCGAAACGCTACGAAACTCCTTGGACACTCTCAATGTGTTTATTTGGGAAGTGCATGCAAATATCCATCGGGAGATTATTCCCCTAAGGCGCGTTTGCCTCCGCTCCCGTCGGAAAAACCGCACGGGGGCCCGTTCGGGCCGGAAATTCAAAATTGTCGAAACGCTACGAAACTTTGCAGATCCCTTCTATGTGTTATTTGGGACTTCCATGCAAAAATTCATCGGGAGATTATTCCCCTAAGGCGCGTTTGCCTCCGCTCCCGTTCATGAGAAACCGCACACGCACGCGTTCCGGTCGGAAATTGAAAGTAGACCGAGGGCTTGTCGAAACGCTACGAAACTCCTTGGACACTCTCAATGTGTTTATTTGGGAAGTGCATGCAAAAATCCATCGGGAGATTATTCCCCTAAGGCGCGTTTGCCTCCGCTCCCGTCGGAAAAAACCGCACGGGGGCCCGTTCGGGCCGGAAATTCAAAATTGTCGAAACGCTACGAAACTTTGCAGATCCCTTCTATGTGTTATTTGGGACTTCCATGCAAAAATTCATCGGGAGATTATTCCCCTAAGGCGCGTTTGCCTCCGCTCCCGTTCATGGGAGGAAACCGCACACGCACGCGTTCCGGTCGGAAATTGAAAGTAGACCGAGGGCTTGTCGAAACGCTACGAAACTCCTTGGACACTCTCAATGTGTTATTTGGGAAGTGCATGCAAAAATCCATCGGGAGATTATTC